>ML777264.1:317662-364558 GCA_009831015.1 Picea engelmannii | reverse complement strand
GGGGGGGGGGGGTCCGGAATACCGCTTTTCACCAAAAAAACCACTTTTCCATATTTTTGCCAATATTTGCCTGTTTTACCATGTATTCGTCCGACGCCGATTCTAGGAAAACAAAGACGGATTTTAAAAATATGAGAGAGGTTTTTTCTCAGTACGGGATGAAAAACAAAAACCTCTCTCAGTTTTTCCAAAGGAGATACGAGAAGGGATAATCAAAGACATCTTCGAGGCCCATTTTTCCAGATTCTCAATTTTCCGTTACAGTCTCGATCTTGCAGGAGCTGTTACGGCCAACTGGGGACAAATTTGGCGAAACCAAAGGAGGTTTTTGTCCAACACATTCCCATATACACTAAAATCCTTCAGTTTTCTCCCAGGTGTCATCATTCAAGATAAAAACACGTCTGTTCAGACCCCTTTTTCGTAGAAAACCGGTCCGTCTTTCATGGCAGAAAGCTCCAAATTTTGTGGGAGTGGTGGCTATGTTTGGCCGAGGCAGTTAAACCGACTTCCGAAACTTATTGGGATGATCTATCCTATTTATTCATTGGATTTTAATGTAGAAGGGTTCGACCTGTGAGGTCCCTGGCTGCGCTCTGGGCTGTGTTTAGCAGAGAATTTTTCCTGTAACTTCAAATGATCTATCAGAAATGAGCATGCTGTTCACAGGATTCTTGCGTGTATTCATTGGTGATGTTTATTATCTAAGTTGAATGTTTTTCTTGCTTTGTGATCATATTGTTTTCTGGAACTAATCTTTAATAGTAACGTAATGTTATAGGATTTATCTTTGATACCCTGTTTCCGATTCTAAAGATTTTAATGTTTATCTTCTGATGTTTTCGATTAAGAAATTCTTAAATGCTTCTTAGTTGAATCTATCTCTCTCATCTCTTCTTCTGTCCATCATTTAAGCTACTAAAAGATCCAGTGAGTATATTATCTCGCCCTGTGGAATTTTTCTTTCCTTGTTTCTGGTTGTATTTCGTATTTATTCAAATACATACCCTATTTGCCCAATGGCCCTCCTTGCTGTTCCAAATCAACCATTTAAAAACCCCAACCCATGTCCTTCATAACTAGCCTAATATATATTAGAACAAAGCTATATCATACAGAGAGATCCCTCTCTGAGTCTTGGAGGGCTAGATCCAAGATTCAAAGTGGTTTTGATGTTGCCTCTGCGACTGCCTTACAGCCTTGGGAAAATTACAGAGTGCTAACATAATCCACTATGATAATCATGGCATTAATGTCACCGTCTTTGAGCTTCTCCATAACTGCAACGTTCTGCAGTTCCTTCTCTTTTCCTTCTTCAAACTTTGGTTTCACGATCTTTCCTTTCACGATATCCAACACTTTATTCTTGGAAAGGATGAGGTCAATCCTTGTCTTCCATGCACTGAAGTTAGAAGCTCCATCTAACTTGTTTTGTTACTTCATAGAGTAATTCATGGTTTCCTTGACTTGGTCAACCCTATATTTGACCAAAAACTCAAACTTGACATCTTAGCTTGCTGAGAGTACCAGTAGGTGCACTAGGTTAGGATGCACTGGTCTATCCAAAAATCAGGTCAATCCCTTTACTTAAGGTTCCTCAACGAGAGGGTTAGGGTTTCTGCAACTGCACCTTCTAGTAACCCTAGTGACAGTGCTTTAGTAACTACTCCTGCTAGAAACCCTAGCGACAATTCTTCAACAAGCTTAGTATCCTAATGGATATGCTTCCTTCTAGTGGTTATACTGAATGAAGGAGGTGTGGGCCCATAACTTGTTATAATTTTATGGATTGTGCTCATTTTACCATAAACAATATCACTATTGTCACCCAACTATAGGTGAAGCCACCCTCCAAGCACCTTAACCTTGACAGAGAATCATTTCGGAAGAAAACCCTAGGCTAGCTATCCAAACAAAGGGTAGTGCACCTTTCTCCAAGGATATCACACCAAACAAGAGATGGTTAGATAGTCCAAACCATAACTAAGAGATAGTTCAAGCCAAAACGAAGCCTGCTAGCTGCAACAACTGCAACAAAAACTCTCATCCATACTTGCACACAAAATGGCCCAATTGCAGTGCGCACAAGTGTGCTTTGTAGTTCTGAGAATACTGGCCATAATGAACACTGGCCTCCTATATTTATACTAAATTTGGCAGACTGCTAGGGCCAACTTCTCATTTTGGGTACTAATTCTTTAGTATATAATATTTCTTCTAGCTGACTTCTTCTCTTGGAGGCTAATAACCTAATACAAGTTATCCTCTTGAATCCATTGGGACCTGTAATATGGGAACGATCATGCTTGATATGACCAACTTGAAGCCTCATCTCCCATACCACATTGTGTTTCAAATAGTAGTGGATCACCCCATGAAATATTTTACTCAGAACATTTTCCACACGGTGGTTGATGAGGGTGCCTCGACATGCATGATGTCATTGGTGTGTTGGAAGGCCATTGATCAACCCAATTTGTCTCTGTCACCTACTCTACTTACCGCTTTCAACGATCATTCTTTTAGACCACATGGAATCATCCCTTCTTTCCCTGTGCAGTTAGGAGGGAAGGCCATGTGCGTCAAAGTTGAAGTGGTAAATGCGCCTCTCGACTACAACCTATTGTTAGGAAGGAGTTGGACATATTCCATGCATGCAATGGTTGCCACATTTTTTTGGGTCTTATTGTTTCCACACGAGGGACGAATCATGACCATTGATCAATTGTCCTTCTCCAAGCCTGACCCTTCATTAGGGAAATCCACGGTCCCGATGATTGATAACCCACATCCCGACATTGTCAATGTGGGGGTTGGTTTGTGCCCACCTTTGATGGGTACGTTCTATTACCTGTCTCCTTCTAGCAATGTCAAGATGATATCGACTATCCATGACTAGCCTGGGGCTGAGATTTTTCAAGTGTTGTTGTTCTGTACGAATTACTTTACCGATCCGTGGACTCTTCCTTCCCCATTGACTTCGATGGAAGGGACAAGGCATCCTGGCATGTCCATGCTCTTGTCCAAGATAGAAGTTGCATACTCTATAGTCCAGGAAGCTTCAGTCGACCCCGATCTAACTCCTGCACAGGAGTTAGTTCCAGTTCTTGAGCCTATTTTGGCTCAATATTCCCTTGCCACTACCGATTCTTTAGACTTGGTATTTCCCTCTGACGAGGTGATTTTAGAGGCATTGACAGGTCCATACAAACCCTTGGATGATCTCCATCATAGATCTTATTTCCTCCCAGAGTTAAGAAGAATAGAGGCAGGAGAATTCATGTTGACTATGACTGGAGATATGTCTTGTCCTATTAATCCTCTAGCTACACACATAGTTTATGCCGAGGGTAATAAAAATAAAATCATTGAAATGATACCTATTGACATCTCTAGAACCCCTGGCATCATGGAGAATGTCTTCATTGGAGCGGATTGCTCCCCCGAGGAGATTCAAATCTACACAAATTTATTTAAGGAATTCTGCAACGTTTTTGCTTGGTCTTACGAGGAAATTCTAGGCATTGATCCAAGAATATTCGAACATGAAATAATGACTTATCTTGACGCCAAGTCGGTCCGACAAAAGCTTCATCCGGTCAATCCTCAGAAAGAGACAACTATTAAGGTTGAAGTAGAGAAACTGTTCAAAGCCGGTTTCATCTACCCCGTTCAGTTGACTCAATGGGTGTCAAATCCTATTACGGTCAACAAAAAGAAGGGAATGATTTGCGTATGTATGGAATTCCATGATTTGAACAAGGTCTATCCAAAGGATAATTTCCCCACCCCATTCATTGACCATATTTTTGATGAGTGCACAGGTTATGAGGTCTTTTCTTTCATGGATGGTTTTTTAGGATACAATCAGATACAGATTAAGCTTGAGGACCAACATAAAACAACTTTTATCTGTCCATGGGGTACATTTGCTTATCAGAAGATGCCTTTTGGCTTGAAGAATGCTGGAACCACTTTTTAGCGAGCCATGTCTTTTTCTTTCCATGACCTAAGACATATAGTCAAGGCCTATCTTGGTGATTTAGTGTCACGATCTCACAAGAGAGATGATCATCCCACGCACCTTCGACTTATCTTTGAGCAATGTCGTACTATTAGATTCACTTGAATCCAAACAAGTGAAGTTTCTACGTGACATCAGGTCATCTGCTAGGTTTCATAGTTTTGACAATAGGGATCATGGTCGATCCTTTGAAGGTTGAGGCAATAGTTCAATTTCGTCCCCTGTGCACAGTCCCTCAACTTCAAAGCTTACATGTTAAAGCAAATTTTCTTCGGTGTTTTATCGCAAACTATGCTGAGATCACTAAAGGTTTTATGCATCTACTGAAGAAGGGAGTCCCTTTCCATTGGGACAAAGTCGCTCAATTCTCTTTCGAAGCATTGAAACTTGCCCTCACGTTCGCCCCTCTGCTCTGACCTCCCAATTATAATAAATATTTCTTGTTGTATTTGGCCGCCATAGAGTCGACCATCGGTATGGTCTTAGTTCAAGAGGATGATCTGCTTGAAGAACATGTGTTTTTTTACCTGAGCTGAGGCCTAGTTGGACCAGAACTCAACTACTCCCACATTGAGAAGCTAGCGTTGGCAGTAGTGCATGCTGTCCAATAGTTCCATCATTATATTCTGCTTCGTAAGACCACTGTCGTTGTCATTGTGAATCCATTTCAATACGTGTTGACACGATATGTAATCGGAAGAAATATCAATATATGGATAGTTATCCTCCACAATTTTGACTTGGATTTTGTTTTTGTGAAATCTAAAAAGTCACTGGTCTTTGCAGAACTTATCTAGGAACTTTCAGTCAAATCAGGTGATGTCACGCCTGAAGAATCACCGATTAAAGGAGATCTTTTGCTGATTTCATATTCAGACCCCCAGTATGGAGATATACTGGCCTATCTCTAGACTTTGAATTTCCCTGCCTATACTTCTAGTGATGAGCGTCGACGTATACACCATCAGGAAAAAGACTATCTCATTCTCAATGACACTTTGTATCGTCGAGGTGTAGATTGCATCCTCCGCCCGTGTCTCACTCATGAAGAAGTAGAACTTGTGCTTAACGATTTCCACACTAGAGCATGTGGTGGTTATTTGTATGGGTTGGAAACAACCCAAAAGATTCTATGAGAATGTTATTTTTGGCCAATGTTGATCAAAGATTGTGTTGAATTGGTCAAAAATTTCCACCCGTGTCAGATATTCTCTCGGAAGATGAGGGCACACCGTGCTCCCATGTTTCCTGTCATTACAGTTGGTCCCTTCACCAAGTGGGGGATTGATTACACTGCATGCCACCCAACATCATCCACAGGGCATCGTTATATCATCATAGTGGTAGACTACTTCACAAAGTGGTTCGAGGCTATGCCAACATTCAAAGATGATGGAGAAACAACAACTCTCTTTATTTTTGTTAGGGTCCTAACCCGCACATAGGTAGAACAATATATTTAGATGTAATAAAGGTAAATATTAATAAGGCCTTGCAATAAAATAGAATAAGTTGAATGTAAGAAGACCTAATAGAAGCTTCTACTTCTAGAAGGATCTTCCTCTAGATGCTTCTTTTGATAGACATATTTAGTATAAATAGGAGTCGAGGGTATGAGAACCCTAGCTGGGATACTATTGTAATAGAGCTCTCCTCAAATGGAGGTTTCCCCCTTGAAGAGGCCCGTGAACATTTCTTTCTGAATCAAAGTGTTATTTCTGTTGTTATTCTTATATCATTTCAGTGCTATTGTGGTGATTTTTCTGGTTATATTGTTGTTATTCTTCCATTTCTAGCATTTTACTTATGTTCTGCATACTTTTTATATCTATTATATTACAAGTAGTATCGGAGCACTTTCCTTGACAGAAAGTGTGGGTTAAATTTTTTTCAAGGTAGAGACATATTCCAACGTCTTTAAGCCACATAGATCTGTCATTATGTGCATAAACCCGCGGTTGAGGGATTCATACACGTAGGAAATACAAGTGGTACTTAAGTGCACATCTGTTGGCCACCCTTGTAACCCATGTTGGTACCCATTGAGTGGTAGCACATCAGACAAAACCTATGTATGGATTGACCTAGATTACCTGAAGCCCTCTTTAGATAAACCGATCGACCGCCTGACTGCTATAGTGTCACCGAGAACAACACTCAAGAAGATACTCTCTAGTACCTGTGTAGTCGGGTAGTACGGATAAGGGTACGATCTATCCACCTTAGTTAGTGCCCTTAGATATTGGGCCGAGTACTACTATTGGACCCTGCACATATATCAGAGAGCTATAGAACATGGCAAACCCTTTTCTGTAGAACCCTTGAATACCTAACCCTTGGGGACAGAAACATAAACACATTAAAACAGACAAGATCTATTGTCGTGCAACTGTGTTCGGATTGTCAAATCACTACACAGTTCTTCCTGGTTAAGCATTTGGTAATTTCATCACTGTAGTATTCTTCAGACCAGAGTATAACTCTACAGGTATTCTTCACCATTATTTGAGACCTATTCCATTGGCTTCATCTCTTTGCTTGTATCACATTCATACATATCATTTTTTAGAAAAAAATTTGACCCCACCCACCCCTTTTTGGTTCCCTCGTCCTCATGGCCCATACCCATAGCCAAGACTTGGTATCTCACTTTAATACCTTGCAATCTAGTCTCACCGAGACCCAACAAGAAGTGAAACACCTCAGTGCCAATGTTGTCGCCATCAATACAACCATGCAGTCCTCAATGGAGGCAATCAAACAAGACCTGACTAGCCAGCTTGAATCTATCTTTTCGTCACTCTGCAACAAGCTTCATATCCCTACAGATAACCCTTCCTCTAACTCACCTCCACATACTGAAGGTGAAAATTCCTCTCATTCCCATAAATTTCAGAAAAATCACTTTCAATGTGACCTACACCTTCCACGGGTGGATGTGACCAAATTTGATGGCTCTGACCCCACTGGTTGGGTAACCCAAATGGAACATTATTTCTCTTTATATGACATTACAGATGACTTGGCCAAACTTCGGTATGGTGTTCTCCATCTAGATCAAGAACGTTGGCAATGGTGGCAATGGAGAAAAACTTCCCGTCAAGGGTATATTGCTTGGACACACTTTGTGGCAGGGCTTTATGAACGCTTTGACACTGACACCAACCATTTGGGCCGTTTGACAAAGTTGAAACAATTAGGAACAATGGAAGATTTTATAACTGCCTTTGAGCGCCTGGATTTTCGGATAGAGGGCATGTCTGATGCCTTTTTCCGAGAGTGTTTTATCAGTGTCCTCAAGGATGAGATTTAGGCCCATGTCCTCATGGCTCAGACTCATAGTTGGGTGGACACTACTAAAAGAGATAAAGAATCACAACAGGTTGTATCTTCTCAAAACCGAAAAACCTCCTTTATCCCTCACCCTAAACCAGTAAATCCCACTACTCCCTCTGCTCCACTAAAGACCCAAAAATTGACTAGGGATAAAATGGTTGAACGCTAACTCAAAGGCCTTTGTTATAATTGTGATGAAAAATATTTCCCTGGACACAAGTGTAAGGAACAAAATATTTTTATGGCCATCTCCGAGGATATTTCGAAAGAATATGTAGAAACTCCCCTTGTGTCTGAGTCACCTGATTCCACTGACATCACCCCTACCTCAGACCCTCCCGAAGTAGAACCGGTCATTTCCCTCAATGCTCTCACTGGATTCTCCGCTCCCCAAACCCTCAAGCTAATCAGTTACATCAAGAAGGTCATCATTCTGGTTGATAGTGGTATCACCCATAATTTTATTCATTGCCACATTGCCCAAGAAACTCATTGCTACATCCATGCCATCAATAATTTCCAAATCATGATTGCCAATGGTGGTTCCATGAAATGTGGAGGGTGTTGTGAAAATGTGTGTCTCCAAATTGGTGACTACCACCTGAAATCCCATATGTTTGCTATCGACATGGGAGGTTGTGATATTGTGTTGGGTGCAGACTGGCTAAGGACTTTGGGTCCCATTCTCATGGATTTTAAGGACTTAACCATGCAATTCAACCAGGAGAGACACCAATATAAGTTCCAAGGCATCACCGTCGGTTCATCTGAGATCATTAGTTCCCATCACATGGAAAATCTCCTAAGAAAAGGTCATTCTGGTGTTACCGCCCAACTCCATGCCATACAAGCAACATAGACAACCTTGATGCCACAAGACCTCCAAGCCATCCTTTATAAACATCAATTTTTCTTTTCCACTCCCCAAGGTGTTGTGAGTGGGAAATCCCTCTACGGACTATCACTTAGGGTTAGATTATGCATGCAGAAAAGACCTAAATATCTCTACTTTCTACCGTCATCCCATACCTAACCCCCATTATTCTTAAGCAAATACATAGTTAAATGAGAATACCTTATTACATGCATTTGATGTATATCCCTCCTTATGCTTGATCATTTTTTGATTGCAGCTCTCCTCCCAAGGATGACCTGCATTCACATAAAACAAACAACAAACTCCGCATGCATTTGATCTACAGATTAATGGGTTAGATATTTCAATAAACAAGTATACAATAAATCATAAAACCTCATATGGTGAGATGGGAAAAGTATCTCTTTATTATTAACTTCAACAAATCAACTTACAATGATGAAGCCGACCGCTGCTCCATGAACTTGGTCCTGGGCTCCTCTTCTACTGTCTTCCAACTTATTTTCTCTATCTTTCTCTTTGCAAAAGGAAGGCTAAAGGGTTGGGACAAAGGGAATATGCAATTGGGTATAGTTTCCTTACTATGATTCTCCTCTTTCAAATGGGACCCCTAACCCTTCTTTTATAGGCTAGAAGAAGCTAGGTATTTGGACGAACCCTCAGCCATGCATGGTCATAAGGTTCAGTTAACTCACCCAAATCTATGTGTTCCATCGAAAACTTTCCTTTTTTTATGCTTTTGTAGGTACACGCGGGCTATTTTGGGTCAACACACATGTACACGTGCGCAATAATAGAGCAGGGTGCGTGGGCCTTTATAAAAAGTGTTTTAAAGAAGAGTTGTTCAACAATGTTTTGGCAAAGAAGGAATCTGAGATGGTTTGATGCCAGGTAAGCTTGTCTGGTGAAAATTAGGGTTATAACAGATGCCCCCTAATGTGTGAGGTCAGAAGAGCATCTGATGGCCGAAATACATTACCAATATTTACTGATGTGCCAAACAAGTGAGCCCAGGAACCAGAAATCGGGAGGCGATGTTTGCAAAAATAACAATTGTCTCACCGAGGTGGGCATACCCATACTCGGGATAAAATAAACACATGGCTACCAATCAAATACACTGTAGATCCATGTCATATAACTTATATAAAGTGTAGCTGCAAACAATACACAACGGAGCTACATCTCGAAATCAAAAAGATATACATGTAGAGTATCCATCTTCTCAAAAGCTGATAAGGCTTGATGGCTGGAGATGAGGTCTTCAGAGCTCAAGAAACAACTTCAAAATCTTCAAAACTTGGGTAGGAGTGTAATATGAGTGTACAAATTCACTACCCAAAGGTCTTCGATGGCTTGTCAATATTGAACTAGAGAATCTTGGTGATCAGACTGAAGGATTCATTGATTTCGAACAAGGACTTGATTGGACGTTCAGGATGGCCAGGTATGAGGGAAAGAGACAAACTACAGAGGGGCCGACTCAGGCTTGGTAAAAACTTCCCTTGGAAAACAACATGACAAATGATGAGACTTAGGCAACATGGCATTAATCATAAGTTTACGAGGCAAGAGGCAACACAAACTCTCCATATGTTTGTAAGAATAACCAAATGGAGGAGGACACAACTCTATGTAGCGAGAACAAATTCCTAAGGTCGTATTAAATCCCATAGTTTGGAGAAAAAACAGATAGATGTGCTTTATCCAAGGGTGACTTATTGTGTTGCCAATAAAGAAAATACTTTTCCCTTCCTCTTTTTGGGGTATATTTTATTTTTTTGGCTTTTTCAATGATTTTGGAAAAGAGAATAAGGGAATGTTACGTTACAATGGAGGAACTAGTATTACAAACATACAAGTTCAAGGCGCAAGGACAAGACTGATGTTCAGAATAATGATACTCGGGAAAAATCCTCTGGGGACCAAGGGTGTTAAGACGTAGAGGCAAAGTGCTACAAGGCTTGTGTATAAAGTATGCTTAAGATGGTTCAGTTGGGAGCAACATGGAACCAGAATTTAGACCAAAGATACAGGTATGTAAATGTGGTTAACAAAACACGCAATGGTAACATCCTTTGATGTAAGTTTAACGAGCCTAGGGAAGGTAAGCTCAGTGGTTTTTCATATTTAGAGAGTTTGAAAAAAAGTAAAAGGAGACTCCATTGGGGTACCTTTTTCGAAGATAGTCTAGTCGGTTCAAAAAAGGGGTAAACTAGCACCGACAAGACGTCTATTCAAAACCATTTTAACGAGTGTGAGAAAGACAAGATCACTCGGCCATTTTTTCATTTTTAAGGAGTCTGAAAAAATCTTAACTATGGACTCCGTCAGGAATGTTCTTCTGGACCAATTTAACGAGTGTGAGAGAATAAGGTCACTCGACGATATTTTCAATTTTAGGGAGTTTGAAAAGAGCTTAACTATGGACTCCATGGGGGTTCCTTTTTCATAAATTTAGTCCCTCAACCTTGAAAAAGGTTTAAAATGATACCTGAGAGTACTGTTCTAGAGAACTGAAGTTCCATAGAGTATACCTTTGTTCGTACAGTTGACCGTCTGGACCGAAAAAGGGGTAAACTACCGCTGGGCAGACGTGACTTCAAATTTCATTTTAATGAGCGTGAAAGGCCACAAGATCGCTCGACAATATTTTTATGTTTAGAGGGTCTGAAAAGGGATTAAAAGAAGACCCGTTGTATCTTTTGGGAGTCCTGAGGGTGAGGTCAAGAGTGGAAAAAAATCATGTAAATGAGGCTCAAACTCGTAATCAGGAAAAACAATAAGGACTCCCAAGCCTACAATGATTAGAGACAACATGGACACCATACTGCAACCAGGATCTACCTAGGGCATCCATGTTCCGGTAAGCTCTACCACCAACTTGCGACACTTCTAAAGCATAAATGATGGTTCTGTGTCGCAACCTGGTGGGATCGATCCTATGGAAAAGGAAAAAAGACAACGAGATACAAAATTCAGGGTAGAAACCTAACCTACATGCTCAAGTTGATCCTCAGAATTTTTTTCCACGGGCCATCGAAAATTACCCAAAAATTCAAAAAATTGTCCCGATACCCGATCGTACCCCCCCCCCCCCCCCCAATGCAACTCCTGAATCACTCTAAATGGTTTTGATTTGAAAAACATGATAAAGGGGGCCAAAAAAGTGACAAAAGGGGCCAAAAAGTCTATAAATAGAAGCTGACAGCTCATTATCACCATTGTTGATTTGTAAATTGACTCTGGAGCCAAAACACCCCCTTTGATAAAAGTGGTGATTCCGAGAGCTACAGTAGATGAAACGACCATCTGTTTGGACCAAGTAAGTACAAACTCTCTTATATTGCATTTTAAGTCTTTAATTTTGCATTGGGTTCCATTTTTTAAGGGGGGGCATCGACCTTTAAAAGGTCAGCCCTAGGTCCACGCGGGTTGTCTCAGGACAGGCCGCGTGTACATTCAAGCAGAGTAAAATTTGCATGTGTGTACATGCGACTGTTAGCATTACATCCCACGTGGAACCCCTTATTGAACGAAAAAATCTTAAAAACAAGGATTAACACTCTTGAACCTTGATTTTTTATAGGGTGTATGTCCACCGGAGAGAAAGAGAGCATGAGGAGGTAAGTGAGTTGGTCGGGGAAGACCCCAATGCTGTGGCTGCCTTGATGCAATGTGGGTTGCTCAAGTTCTTCTTATGTCCTTTTATGCGGGCACAAACTTGGCTATTGAATGCCTTGGTTGACTATTGGCATCCGGATGCAGAGGCATTCATGTTAGAGGGGTAGTCACTGGTGCCCACGACCGAGGACATATATTTTTTGACTGGCCTCTCTAGGAGAGGGGAACCGATCAACTTCTAGACTTTTCCTTTGGGGCCGCATAACATAGCATAATTGATAGGCCTTTACTGTGCGGCTGGTATAGACCGCTCGAGCTCACAGGTGCCCATAAGCAAGATTACTGACTTATCGCTACAGGCGATAGTATTACTTATTGGGTGAATCACTGGTTCTGTAGCTCTGCATCAGGTTTCCCGGGCACAGATGAACTGTGTAGTCCAGTGCTTAAATGCACAAATATTTGATTGGAGCACCACATTGTTAGAGTGTATGAAGAGACAGTTGACAGATTGTCGATTGCGGACACAGAGGAACTTCGAGTTCGAGACCATTCTATGCTCTTTATTCTTTGAGAGAGTTCCAAGCTTTAGTCCTTGAGTAGTGGTACGAGGACATCAGGCCTCTCTTCCTGCTATGTGTAGATGGGCAGTGTTACTGCCACGACAGGGTGGCAGAAGGACCAATGAGTCCTTCGACGATGACTTCTTTGCGTGGTTGTCACGAAAGATCTCGGTTATAGAGGATTACCCCTATGCCGGGATTGATTTCTCGAGAGAACCTGAGATACCAGTACCTCCTGGTGAGGAGTGAGGAGAGATGGGTAAGTTTACTTCATTGTTTTTTGTTTTTGTGAAACATATGTAATTTTTATGTTGTTTTTGTTATATATCATTTTTTATATATATACCAGAGTATTTGATGAATATGTGTTTGTTGCATGCATATGTGGGACCAGTGCGACCTACAGACTATGCCTGGAACAAGCGTCGTCCTCGGCCAGGGGCTGCACCTGCTGCCATAGGGGGACCAATAGTAGCAGGATATCTTCCAGCTGGGGAGGCTGAGAGGGTATTGAGACGAGTCGAGCGGAACTTTACTACGCTCACTCGCACGGTCCCTATGACAGATATTGAGGACCTATCACCATTGATGCAGCCTCATGTAGTGGGGGCACCACGGACGTGGGTCCGATTGTTTCGGTGTTTATCCAACACTGTAGATCAGTACAACAGGGCCCACAGGCCCTGACTTTATTTATGATTTTCGCGTGCCGAGAGCACTACTTGTGATATTTTTTGAGGGCATAAGCCCCGTGACTCGTTATTGGTCATATTTTTGAGGCGCTTGCATCCATCTATGTACACTGGTGACTATGATGTTATATATGGATTTTTGTGTCTTTTTGTGTCTTATGAATCATTTTTTTTTAAAATGTATTTACATGTTTATGTGTATGTCCTTTCATATGTGTGTAAGATGCCAATCTAAAATTTGATTAGATAGGGTATCTGTAATTTGGTTTAAACTCCTAGGAACATGAAAATATGTAATATAATCAAATCTTCGTTCTAAGAGACGTACCCTAAGGAATCGTCAGTGTAGCGTCAGATCATGAACATGGTATACTCTATTTAACTGAGACACAACCAACTGAGCATCAAGGTAGACCCAGAGATGAGAGATACGAAATGACAAGGTGTCATGAAGCAACTCAATAACTGCACTATACTCAACGACATTATTTGTGGTGTCACCTTAGAATATACCTTTGGAAGATAATAACTGGCCTCGAGGTGAAAAAATTACCCAAGCTGCGGAGGCAAGACTCCGAGTGTGTCGGCTAGCACCATCTGCGTACCCAATGAACATCTCAGGTTCACTTGACATATGCCACAATGATGAAAGATACATCAAAACGATACGTCCATAACACTAAGAAACTAGAAAGTAATAGTACAAAGACTATACATATGTTACAAAAAGTTACCCATGGTGACCTGCCTATGAGTAATACTTCTTGAGGTAGAGTCCATTTCTAGGCTCTGCCAAAGCATTCCCTTCAAAATCAACCAAACAATAAGCGCCCTTCTTTAGAACCTCTTTTATGATGAAATGTCTGAACCATATGGGTTTGAATTTTCCTGCCCCCAGGGGGTCCTTATCTTGGTCATAGACCAGGACAAGGTCGCCTTAAAAAAAAATCCGAGGACGAATAGACCTATCATACTGACACTTGAATTTATGTTTGTGAGCCTTGTTGTCTAGGGCCACATCATGACGCTTCTCATTGAGCTGATCGAGGTATAATAACTACTCTTTAAGTGGAGAAGTGTCTGGCAATAATTGTACTACCAACTTTAGAGACGTGATCTGACATTCGATAGGCAAGACTACCTCCAGCCCGTGAACGAGTTGGAAAGGTGAGAAACCGGTTGTAGTCTTAACAGATGTTTGGTAAGCCCATAATGTTGAGTATAACATCAAATGCCAATTTGACTTGGCTGAGTTGATCGTTCGCTGTAGAATGGTCTTAAGAGTTTTGTTCACAGCTTCCACCTGACCATTTGCTTGGGGGTAGTATGGTGATGAATGTTCTTGCCGTTACCCAAGCTTTGATGTTAACTTGGTCATCATATGGTTTTGAAAGTGACTGCCATGGTCAGTGACAATCTCCCTTGGGACGCCGAACCTTACTATTATCTGGTTGAATAAAAAGAGAGTCGTAGTCTCTCCATCATCTTTAAACGTTGGCATAGCTTCGACCCACTTCGTGAAGTAGTCTATGACTACGATGATGTAACGATGCCCCCTTGATGAAGGAGGGTTGCATGTAGTATAATCAATCCACCACTTGGTGAAGGGACCAACTGTGATGACAGGAAACATGGGAGCGGGATGTGCCCTCATCCTCCGAGAGAAGATTTGGCACGGGTGGAATTTTTTGACTGATTCGATACAATCTTTGATTAGTGTCGGGCAGAAGTAACCTGCTCATAGAATATTTTGGGCTGTTTCCAACCTAGACAAATGACCACCATAGGCTCTAGTATGGCAATCATTAAGCACGATAAATGCTTCTTCGTGAGTGAGACATTGATGTAGAATGCAGTCTACACCTCTCTGATACAATGTATCATCGAGTATGAGATAATTCTTAGCCTGATGGTGTATGCGTCGACGCTCATCATGAGAAGCAAAGGTGGGGCACTTCAAAGTCTAGATATGGATAAGTATATCTTTGTACTAGGGATCCGAAAAGGTGATCAAAAACATATCTCCTCTGATAGGCGACTCTTCGGGCACAAGATCACCTGACTCAACCGGAAGTTCCGAAATAAGTTTTGTGAAGACCAGTGACTTTTTGGATTTCACTGAAATGAAATCTAAGTCAAACTCTTTAAGGATGACTATCCATCTACTGATCTTTCCGCCTATTACCTGTCATGTCAACATGTACTGAAATGGATTCATGACAGCAATGATGGTGGTCTTGCGAAAGAAAACATAATGACGGAACCGTTGAACAACATGGACTGTTGCCAATGCAAGTTTTTCGATATGAGAATAATTGAGTTCCAGTCCTACAATGACTTGACTCAGGTAATAGATGACATATTCTTAGAACAATTCATCTTCCTGAACTAAGACCATGCCAATGGTTGACTCTGCTGTAATCAGATATAATAAGAAATCCTTGTGATAGTTAGGCGGCCGGAGTAGAGGGGTAGCTGTGAGGGCATGTTTCAATGTGGCAAAAGAGCATTGAGTGGAATCATCCCAATAAAAAGGAATTCCTTTCTTAAGTAAGTGCATAAAGCCCTTGGTGATCTCGTCATAGTTACCGATGAAGCGTCTTAAAAAATTTGCCTTGCCCTGTAGACTTTGAAGTTGAAGGATTGTGCATGGGGGGGAAACTGAATTATTGCCTCAACCTTGAGAGGATCGACCATGATCCCTATTGTTGACACTATGAAAACTAAAAAATGTCCTGATGTTACGCAAAAGATGCACTTGTTTGGATTCAAGCAAATCCGGAAGTAGCGACAATGCTCAAAGATAATTTGGAGGTGTGTGAGATGATTCATTCTCTTGCGAGATCAAGATGCTAAATCATCTAAATAGGCCTCAACTATATGCTTGAGGTCATGGAAATCAAAAGACATGGCCCGCTGAAAGGTGGCTCCAACATTTTTGAGACCAAAAGGCATCTTATGATACGTGAAAGTATCCCATGGATAGATGAATGTTGTTTTCTATTGGTCTTCAGGTTTGATTTGTATTTGGTTATATCCCAAAAAATCGTCCATGAGAGAGAAGGCCTTGCAACCCGCACATTCATCAATTATCTGGTTGATGAATGGTGTGGGAAAATTACCTTTGGGACATGCCTTGTTCAAATCACAGAAGTCTGCACATACACAAATTGTGCCTTGTTTTTTATTGACCGGCATGGGGTTTGACACCCATTGGGTCAAATGGATAGGACAGATAAAACTGACTTTTAGCAGTTTCTCAACCTCAACCTTAATGGCTGCTGCTTTCCTAGAGTTAACTGGATGAAGTTTCTGCCGGACAAGCTTGGCATCTAGATAAGTTGTGATTTCATGTTCAACCATTTTTGGATCGATGTCTGGCATTTCCTTGTAAGACCAGGCAAAAATGTCATGGAATTATTTAAATAGATCTGTGGGGATTTGAATCTCTTCGGGGGAGTAGTTAGCTCCGACGAAAACATTCTCCATGAAGCTAGGGGTTCTGGAGATATTGATCGGTATGGTTTAAGCGATGGTTTCCATATTACCCTCAACATAGACATCGTGTATAGCTAAGGGATTAATAAGACACGTCCTTTCTCCAGTCATAGTCAAGGTGGATTCTCCGGCCTCGATTCTTCTTAAATTTGGGAGAAAGTATGATCTATGATGAAGATCATCCCAGGGTTTGTCTGGACTAGTCATTGCTTCAATTACTGCTTTGTCAAAGGGCAAGACTAAGTCTAATGAATCAGTGTTAGCGAGAGAACCTTGAGCCCAAATAGGCTCTAGAAGCAGATCGAACTCTTGTGTAGTAGTTGAATCTGGGTTGGTTGAAGCTTGTTGGACTAAAGAGTACGCTACTTTAGCTGTGGACAAGGGCATTGACATGCCCGGATGCCCTGTCCCCTCCATTGTGGCTGATGGGGAGGGATGTATCCACGAATCGGTGAAGTAATTCATGCGAAATGACGAAACTTGGAAAATCTCAACCTTATGGTGGTCGGATATGAACTTGACATTGCCTTGAGGGGGTGGGTAATCGAAGGTACCCATCAAACATGGGAAAAAACCAACACCTACGTCGACTATGCCTGGTTGAGGATTATCAATCATCGAGACCACAGACACCCCCAATGAAGGGTCAGATCTGGAGAAAGACAATTGATCAATGGTCACAATCCGGTCCTCGTGTGGAAACAACAAGACCCGAAAAACTATAGCAACCACTGCTTGCATGGAATAAGTCCAACTCCTTCCTAACAAAAGATTGTAGTCGAGGGACGCGTCGACTACCTCTACCTCAACGCACATGGTCTTCCCTCCCAATTGCATGGGAAAAGAGGGAATGATACCATGTGGTTGGAACGAATGATCATCCAAAGCAGTGAGAAGAGTAGGTGAAGAAGACAAAATGGGTTGGCCAATGGCCTTCCAACATGCCAACGACATGATGCATGTTGAGGGGCCCTCATCAACCACTGTGCAGAAAATATTTTGAGTAAAATTTTTCATGGGGTGAGCCACTACTATCTAAAACGCTACGTGGTAAGGCAGACGAGGTTTTTTCCATGTTGAAATGGATTGGTTAACACATCAGGCTATTGCTGTGTCACAAATTTTTGGGACTCTGCAAGCTGGGGACATAGGTGGGTCAGGTGGTCTTCCATGCACAGGTTGCACAGATACCTCACCTTCTATTTCTCAGTGTTGCCCCTGCCAACATTATTAGTGGGTTTCTTATCCCCCTTACCCTTCTTTCGTTGTTTTTTCTTTCCTTCAGGCTGCTAGGTGGTCTTTGGATTTGTCGATTGCACTGTGTGTACATCTAATGTTTTAGTAGGGGGAGTGGCCAAAACAATAATTTGGATGGCCGCTGTGTGTTGTATAGACAATTGCTGCAACTGCTTCATCAGTTGCTCAGTGGGCTTTGTTTGTGCTGAACCAATAATACCATCGGCATGTGGTCCAATTCTCTGTCTGGTTTTATCAAGTATTGAGTGTGGCGCATCTGGCAAGATCTCGTATAATAAACTAGACTGAGAATAGATGAGCTAAAGATGTTGAGATCTCATGATGGCATCTTCTTCGGAGAACACTCTTGAAGTCGCGACGTCTTTGGATAACTGCAGGACCAAAGACTTAAGGAACCACTCGAGAAAGAATGCTGGTGGGATTGGTACCTTAATTAAACTCTTTTGGTGTCTCCATTCATGGATTTGATCAGAGATATGGACTTCTTTTGTCTGTGAGAAATTGGCCAGCAATTCTGTGCCAACGTCGTATCTCACAGGTAATTGGAAATGGTTTAGGAAGGCCATTTCCAATTATCCAAAGGAAGAATATCTTGAGTGGTCGAGCTCAATGTACCATTTCACGACACTCCCAATGAGAGTACATTGAAACAATCGCAACTGTACGTAGTCATCTTTCAAAGAGTTAGATGAGCACCAAAGGTGGAAGGTAGTCACATGATCGCCTGGATCTTTGTTAGGCTTGGCTTCAAAATTTGGTATGTCCAAAGGAAACTTCATCGGCATAGGAGGCCAACGCAGATCATGACAGATAGGGTCATTCAACAACCTTGTCAAGTCTGGAAAATGCAAGGTTGCCAGGAAAGGTATTTTAGGTTGTTGGTGATAACCTGGGAAAAAATGGCCTGGAGTTTAATTGGCACTAGGTTGTCAGGAAAAGTTTGGATGTTGGCTTGGTTTCTGGTAAAAACCATGGCCATGACCAGTGTATGGATTTTGCGTGTGAGGAAACATCATTGGCTGATTCCAAAAATATGACATAGATGGATGGGCGTGCATTACATTCGGAGGACTTTATGAATGGTTGCCCCATGCCGATCCCGTAGGGATGGGTATAGTACTTTGTCTGGGGTTCCATTGACTATGGAAAGAATTTCCCCAGATCAAAATTCTTGACAAAGGAGTGTATCTTTGCCAAGAATTCCAAGGCCCTGATGCGGAAGAAGTTCCTGGGTTTTCTCCCTGTGCAGGAATAGTACCTTGCATAGGAATAAGTTGTTCGAAACCAGGGTTGCCCCCAGTCGGGAAAGTACCTGATGAAAAGGTGTTGTTACCAAATGCACTGAACAAAGAAAATGGTGTCGAACCTACCGGCATATTATGCAAAGGTGGTTCTTGAATCCCTGCTTCAAGTAAACTATGGTGTGCAGGTGGCCCGACGGATTGCTGATGCGTGCCACCGAGCGAAGAGGATGAAGGAGGTATATGACCTCCCCCGTAAGGGAAAACATTAAAAGGAGCAGGAGTGCCCCCCATGTGGCCTTGCAAAGGAGTGTTAGAGCTCCTTCCCCATAGACCTGAAGTCTATGAAGTGGAGTAGGAAAGTACATGACTTGTACCTGAACTAGGTATCCCGTATGAGAACGGAGGGCCTGTTGCACTTGGTGGGAAAGGGGTTGTGGCTGCCACCATAGATGGGATCATACCACTGTGTGAGGTAGAGGTGGCTGAGACCATGGTGGATCAGACTAGTGAGAGTGGGTTAGGAAGTGGAAACTCTCATGTGGTGACAACCATAGTGGGAATTGAAGAATTCCCAGAAGGAGTAACAACATTTGTTTCCATTGCTGCGTGTGACACTGTCTGACACTCATAAGGGTGAATCGGTACAATGCTGGGTGCCAAAATATCAGTGGTTGAGGTTTCAGGTCGGCCAAGCGATTTCGCTCCAAAGTCTAAAACAGTCGATTCCTCCAGATGTTGGTCAGGCACAATTTCTTGTGACCCGGTCAGTTCAAAATACCCTTGTTGGTCTAGCTTTCACCTTAGTGGTGGCGGGGGTGGCTCTAGTGTAACCGGTGTTAGGCCTTGAAGCCTTCGTGACTGGCAGAGCTTGTGATCCTTGACTGTGTGAGAAGATCAAAGACACTCTAGGGTAGTCTAACCATTCAAAAAACAACACACACTAAAAAGTCCCTACAAGATAAGACAAGCAAACACTAAACTAATTGGAAGAATAGTTACAACAACCAACACTAGAGCAACTTACCGGTGCAAGTGCAACTCGAACACGGAAGCACCCTTCAGGTATACTCTGCAAAGTGTGGCCCGATGCCTATCCTAGGTACCGTGGTATACCCCCTCAGTCACTTGTGTATGTCCCTAAAAGGATAGGCAACTAGGTTGCCAACGCGCGAACAATCACCAAGCGGGTACAGTTGAAAGTCGGGTAGACCACAATGAGCAGGGTATTGAGCCTGAAACCTATCAAGGGTATCGAAATAAAATGGTCTGGAAGAAAACTGAGGACCTTGAACGGATTCGATACCCACAAAGCCCCATGGTAAATGAAATCGACGGAATCCAAAAACAAGCCCTCTATATGTGTTCTCCACCATGATTGGTCTAGCTTTGGAGGGGTTACCTTCGCTACCTTTCTACATGCGACCTTGTGTTTATCCCCTGTGTTAGAGGGGGGTCCCGGATAACTTTCACGATACTAGAATTTGACACTCCCTAACTCAGACTCCAACGTTTGGTTTTAATGGACTTGAAGAGTTTCCTCTCCAACCTAATTCAAGGCCCTAACCCTAAACTAGTTGGTTGACCCTACAAACATAAAAAGTCTAATGAATTTTATATTTAGTGTTAATTTTATGGCTTGTCTTACATCATAGGCTATGAAAGTGAAACTAGTGATGTTTGAAAGACGAAAGTAAAATAAACAGAAAGCCTGGAAACAAAAACTTTTCTTTAAACAACTTTTCAAACTTTAAAATTTTTCTAAGATCTTTGAACAACAAACTCAAAGCAGGATTTCACTCGACTACGAGCTACTTGTGATCTAAGTAAAATGTCAAGAACTTATGAAAGCAAAGACTTTTCCCTAGTTACTAATGCAAAACAACACTTTTTAACCAATCAAGGAAATAAAAGTTTTTTTTTTATTTGAATGCTCACAAAGAAAAAAAGGAAAAATACAAACAAGTCAAAACCAAGAAAAATTTTCTGGCCTAAGCGCAGATCGCAAAGAGTCACGTCAAAAATCACACACAAGCAAATTTAAAAACTGGACTCTCACACTTGTCTAAAAACCCTATAATAGAAAATTTTGAGGAAAAAATTCTAAATGAAAACGAAAGCTATTGTTGTGATCAAACCTAAGTTACGGACCACTATGACAGAGACCCAAAAACTTGATAGGTATAGCTCTTGTCAAAGGAAAGGATGACTACCTCACCTTCAACAAAACTTCTCTTCAAGCACACCACTGTCAGTTCAACAGCAAGCGTGTGCACACGAGCTATGTAAAGTCAGAGGGCGTGTACACATGTTCTGGCCTTATACAGGTCGCGTGTATCCTTGTATCTAAAACAAAAACAAAAAGCCAAGCAAGCCAGCCTAGGTAGAGATTACTGGTACTAAAAACCATAATCTCTTGAAAACTCAGCCACTTACTTTAATAGAAAAAAAAAACAAATCAAGGAAAACTTCATAGAACAAACCAATCTGAGGTGAAACCTAAGCTAAAGACTGCAAGCAACAAAGACTAGAAAGAGTTCCAGAAAACCCCTAAGAAGGACTACTTATGACAGGGAAGAGGATGAATGCCTCTTTAAAAATGATTTTCTGGAATCTACACGTGATTGTCACTTCCTCAGCTAGCATGTACATGTGGGCTGTGAGAATGCAGGGCGTGGGTACACACATGTAAACCTTATACAGGCCGCGTGTACCTCTGCAAATATTGAAAAAATTATAGTCAAGCAAAGAAACAAAGATAACTGGTATTGAAGACCAGAATCTCTGTTAGCTCAGACTTTTGTAGAAACTTTAAAAACATGAAAATGACACCAATTCTTAAAAATACCCAAAAATATCCCTAGGAACCCTAGAGAATTCACCAGTATGGTCGCCAATTCTTTTGTGAGTGGGAAATCCCTCTACAGACTAGCACTTAGGGTTATATTATGCATGCAAAAAAGACCTAAATATCTCTACTTTCTACCGTTGTCCCAGACCTAACCCCCATTATTCTTAAGAAAATACATAGTTAAATGAGCATACCTTACTATGGGCGTTTGATGTAGATCCCTCCTTACGCTTGATCATTTTTTGATTGCAGCTCTTCTCCCAAGGCTAACCTACATTCACATAAAATAAACAACAAAATCCGCATGCATTTGATCTATAGATTAATGGGTTAGAGATTTCAATAAACAAGTATACAATAAATCATAAAACCTCATATGGTGGGATGGGAAAAGTATATCTTTATTATTAACTTCAACAAATCAACTTACAATGATGAAGCCGACCGCTGCTCCACGAACCTGGTCCTGGGCTCCTCTTCTACTGTCCTCCAACTTATTTTCTCTATCTTTCTCTTTTCATAAGGAAGGCTAAAGGGTTGGGACAAAGGGAATATGCAATTGGGTATAGTTTCCTTACTATGATTCTCCTCTTTCAAATGGGACCCCTAACCCTTATTTTATAGGCTAGAAGAAGCAAGGTATTTGGATGAACCCTCAGCCATGCATGGCCAGAAGGTTCAGTTAACTCACCCAAAGTTGTGTGTTCCGTTGGTAAATTTCCTTTTTCCGTGCTTTTGTAGGTACATGTAGGTTGTTTTGGGTCAGCAAGCGTGTACACACGTGCAATAATAGAGCAGGGCGCGTGGGCCTTTATAAAAAGTGTTTTCAAGAAGAGTTGTTCAGCAATGTTTTGGCAAAGAAGGAATCTGAGATGGCCTGATGCCAAGTAAGCTTGTCTGGTGAAAATTAGGGTTATAACACAAGGAATCCCTCCTTCCCATGGTGTTCATGATCATTCCATTCCCTTTGTACTCAGTAGCCTTCCTCCCAATATCCATCCGTATCGTCACCCCTTTTCCCAAAAAATGAAATTTAGAAAATGGTCCAGGAACTCCTTAATGCAGGTCTTATCCACCCTAGTACAAGCCCCTACTCTTCTCCTATGGTCATGGTCTTGAAGAAATAAGGTTCTTAGCAAATGTGTCCTAACTTCCGTGCCCTCAACAAACTTACCATTAAAGACAAATTTCCCATTCCTGTCATTGATGACCTCCTGGATGAATTGAGTGGCACCCAATTCTTTACTAAACTTGATCTTCATTCGGGCTACCACTAGATACATATGGAAGAGGCATACATTCCCAAGACTGCCTTTAGAACTCATGAGGGCCACTATGAGTTTTTGGTCATGCCCTTTGGCTTGTGTAATGCCCCCTCCACCTTCTAAAGCCTCATGAATCATGTCTTCCATCCTTGTCTCCACCATTTTGTCTTAGTTTTCTTTGATGATATCCTCATCTATAGAAAAACCTGGACAAACCATCTTGCTCATGTGGATCGATTTCTCCATCTACTCTCTCAGCACCAACTTTTCCTGAAATAGTCTAAATGTGCTTTTGGCACCTCAGAAGTAGAATACTTGGGTCATCTGGTTGGCAAGGATGGTGTCAAGGTGGATCCTAAAAATATTGAAGCTATGCAAGACTGGGCTCACCCAAATATTCTCAAGAGCTTGCATGGATTTATGGGCTTAATAGGGCATTATCACAAGTTCATTAAGAATTATGGAAAGATTGCAACACTTCTCACTGCTCTCCTCAAAAAGAACTCTTTCACTTGGACTCCAATTGCTGCTCAAGATTTTCACACCTTGAAGATGGCCATGTGCACCACTCCAATATTGGCCCTTCATGATTTCACAAATACCTTTGTTTTGGAATGTGATGCCTCAGGGAAAGGAATTGGTGTTGTCCTTATGCAAGAGGGTCGACCTTTGGCCTTTACCAGTAAGCAACTATCTGAAAGAAATCTGGGAAAATCCATCTATGAAAAGGAAACGTTGGCTATTCTACATGTCATTGATCTGTGGCTCCCTTATCTATTGTGGAAATGTTTCCAAATTAAGACAAACCATCAAAGCCTCAAGTATTTTCTAGAACAACGCGTTTCCTCCCCAGAGCAACAAAAATGGGTGACTAAGCTCTTTGGATATGATTATGAGATCATTTACAAGAAAGGCAAAGAAAATGTGGTTGCGAATGCACTTTCCCGCAAATATGAAGATAAAGGATCCCTTTTTTCTCTTTCCTTCATTGTACCAGATTGGCTCCAAGATGTTCACCAGGAATGTCTACAAGATCCCAAAAGTTCGCATCTGATCCAATAATTGCAGTCCAATGCTCCAGCTTCTCCAGGGTACTCTTGGCTCCATGATGAGCTTCAATACAAAGGCCATTTGTATTTAAGTAAACAATCAAATCTTAAATCCATGGTACTTTCTGAGCTTCATGCTACACACACAGCGGGGCACTCTGAGTTCACTAAAACCTATGACAGAGTCAAACGTTCCTTTTTCTGGGATGGTCTGAAACAAGACATTCGTAATTTTGTCGCTGAATGTGATGTGTGTCAACGCAACAAGGGAGAAACAATCAAATCTTTGGGCACACTACAACCGCTCCCGATTCCACCCGCTATTTGGAAGGATATCTCTATGGATTTTATTACCGGCTTACCCAAATTGGGAAATAAATCAGTCATCATGGTGGTTGTTGATCGCCTTTCCAAGTATGCTCATTTCTGTTCTCTTCAACACTCGTTTACAACATCCACGGTGGCTCAAATTTTCATGGATTAGGTATTCAAGCTTCATGGTATGCCACAATCTATTGTTTCTGATCGTGACCCAACTTTCACAAGAAATTTTTGGAAAGAACTGTTTAATCTACAAGGCACCCAATTGCATCTCAGCTCAGCTTATCATCCCCAGACTGATGGTCAAACAAAAGTTGTCAACAAGTGTTTGGAGACATATTTGAGGTGTTTTTCCTCAGAAAAGCAAAATCAATGGGCTCAATGGTTACCCCTAGCTGAATGGTGGTACAACACTTCATACCATACAACTAAATGCATGACTCCTTTTGAAGTGGTATATGGACATAAGCCACCTTCAGTTCTCTCATACTTACTTGGTGTCTTGAAGGTTCAGGCGATTGAAAAAACCCTTATAGTTCAAGAGGATATTCTCTATACCCTCAAAGAGAATTTGGTCATGGAACAAAATCGCATGAAGAAACAAGCAGATCAAGGTCGCTTTGAACGTCAATTTGTAGAAGGGGATTGGGTGTTTCTTCGACTGCAACCTTACAAGAAAAATTCCCTCAAGGCCAAGCATTGTCAGAAGCTAGTGCCCAAATTTTATGGTCCTTATACCATTCTCAAGTGTGTGGGACAAGTAGCCTATCAATTATCTTTTCCCAATCATTCGAAGTTGCATCCTGTTTATCATGTTTCATGCTTAAAGAAGGTGATTGGAACTAAGTTCCAAATTCAAACCAACCTTCTCGAGTTAGTCAAAGAAGGATCCATTTGGCTACAACCACAAGCAGTTTTGGACCAGTGTGAACGTCACTTGCATCAGAGAACCATGAAGGAATTGTTAGTCCAGTGGAACGATACAACTTCAGAAGATGCCACTTGGGAACCAACTACCATTCTGCAACAATTTCCACATCTCAAGCCTTGAGGACAAGGTTGTTTTTAAGGGGGAGGACATGTTAGGGTCCTAACCTGCACATAGGTAGAACAATATATTCATATGTAATAAAGGTAAATATTAATAAGGCCTTGCAATAAAAAAGAATAAGTCAAATGTACAAAGACCTAATAGAATCTTCTACTTCTAGAAGGATCTTCCTCTAGATGCTTCTTTTGAGAGACATATTTAGTATAAATAGGAGTTGAGGGTATGAGAACCCTAGCTGGGATACTGTTGTAATAGAGCTCTGCTCAACTGGAGGTTTCCCCCTCGAAGAGGCCTATGAACATTTCTTTCTGAATCAAAGTGTTATTTATGTTGTTATTCTTATATCATTTTAGTGCTATTGTGGTGATTGTTCTGGTTATATTGTTGTTATTCTTCCATTTCTATCATTTTATTTCTGTTCTGCATACTTTTTATATTTGGTATATCACAATTTTTAACTAGATAGTAGCAAGGTTCGACATCCCGAAGGAGATTGTCATTGACCATGGCAGTCACTTTCAGAACAAAATGATGTCTGAGTTAACGTCAAAGATTGGGTTGAGGAAAGAACCCTCATCACCTTACTACCCACAAGTGAATGGTCAGGTGGAAGCTGTGAATAAGTCTCTTAAGACCATTCTGTAGTGAATGATCAATTCGGCCAAGTAAAATTGACATTTGATGTTGTACTTGACATTGTGGGCCTACCTAACATCTGTGAAGACTGCAACTGGTTTCTCGCCTTTTCAACTCGTCTACGGGTTGGAAGTAGTCTTGCCAATAGAGTGTCATTTCCCATTTCGAAAGTTGGCAGTACAGTTATTTCTAGACACTTCATTTCTTGAGGAATGCTTATTATATCTCAATCATCTCAGTGAGCAACGATGTGATGCAACCTTGGCTAATGAGGCTCACAAGAAAAAAGTAAAGTTTCAGTATGATTAGTCCATTCATCCTTGGATTTTCTCCCAAGGTGACCTTGTCCTGGTCTATGACCAAGATAAGGATCCCCTGGGGGCAGGCAAGTTCAAACCCATGTGGTTCGGACCTTTGATCATAAAGGAGGTACTAAATAAGGGTTCTTCTCGTCTGGTTGACTTCGAAGGGAAATATTTAGCGGAGCCTAGAAATGGGCTCTACCTCAAGAAGTATTACTCGTAGGTGGGTTTCCTTGGGTGACTTCTTGTACATATGTATAGTTCTTATACATTTAGTTTTTTTTATCTTTTTTGTTTTATGGACGTGTCATTTTTGATGTCATTTTTTTCACTGTGGCAGATGTCAAATGAATCAGAGGTGTTCATTGGGTTCACGGATGACGTTAGCTGACACACTCAAAGTCTTGCTTCCACAACTTGGATGATCTTCACACCTCAAGGCCAGTTGCTATCTTCTGGAGGTATCTGTCTAGGTGACACCAAGAGAAATGTCGCTGAATAAAGTGCAGTGATAGAGTTGCTTCGTGATGCTTTGTCGCATGGTATCTCTCACCTCCAAGTCTACTTAGATGCACAGCTGGTTATGTCCCAATTAAATGGGGTTTACCATTTTTATGATCCTACTCTACACCGACGATTCCTTAGGGTACGTCTCTTAGAATGATGCTTTGATTACATTAAATATATCCATGTTCCTAGGAGATTGAATCAAATCACAGATACTCTAGCTAATCATGTATTAGGTTGGCATATTTCACACACATAAAAAGAAGCACACACATACACATGTACATACATTATAAAAATGTGATCCATAAGACATAAAATATGTAAATACACACACACACACACACACACACACACACATATCAAAAGTCTCAAAGTACATAGGTGGGTGCAAGCACCTCAAAAAATAATATGTCTAGTATACATCGTGGGGCTTATTCCCTCAAAAATATACAAAAATTTTCCTTGGCATGTAAGTGGTCCACCCTAAGCTAAACACGGGGCCTATTGGCCCTGCAAAATGACATTTTACAAATGTTGGAAAAGATGGAACCAATTCCGTGGCACCCCAACTACATGAGGCTTCATAAATGGTGGGAGATCCTCGATCTCGGCCATGGGAACTATATGAGTGAGTGTGGTGAGCTTCCCCTCCACCCGTGTCAGCACTCTCTCAGCCTCTCTGGCTGTAGGCCCCCCTGCTGTTGTTGTCGGTGCGACGACTGCTACTGGGGCTGCCTCTGGTCGAGGACACCACCTTCTCCTCATAAAATCAATTGGATTCACTGGTCCCACATCTGTACATAACATATACATAGTTGTCAAATACTCTGGTACACATAAAAATAATATATATATAAAGAAATAAAAATTAAAATCTTTTAAAAGAAAATGTACCTATCTCTCATCACTCTGCTCTGGGAGGTACGGGCATATCAAGATCTCTGGAGAATTTGATCCTGGCATAGGAATATTCCTCTATATCCAAAATCTTCTGAGACCACCAGTCAAAGAAAGTATTGTCAAAGGCCTCAATGGTCCTCCCTTCCCCCTGTTGTGGAAATAACACCGCCCACCTACACATTGTTGGGAAGGGGGCCACATGCCCCCATAGTGTCTCTCGTAGACTGATACTGGGTACCCTCTCAATGAAAAAAGAGCATAGATTAACTATCCCGAACCCAAAGTTTTTGTTGTTCTGCCCATGACACTCTATTAGTTTTCTCTTCGTGCACTCTAGCATGGTTGTGCTCTAGTCGAACACTCGTGCATTTAAGCACTGTACTGCACAATGAATGTGCACCTGGGAGGCCTAATGTAAGGCCATGGATCCAATGATCTACACAATGAGTAAAACTATCACTTGCAGTGATAGGTTGGTAATCTTCTGGATTGACACCTGAGAACACACTTTATCTATGCCAGCCTCACAGTGTAGCTCGATCAACTTGGCTATGTTGTGAGGCCCAGGAGGAAAAGCACAAAGGTTGATTGGTTCCCCTCTCCTCGAGAGGCCAGTCAAAAAATAAATATCCTTAGTTGTTGGATTCAACAACTGCCCCTTAAGCATAAATTCCTCAGCATCAGGGTTCCAGTAATCTACCAAGGCATTCAACAGCCTGGGTTGTGCCCTCATGAGTGGACACCGAAAGAATTTCCACAACTTGCATTGTTTTAATGCAACGACATCAAAAAGTTCTTCTTCAACCAAGGAATCAATTTCCTCATGCTCCCTCTCTCTCCAATGGACATACATCCTATTACAAACAAGTTCAAAGGAGAATTAACTCTTGTACTTTTAATTTTTTCCATGTTCTTGAGGGTGTACATGGGTTGTATTGGGAACAATTGCGTATGAACACGTGCAGATTGTTCTCTGCCCATGGGCATACATGGGTTGTCCTTAGAAAACCCACGTACACGTTGGTCTGCCCCTATTTAGGAGTGTTCACCCCCCAAAAAACTAAAATTAATGCGAAAGTGATCCGAAATCGGATCCAGAAGCTTGACAGGGCTTGAAAAATGCTCAAAAATGAAAGTGCTTAGAATCCAACAAAGCCAACTCCATTGCGTCTGTCTCGTCTTCCCGATTCTGGTGATATATTTACTTTGTCAAACGGACTCCGTATGCGAAAGTTATCACGTTCTGATCGGAAGGCCAAACAGGTAAAAAGTCAAAGGTCAACTGGTCAAAAAGTCAACGCTGATGACATCAGCATGCTGACTGTGCAGGAGATGACATGGAACTCTATGGCTGATGGTGATTGGACAAGTTTGCTGATAGGTCAGACATGTGGCAGGCAATTGGACCAGTCAATGGTTGACAAGTGGCATTTGTCCGTCGAATGGGAAAGTGCCACGTGGCCCAGTCATGGGCAGCCACGTGGCACCCAGTCAAAGTCAAAGTGGCAGGTTTAAAAAAAGTTTTAAGTTCCATGGGTTTTGAACCCATGACCAACCACTAAGCCTAAGTGCCTTCACAATGGTCCTTTACCAATGCGCCCAAACTATTTCATGTATTAAAACCCACAACATAAAATCATTATATGGTAGTATTATGGCGCATAAAGGGGCCAGCGCTCAGCCTTTTAGGCTAGCGCTTGGCCATATTGAATTCATATGACCATTCCAAAGGGGCATGCACCCAAGGCTAAGGGGATTATGCCTGAATTATGGTTACAAAGTGGGTTTTATACCTAACTTTTGGTTTTTTAACCATTTTTAATGTAATTAATCCATTTTTGGGGGTTATTGGGCAATTTTGAAGCCTAAATTCGTGGAGGAAGTTGGAGATGGAAAACTAACTTCCCAGCTATATAAACAAGGCCATTTTGAGGCCATAGGGATAGCTTTTGAGAGCATTCAGAGAAGAAATGCTAAGGAGAAGCCAAGCCAAAGCCAGTTTGAGGCAGGGAAGCCGTTGAGGAGGAGATGTTGTCGGACCATTTCTGAGAGCTTCGGACGTCTGTTTCGCGTGCTGTCTTTTGTGTATGGTTCCATAGATCTGGGAGAACATGACCAGATCAGTCTTGTAGCCATTCGGCATGAAAATGATGTAATATCGAGATTTCGAACATAAATAAAGAAGCCTCCCCCACAAAGAAAAGGCCCGGAGACGTAGGCAAAGTTGTGCCGAACTCCGTTATCAACCTGTGTATTATGGTTTGTTGTTTTTCATTGCATTTCAGATCTGCATATATTTATATGGCTGTATAATTCCTTTTCTTTTCTCGTTCTTTCGCTAAGATTCTCAATGGTTAATTAATGCATGCAAATAAAAACTCAACCATAAGTCATTCGAAAAATCCTGACGGATCAAGTGGTATCAGAGCTAGTTGACGTTTGGATTTGAGTTTTGCATGTTAGCTAGGGAAGAGCACATATCAAGGAGGAAAATGGCATCTACAAGAGGACTTTCTCAAGATGAGAAGGAGTTCAGAGATTCGGTGTTTTCCATGGCCGAGATGGTGAAGGTGTTGTATGAAGACTACTTGGAACGAAAGAGCACGGTTCAAGTGAAAGCTTCAAAGAACAACAAAGGGAAAGAAGGATTGAAGGAAGTGCCTTCTACATCTGTTTCAAAAAACACACCTGAGGTATGCAGTGAAGGTTCCTCATCAAATTTTCCTCATTCTCATCAAGTTGGTTTTGGTGCATTCAAAAAACATACAAAAGGTGTAGGCTTGAGAATACTAACCAAGATGGGTTATGAAGAAGGAAAGGGCCTTGGATGTAGAGGTCAAGGCATTATAAATCCTATTGAGGTTGAGGAAAGGCCTCGATACTTAGGATTGGGATATGGCAAAGGGGACCTTGGAGAGTCTTCCAAGATAGGTTCCAAAGCTTCGAGAGCAAGTAATGCTTCGAATGGCCAACTTAAGACATTGCGAGAACGCTTCACAAAAGGAAATGGCGCATCACTTCAGGGTTGTGGTAGTGAATGCAAGTCGTCTCCAAAGAAAACTGAAGATCAACATGGAAGGTATAATGGTCATGTTTTTATTAATTCTCCCTTTGATTATAATAAGCATAATCAAGTAAACCGGAACTTGTGGAATCTTTATCCATGTACTTATTGTCATTCACCTAAGCATTGTGTTTCCAAGTGTTGGAAGAGACAAACTTTGTACAAGAAACCTATGTTGACCAGGAAGGAAACACGACATAAAGGATCAAGTCCACAACGGAAGAAAGAGAAGGGTAAACAGGTCTGGATGCCAAAAACTCATTGCACGTTTTGCAACAAGAGTGGACATCAAAAGGCTAGTTGTTGGAAACTTAATCCGAAGCTTCGTCCAAGGAAGGACAAAAGTATTCTGCATGTACCCACGAAGGAGGAAGGATTACCAGCGGAGCAAGAGGAACAACGTGAAGAAAAGAGACCAGTCACTTGGTTCTGCCAGAAGTGGGTGTCTCAACTTCAGTGTATTTTGCTTCCATTAATGTAATCGGATCTAGAGCAAGCCGGGTGGCCTATCCTGATCTTGTTGAGTGGTCAGTAACCTTTTGGGGACCAAAAGGTCTTATTGTGGGGAGGTGTGATCCGAAATCGGATCCAGAAGCTTGACAAGGCTTGAAAAATGCTCAAAAATGAAAGTGCTCAGAATCCAATGAAACCAACTCCATTGCGTCCATCTCATCTTCCTAATTCCGACGATATATTTACTTTGTCAAACAGACTCCGTATGCGAAAGTTATCGCGTTCTGATCGGTAGCCCAAACAGGTAAAAAGTCAAAGGTCAACTGGTCAAAAAGTCAACGCTGATGACATCAGCATGCTGACTGTGCAGGAGATGACGTGGCACTCTCTGGCTGATGGTGATTGGGCAGGTTTGTTGATAGGGCAGACATGTGGCAGGCAATTGGACCAGTCAATGGTTGACAAGTGGCATTTGTCCATCGAATGGGAAACTGCCACGTGGCCCAGTCATGGGCAGCCACGTGGCACCCAGTCAAATTCAAAGTGGCAGGTTTAAAAAAAGTTTTGAGGTCCATGGGTTTTGAGGCCATGACCAACGACTATGCCTAAGTGCCTTCACAATGGTCCTTTACCAATGCGCCCAAACTATTTCATGTATTAAAACCCACAACATAAAATTATTATATGGTAGTATTATGGCGCATAAAGGGGCCAGCGCTCAGCCTTTTAGGCTAGCGCTTGGCCATATTGAATTCATATGACCGTTCCAAAGGGGCGCGCACCCAAGGCTAAGGGTCTTATGCCCGAATTATGGTTACAAAGTGGGTTTTATACCTAACTTTTGGTTTTTTAACCATTTTTAATGTAATTAATCCATTTTTGGGGGTTATTGGGCAGTTTTGAAGCCTAAATTCGTGGAGGAAGTTGGAGATGGAAAAATAACTTCCCAGCTATATAAACAAGGCCATTTTGAGGCCATAGGGACAGTTTTTGAGAGCATTCAGAGCAGAAATGCTGAGGAGAAGCCAAGCCAAAGCCAGTTTGAGGCAGGGAAGTCGTTGAGGAGGAGATGTTGTTGGACCATTTCTGAGAGCTCCGGACATCCGTTTCGCGTGCCATCTTTTGTGTATGGTTCCATAGATCTGGGCGAACATGACCAAATCAATCTTGTAGCCATTCGGCATGACAATGATGTACTATCGAGCTTTCGAACAGAAATAAAGAAGCCTCCCCCACAGAGAAAAGGCCCGGAGACGTAGGCAAAGTTGTGCCAAACTCCGTTATCAACCTGTGTATTATGGTTTGTTGTTTTTCATTGCATTTCAGATATGCATATATTTATATGGCTGTATAATTCCTTTTCTTTTCTCGTTCTTTTGCTAAGATTCTCAATGGTTAATTAATGCATGCAAATAAAAGCTCAACCATAAGTCATTCGAAAAATCCTGACAGATCAGAAAGGGAAGTATTGAAATACAAGAGGGGTTGATTTATACTTACTTGGTCTGAGCAAAAGTTCATTTCATCCTCTGAAACTCCCAGAGTCAAATCTTTTAGAAAAGGGGTCTTTTTGGCTTTTTTGCCAATTCTCAATTTGCAATGGTGATAATGAGCTGCCAACTTCTATTTATAGACTTTTTTGGCCCTTTTTGTCATTTTTTGGACCCTTTTGTCATTTTTTTCTGGCTTGAAAATCATTTAATGTAGTTCTTGAGTTTCTCATTGGATGTTACGATGCAATTTAATTTTGGTTTGGAAAATTTTTGGGATATGGGTCACTTTTAAAGATTCTTTGGTAAAAGTCATTTTTCCAACTTTTTGCATTTAAGTTAGGATTCCACCTCCACTTTTTTCATCTCGGGAGTCCTTGTTAGTCTTGTCTTGATTATGATATTGATCCTCATACGTCTGATATGTCATCACTCTTGACCTCACCCTTGGGACTCCCTGGAAATGAGTCTTCTTTTAAGCCCTTTTCAGACTCTTTAAACATGAAAAGATTGCCGAGCGATCTTGTTGTCCTTCATGCTCACCAAACTAAAATTTGAAGGCACGTCTGTCCAGTGGTAGTTTACCCCTTTTTGGGTTCAGATGGTCAATTTTACAAACAAAGGTACGCTCTAGGAACTTTGGTTCGCTAGAAGATTATTCTCAGGTATAAGTTTAACCCTTTTTCGGGCATGAGAGACTAAATTTACGAAAAAGGAACCCCCACGGAGTCCATAGTTAAGCTCTTTTTAGACTCCCTAAAATTGAAAAGATGAGTGACCTTGTTCCTTCACACTCGTTAAAATGGTCCAAAAGAACATCCCCTACGGAGTCCATAGTTAAGCTCTTTTTAGAATCTTTAAAATTGAAAATATCCTCGAGTGACCTTGTTCTTTCACACTCGTTAATTGGTTTAGAAAAACATCTACTGGCATGAGTTTACGCATTTTTTCGGCCTATAGATTAAGGAGGAAAAAGGTACACCTCAGGAGATTTGTCTCGCCGAGAGAGTTCTCTTAAGTAGATTTTATACTTTTTCGAGCTAAGGAGACTAAATTTAGAAAAAGGCTGGGAGTCCATAGTTAAGCTCTTTTCAGACTCCTTAAAATTGAAAAGATTGTCGAGTGATATTGTCTGTGTCACACTCATTAAAATGGTTTTGAATAGACATCGTTTTGGTGCTAGTTTATCCCTTTTTCGAACCGACTAGACTACCTTCGAAAAAGGTACCCCAACGGAGTCTTCTTTTATGCTTTTTCAGACTCTCTAAAAAATAAAAACCACCGAGCTTGCCTTCTCTGGGCTCGTGAAAAATACATTGAAGGTGGTTTCATCGTGTCTAGCTAATTGCACTTGCATCTCTATGTCTTTGGCCTAATTCTGGCTCCATGTTTCTCTCAATAGAACCTTTGAAGCATGCCTTATATTACAAGCCTTGTAGCACTTTGCCTCTGTGACCCAAGACCTTGACCCATGGAGGAATTTTCCCCAAGTGTCCTTTTCCTGCACATGTCTCCTTGCTATGAGCATTAGTGTGTTCCTTGCACTTGGAAATAATATGCTTTGCGACACTCATTCCTCCTTTGTAAAATAGCATTCTTTTATTCTTTTTCAAGCTCTTCAAAATATTGAAAAAGACAAAAAAATTAAATATACCCCAAAAAGGGGACGGGAAAAGTGTTTTCTTTTGTTGGTAGCACAATGAGTCACCCTTGGACAAAGCACATCCTTTCGTTTTTCGTCAAGAATTGGGATTTAATATGACCTTAGGAAGTTGTTCTCGCTACATAGAGCTGTGTCCTCCTCAGTTTGGTTATTCTTCCAAACACATGGAGAGTTTGTGTTGCCTCCTGCATCGTGAACTTATGTCAATGTCATGTTTCCTGAGTTTGATCATTAGTCGTGCTATTGTCCAATGGAATTTTTACTAAACTTTAGTTGAAATTTTTACAATTTTTCTCTTGCCCTCATTCTCGACCATCTCCATAAGTCCAATCAAGTCTTTGTTCGAAATCGGTGAAGTTCTCTTCCTGATCACCGAGATCCTCTTGTATGTTCCCAACGAGCCGTCAAAGACCTCTGGGTAGTGAAGTTGTACACTCATATTACACTCCTACCCAATTTTTGAAGATATTGAGGTTGTTGCTCGAGCTCTGAAGGCCTCATCTCCAGCCATCAGCCGTCATTTGGCTTCTTGAAGATGGATACTATACATGTATATATTTGATTTTGAGATGTAGATCCACTATGTATTGCTCGCGGCTACACTTTATATAGTTATATGACATGGATATGCAGTGTATTTGATTGGAATCCATGATTTATTTCATCTTGAGCGTGGGTATGCCCGCCTCGGTGAGACAATTATTATTTTTGTTAGAAAAACAGGACCGCGGAGCAATAAAATAAAACAAATGCAGAAAAAAAACACAGAAGACACACAATCCAAGAGAGACACAGATTTACGTGGTTCACCCAGTGTGGGCTATGTCCACCAGAGAAATTGTTAGGTCCTTCCTTTATTATTATCCAAAAAATGAAGGGATACAACCTACAACAAAACCCGCTGTAACTTCCTCTTCTTTCTCTCATAGTCTCCTCTCTCAGAATACAATATTCACCATCAACCATAGCCGCGATACATTTCCCTCAAGAAAAGAGGGTTTCCTTCTAGGGAAAAAGACCCTAAAATAATCTCTACCATTAGATCTGCGACCTTATAATGAATGGTCCAGATCTATAATGAAATTACAATATACTTTTACAAGGCAATTTTTGCTTCAGGGGCTTTGCCCTCGAACCCCCGCTGGGGGCTCGCTGGCCCCCAGACTCCCCAACCAGGGGGATAGCCCCCCTGGACCCCGCAAAGGGGGTACCCCCCCTCTGCACTCCCCTGCGTGGAAGAGTGTACATACTTCTGGGGTGTAAATACTTCATGGGGTATAAACATGGCTGAAAGCAAGGACCTCTGAATCAGGAATATAATCAGGCTCCAAAACCAACAATTTTTGTAGATGGAACCTCCCGAACTCTGGTCTTGGGCTCACTCGCTTCGTACATTGGTGAATATTTATAATGTATTTCGGCCATCAGATGCTCTTCAGACCTCACACATTAGGGGTCATCTTTTATAACCCTAAATTTCACCATACATGAACACCTGCCATTTGGCCCTCTTACTTACTATTTTTGCCAAGCCATCACTAAGCAACTCTTCTTAAAAACAATATTTTTGAAGATGTACGCGCCCTACACCACTACTTCCCACGTACACATGATTTATTCACTATTACAACTCACGTACATATGCTAGTTGCACCATTACAACCCACGTATACCCACAAATGTTGCAAATATTAAAAAGTTGCAAGGAATTCGTTGAGATTACGGGCTATTGGGTAGTTTTCCAACTATCCCACCGCCTATAGCCCATCACCCAACCGAATAACCATCCCTTTGTCATATAAAAGGAGGTGTTGGGGTCTCATTCCTAAGAGAATCATACATAGAGTGAAACCCTGCCCATTTCACATCCCCTCCTTGCCCCAAGAATTTGCAGCCACCTTATGAGTTTTGAGCCAGAATTGTCCATTCTTGCCTTTTTCCTCCATTATAAGCCTATGCCATTTCCCTAGAGAGAAGTGTGAGAGGAGAAATATACGTGGAAGTGTAGTTGGATCTTGGTGAATAGGATCCTAGACCAGGTTCGAGTAGCAGTCGTCGATCTCATTGTAATTAAACTTTGTGATATTAATAAAAGGAATACTTTTTCTGTCCTGCAATATGATGTGTTCAATATTTATGTTTGATTTATGTTTTATAACTGACATCTAACCCAATGGTTCATATATGAGATACATGTTTGTAGTTTCTTGTTTATCTTTTTGTGAATGCAGGTCAACCTTGGGAGGAGACTTGTAGTCGAGGAGCAATTGAACGCAAAAGGATCGACACTAGACATAGAGTTTAAGGTAGAGTTACCATATCTTTTTACTTTGTATTTATTGTGTGAATGTGGGGTATATTCGGGGTAGTCTAAAGAGTAGGATACTTTTATATGGTTCGATCTGCCTACATGTTAAACCCTAGTGTAGTCCATAGGGGGGTTTTCTCGCTATAGCACCCTCGTACTTCTTCTGGCCTAAGCTCATCTTCGCAAGCTGTTGTTGAACAAGATACCAAGATTCTTGATAGTCAAAGAAATCCCTCCTCTCTTCCCTCTTCGAAATATAACATTCTCAACCAATTGGCCAATATCAAGGCCGATGCTACTCTTTTGGACATGGTTTCCATCCCTGAGAAACAAAATCATCTAAAACATTTCATGGAAGGAAAATCTTCCACCATAGCCAATCTCTCTGAATAGGTAAAAGAAGAGGATTCTAGTTTAAATAAAGTAGGTGTAAATAGCTTTAGATACCCTGTAAAAAATCCCCCATTTTTCATTTTTGTAAATATTATGTACAAAATAGCCCATTGTTGCCTAATCGATGGTGGTTTGGGCCCAAGCGTAATGTCAAAAATTATTATGGAAGAGCTTGGCTTGTCTTGTACCAATGAAAATTTTAGAAACATGCTCTCATATAATAGTCTACAATAGTCTACTATGGGAGAAATCAATGATGTGACTTTGGTTCTGTGCGCACATCCTAAAATCAGGACAACCCTTAATATCTAGGTAATTGACATTCCAGTAAGTAATTATTCTATCATCTTAGGAAGATACTGGCAAGCCTTGATAGGTTGGAATCTTTCACTTGACGGGACACACTTATCCATTCCTTGGGATTGAAAGAATATCATATTCCTAAGGGAAGTAAGAATCTCACCATACATAGAAAGTATTCCACAACCTAATGTAAACTATGTCAAGGAGGATTTAAGAGTTTACTCCATCTTTGTGGATGAATATAACACTAACCCATAATAGATTGATCTGGAGGATGGCATGTGGCATATGCACTTTGATGGTTCATGCTCCAACGAAGGTAATGGAGCTGGCATTATCTTGTACTCACCTGTAGGTAAAATTCACAACTTTTCCTATAGGCTAGAATTTTCTTGCACAAACAACGTCACCAAATTTGAAGCATTATTGCTAGGCATTGAGAATGCCTATAATTTGGGTTGTGGACACCTTACAGTTTTTGGGGACTTCGAGCTTGTTTTGAACCTTGTACATAAAATGTATTCTCCTAGCAACAAGTTAATGAAATGCTACACCCAAGCTATTAGGATGCTCATCTCAAACTTATTATCATTCAACATCACTCATGTTAAAAGAGAATTGAATTCAATGGCTGACATGTTAAGTGTTTTTGTAGCCTCTCCTACTCGACAACTTCTGTCGCAAAGACCTGATTGTACTTTTCAATATTTATATTGTCCTCATATCCCTGACAATGTAGATTCATGGTAGGTCTTCCCTAGTGATGAAAGCATCTATGCTTTCATACAAAATGAACCATATAAGCCCAAGAAGATTATATCCATGGAAAAAAACAAAATTCCGAAGGGCTTGACTCCTCTAGAAAGTTCATTTTCATCGAGTGATGTAGGAAACAAAGAAAAGAATAAATAAGAGGAGTCAAAAAGGAAAGTGGGTGAAACCATTTCCTTGAACAGTGGAACACCTAATTCCCCAAAGGATGTTAAGATAGGTGCCCAATGTATTGATAAAGAAAAGTTGAAATTCACTGAGTTACTTCATGAATTTCAAGATGTTTTTGCTTGGTCTTATGAGGATCTTCGTGGTTTTAATCCTGCTCTTATACAACATGCCATTCCTATCAAGGAGGGTATAAAACTAGTTAGGCAAAAACAAAGACCCATTAACCCCACACTTGAAGCTAATATTAGGAAGGAGTTGGAAAAACTCTTGAAAGCTGGGCTAATTTTTCCTGTTAAGTATTCCGAGTGGGTTTCCAATTTGGTTCTCATTCGGAAAACAACATGTTAGATCGGAATATGCATTGATTTTTGTGCATTAAATAGAGCAAGTGTAAAAGAGCATTTTCCTTTCCCTAATATGGAAATGATTTTGCAGCAAGTTGCAGGGTCACAAATGATGTCCTTACTTGATGGTTTTTCTAGTTATAATCAAATCAAGGTAAAAAGGACTAATAAATACAAAACCACTTTCACTACATGTTGGGACACATTTTCTTATGAACGCATGCCTTTTGGTTTATCTAATACAGGTTCCACCTTCCAAAGATCTATGCATATAGATTTTGACGATTTGATCGGTAAGATTATTCAAATTTATCTTGATGACCTGACTGTATATTCAAAAAACTGATTAGATCATTTTGGTCATCTTAGAAAAGTTCTCATGTGATGCAAAAAGTTTGAAATTTCTTTAAATCTTTCTAAGTCTATTTTTCGACGTTACTAAGGGAAATATCCTTAGGAATATTGTCTCTGATTCAGGAATAAGCATTGATCCTAAAAGGATCACTACTATTTTAAACCTTCCTGCTCCCACTTCCAAAAAGGAGGTTCAAGCCTTTATGGTCATTATCAACTTTGTCTATAGATTTGTTCTCGATTTTTCTGGAATGGTCAAACCAATTCACAATCTTCTCAAGAAAGATCACTCCTTTTCTTGGACTGAAGACGTCAAGAATTCTTTCGTAAGGATTAAGAAGACAATAAGTTCCACACCGGTTTTGGAAAAACCGAACTTTGAGAAAGACTTTATTATATACACTAATGCCATAGAAGAAGCAATTTTTGCTATTCTTGTACAATGTGATGACCAGAATAAAAAAAAAAACAATAGCTTACATGAATCAAAGCTTATCATATGATGAATTCAAATATTATTATATCAAAAAACATGCTTTTTCTCTTATTAAGGCCATGGAAAAATTTCTCCACTTTATCTTAGGCAAGCACACACTGGTAAAAGTCCCTTTGCTTGCTGTCAAGTTTTTTCTCTCACAGACTTATCTTTCAGGGAAGCTTGCACATTGGCTTGCCAAAATATAAGAGAATGATTTAACCATCATGACTTCGAAAATAATTAAGGGACGAGACTTAACCCTTCACTTGGCTCAACATGCTGAAGAAAGTGGAGAAATTGATGAATAGGATAATCCTATTTCAACATTATTTTACATTGATAGTCAAAATCTTCCTGTAGCTGAACATCCCTGGTATAAAGATCTGGTGTATTGCTTGAAAAATCAGAAATGTCCAGATAGCTTAGATACTCATCAAAGGAGAAGGCTTTGTCTCGAATCTTCTAGATATGTTATCTTACAATACTTCTTATTCAGGAGATCTGCTGATGGTATATTACTTCACCATGTAAATAATGAGGAAGAAAAAAATCTGTTATAAGAAACCCATGAATCTTCAGATTCTGTTATTCATGTGGGTGGCCACTTTTCTGCTAAAACTACTTATTTTAAAATCATCAGAAAAGGTTATTACTGGCCTTCAATTTTTCGATATTCTTATAACTTTTCAAGATCTTGTGACAAGTGCCAAAAATTCGCTGGGAAAGAACATTTGTCTACCATGCCTTTGAAACCTATCCTTCTTGATTTTCCTTTTTCAAAATGGGGTCTGGACTATATCGGTCCTATTAATCCTCCATCTTCAGGAAGGAAAGTTTTTATCTTGACAACCACAGACTATTTTACAAAACAGACTGAAGTTGTCCCACCTAAACACTCGTAGGACGAGCAGGTTATTTCTTTCCTTGAAACTAATATTTTCTCCAGATTTGGCATTCCTTTAGAAATTATTACAGATAACGACCCCACTTTTATTTTTACTAAACTGACTCATTTTATAGCTAATCTAGGAGTTAAACATTTCACCTCATCAATTTATTACCCTCAAGGAAATGGGCAAGCCGAGTCTACTAACAAAAGTCTAGTTAGAATTATCAATATTCTCATTGAAGATAAGCCTCATCAATGGCACACCCTCCTCACTTACGCCCTTTGGGAAGATCACACTACTACCCAGATAAGCACAGGTTGCACTCTCTTTCAGATTTTTTATGGTCAAGAAACTATTCTACCTACCGAGCTGGAACTTTCTTCTCTATGGCTGATGCTATAGATTGAAGAATTAAATTCTTCTAATATCCCTCAAAGGATAAATGCACTGTTGGCTTTATAGGAACAAAGGATTTTTTCCTTAGAGAACATAAAGAGAAGACAACAAATTGTAAAGAAATATTTCAATTAAAGTGCAAAAGCTGTCAGATTTAAGGTAAATGAGAAAGCATGTCTTTGGGATTCAACTCATGCTGATAGAGGTAAACATTCTAAGTTTCGAAAATTATGGTTGGGTCCTTTTAAAATTGCTTTTGTCCTAGGCACAAATTCTTATATTCTAAATGACTTGGAAGAGCGATTATTTTCTTATAGCACTAATGGTTCCCACTTGAAACACTATGTGGAACTAGTTTGAAACTCAAAAAGTTGTATGGAAATTACTTCTGTATTATAGTTTCTGTTTTACTTCTTTGATTTTGTTTTGCTGTATTTTTCTGTTGTTTCATTTCTATTGTTTTTCTTTTATTAATTTCTTTTTCTTTTCAGAAATAAACTCTGGATCAGTTTTGCCACAACGATGCTATTCTGTAAGTATTATTAATCAATAACAATAAGGTTACACAACTGTTATGATGTTCCCCTTATAGACATCACTGAAATTGCTCTCTACTTCCAGTACTGCTGTTAGAGACATAATTGGATTTTCATCCCTACTTTTTGTCTTCCCTTTCTTCCCTCCACCCTGAGATTCAAAAAGAGCGCACCCAAATTTTTTCTCCTCTAAACAGTAAACAATTTCACTGTGATTAATCAAATGTTATGCATACAGGAATAAAACCCTCATACGTAACACTTTCCATGAGTTATTCCCGAAGTATTGAATCGTTTTTTTTCCTTAAACCGCCTCACTTCCCCTGTTGCATAATCATTCTGATATATAATTCCTTGATCTAATGTTCACCTGGTCTATGAAACCAGACATTCTGAGTTCTTAATCTGTTGGAAACAAATTTCCTTGTGGAGTCGCCAGTTTGTTGACGCTTAAAAACACAATGATGAATACTAAGCTCACAAATGATTGCCAAGCTCTATTAATTATTTATATTAATAATAAACTAGTAGGTGGTACCCCCTTGTAGGAATTTTGGCGCAATGGTGGATATGCTTCACTTATATTTTTTTTGATTATGTGATGGTACCAGCACAGTCTTCTACAATTCATTGTTTCAAATCATGGTTTAAAATGTTGTGTTAACATGTGATGGTTGGTTGATCAATACATGGCACTGGATGGCTTTGATGACCTCTCGCATAATATGTAAGGCCGCCCTGTGGATGAAAGAATTATTGGTAGTTTTGGTTTTGATATTGCATTAAACATGACATTAAACATTATTATCTTGATAGAAGATAATAATGGAGCTCTTTTGAATAAAAGAACTATACTCAAGCTCTAATGTTATGTATTATTGTGACAAATGACGAGCACACTTGACCCTTGCTATTGTAGTTATGCACCTTGTTGAGTTTCATAAGTGGTTGCACATGTGGTAATTTTTCTAGCACATTGTTATTTTAAAGAGTTTGACATTACAAAGGGGTGACACACTATGCAAAAGTGATATGGAAATGTATATGTGGTTGATTAATTTTTTAGTGCTATGGTGAATCGATTTGGCTCGTACGTTGAATTGAATGAGGTTGGAAGGGAGAAGTGACGTGCATTTACTGCACGTCACTCAAACTCCCCTCGATCCCGTCACCCTAGTCATTTTTTCATTTTGGTTTTGGCTCTCGTGGTTGTTGTTGTTCCACTTTGTTCGACCATGAAGGAGATATACAGTCTTGTTTTTCCTCATGCAATATTTTTCTAGGTATGGGTTTCTTACTCTTCCATCCATGATGGTTACTCTTCCCTCTAAATCAACTTTTGGCTCAGGATTGCTCGTGGTCTGTGTTTTTTCTTAAGCTTTTATGAGATATTTAAACTTTGTATTGGTGTTGTGTCCATGGTTTCTTATGGTGATTATTATGGACTATTGGCACTTTAAAAAAGAAATGGTTATGCTATCCTTGTTGTGTGTAATATTTTCATGGTTTTATTGATAAAAATGACAGTGAAGCCTGCTCGGTCATAGATTGGGATTTGAGTCTGGCACCTCTGTTCAAATTGAGTATCATATCTTGCCAAAGATATGAGCTTTGCACATATCCCACTTATGGATTGTCATAACATGTCTTTGTGTTTAAGTTTCCCACTCCATGCTCATCTCTGTGGCTAGTATTTTCGACCTTGTGGGTTGCAATGTGAAGTGATGAAATATTAAAGTAACCCATGCCTTGTCTGGATAAAACTATGAACTGTTAGCTACCTTTCTATGCACTCACTGACACAATGGTCTGAAAACATTGCACAGTCTAAACTTGATGCACATAGAATTTGATAGAAGCATTATGGATGCTTTCTGGTCAGGCATGGTTTGTGCTTGGACACTCATATTACAGTGTTGATTAAGAGATTGGCTTCATTTCGTTTTCCTGTTGGAATTGACAGTTTGTTGTTTTGGTAACCCTCACAGTCAAGAGTGTTGTTACATGTTATGGTTCTATGGTAAATGGTAAAAGGCATGAGATGTTTGTGCTTGTCGAGGTCTTAACCCTGTGGTTGAACCACCTATTCTTACCCTCCACTTTTTTTTTTTAAACCCTAAATATTATATTGATATCATTTTACTCCAGTCAATGGTTGATGGAGAACTGTGTGTGCTTGGTTACTTGGGCATGATTTGGTTGTGTTCCTTGTTTGGAAATTATGGAAGAATCCTGTACCTAATTTTTTATGATAAGCCTAGGCTCAAAGTATTGCATGCTATTTGGTTCAAATTTTATGATGACTGTATTTGAAAGACACCTGTGTGCGAATTGATTAGGGCCTGATAAAGAGTTATAATGCCCAGTTTGATTGCGTTGAACAATGTTTAAATAATGGACATAAGTGGTGGTAGATAGTGTGCATGTTCCTATTGGATTTAAAGAATAAGTATTGGATATAAATTACTGTAAGCATTGTGCGCATTCCTGTTGGTTTTAAAAGGATTTATCTTTGGAGTTATGAATGGTTGTGGCTAAAAGGGTTATTGTGGTTTATCATATCGATTGCAATGTTGTTTGTGATGACTGTTATATAAAGGTTATATGGATGTGAAGGATGTTGTAATTAAATATTTATGGGCATATATATTATTGTTTGGAAGTCAGCAAGCATTTTGTAAAGGAAGTAACCATTTAAATTGTGGTTTTGAAAAGTGAATATTTTTAAAGCTTGAAGGTCGGAACAAAGATATGTTTGATTGCATGCTTTGATTTATTTTCATTTGGACAATATCCATATTATTTCCCTCTCATTCTACCACTTTTTTGCTCATTACATTCCCCTCATAATCCCAATTTCATTTATGACATCCCCGTTCTGTGAAATAAATTAAAAAGAAAAAAATATGTGCAAAAGAGACAAAGAAATAACAAATAAATGATTGGTGACTGATATTTTCGTATTTTATTACACAATTAGATTGTTTAATTAATCATTGAATAGTATTAGTGTATTAATCCCCTATAAGTATACCACCTTTCACTAATTACACTCCCTCCATATGTCCCATGAACCCTATCACATCCTGTTCACTTGGCGATTGTTAAATGGTTTGTTAAGGATGGATTTGCATGTATCTTGTGTCAATTTCTGACCCAAATTTTGATTCATGCAAGAAGAATGTCATGTATGGTTTATTAAGGGCTTATTTACTGATGAAATACTGCTACAAGATGAGTTTCTTCAGTAGGGGCAACCATGATAGAAATAACAGAGGCCGGGGAAATTGGAACAAAGGTCCTAGAAGGCCTAGATTTTCCATTCATTTTGATGTTGATCCCCAAGAATTGAACCAACTATTCCAAGATGGGTTCTTTAACTTGATTGGTAATGGAATAATACACCCTCATCCAGAGAGACCCCCCTTACAGCCTTAGAACATCCCTTGTATTCTTGTTCCTTCTCATGTGTCCTTGCAACCAGAAGTCCCTGCAAATGATGGATGACAAGAGATTATCAATCCGGATGTCTCTCACCATCGTGGCTGGCCCAATATATAACTTCCTCTCCCACCACCTATCAATCCTAATGTCCAGATTGCCCATGTCAATTCACCTGTTCAATCCTCACATGCTAGTAAAAGGCTAAAAATTGATGTTCCCCATGTGCAAGATAAAGACAAAGCAACTACCTCCCCTTCTTCTCCATTAGAGGATTCCTGAAAATCTATGTCTTCCCACATGCATTTGAGATATTAATTTTCCCATGTTATCAGTGAGATACAACCCCAAGGTTCTATCCAACCATGGGCTACTTCCGGGAAATCAAAGGGGAACAACAGTTGAAAAATAAAAATTGCCTCCCAGAGTGGAAAGTATGGCTTTTAGATTGTGTTTTTTTTTTATGAATTGAGTTGATGAAGACAATGTTAATGATTTCAAAATTTTGGGACAACAAGCTCTATTTTGGTATTTTGTGGATCATATGGATAATATGGATGATGTGTATATTATATATATATATATATATATATATATATATATATATATATATATATATAGATATATGGACATGATATAAATTATTTATGATACTTAGATATCTATTTTGAAAGATATTTAGGGGAGCTACAAGAGTGGAATGTGGTTTAAATGATTATTATTTTTGGTTATATTTTATGATTTGAAAAGAAGCTATTTATGGGAGTCACAAGGGGTCCCAATTACCGAGTTATTATTAATTAAAGACCCTTAACTATATTATTATTATTTACCTATCCTAAACTAATTAGTTAAGTCAAACTAACTTAACTAAAGAAAGTATTTGAACTAATTCAACTTATTTGGAAAGAATAAAAGCTGAATGAGAAGAAGAAACAAAGGGAGAATAGAAGGAGAAATCAAGACTAAGGTTTTCTCTTTTGGTTTCATAATATAGTTTCATTTTTCATTCATTATTGAGTTATTCAAAGCCTAATTCTCTTTGTGACATCATGGTCTTATTGTAGACAAAAAGGTTCAATACTGAACCAAACCTTTCAGACGCTTGTTTTAGAGGTGTTGATCCATCCTTCATAGTCTGTGTATTCTTGTCTGTTTGTGAATTAAGTATTCCAACAGAGGACGAACACCTTCAGTAACCACTCACATAACCAGATAAAAGATCAACACACCGATGTTTTCACGTGGTAAAACCCCTATGGGGAAACATCCATGGCCCCAGCCAACGCGGCTACTTGGAGCAGTTTATTAATGCAAAGAAAAAGATTACAGAGAGATTTTACAAGAGAGTTTCTCACAATCGATCATCGGAAAATGACCCTCCATGCTCTTTAAATAGAGATCATGGACCAATTGGGTGTTAAGCCACGGATCAATGGCCATTAAGATCGAGGAGAGTATGAACCGTCGGATCACTTTATGTCGGGAACATATCGTGACCGTCGGATTTCCTAACTACAAATGCATACTAATGCATACTAAAGAAACACACTTTTACCTAACGACATATTAGACCAAGTAGATCTTAACTAACTCCTAAGTGTCTAAATATCCTAACATACCCCATTAAGAACAACTTGGGATAGGATTGAAGGATTTACAATAATGACACAAATAGGAGAAGGAAGGAGGCATTAGAGGCTATCCCCCCTTAATGACAACTTCCTGAACTCCTAACATAGATCAAAGTTTGGAAAACTTCGCTTCTGTAAGAGACTTTGTGAAAATGTCTGCAACTTGATCTTCTGTAGGGCAAAAGAGCACTTCAATAACTTGATCATGAA
>ML777264.1:269722-313063 GCA_009831015.1 Picea engelmannii | reverse complement strand
GGAGCGGGTCTTCAAACAGGCTCTGATACCATGTTCGACAACACAGGTATTCCAACAGAGGACGAACACCTTCAGTAACCACTCACATAACCAGATAAAAGATCAACACACCGATGTTTTCACGTGGTAAAACCCCTACGGGGGAACATCCACGGCCCCAGCCAACGCGGCTACTTGGAGCAGTTTATTAATGCAAAGAAAAAGATTACAGAGAGATTTTACAAGAGAGTTTCTCACAATCGATCATCGACAAATGACCCTCCATGCTCTTTAAATAGAGATCATGGACCAATCGGGTGTTAAGCCATGAATCAATGGCCGTTAAGATCGAGGAGAGTATGAATCGTCAGATCACTTTATGTCGGGAACATATCGTGACCGTCGGATTTCCTAACTACAAATGCATACTAATGCATACTAAAGAAACACACTTTTACCTAACGACATATTAGACCAAGTAGATCTTAACTAACTCCTAAGTTTCTAAATATCCTAACATTATGGTCATGCTTACCTGCCTTTGTGCTACGTTTCTTTTCCTCTTGCATGTTGCTTTTCCTTCTTTTTTTGCATGTTGCTTTCTTTCCACCTGTTGCTTGCGCTCCAACATTAGGTATTTATTTCCAATAGTTAGGTATTTCCTCAAAATAGATCCTTCTCCTAAAATAGGCATACACCCAAAATATAATTCCTTCTCAAAATAGGCTTATGCCCAACAGGCCCCCAACACTGACATGTGGCTCATCCCGAGCCACTCAGGCGGTGCGCGTTCCCTTAACAGCCTCTGCCAAGCTAAAAAAATTTCCTTCTAATTTGTCCCTTTTTGATCTTGCTTGCACATATTTCTATGTAATCTCTTTTACTCTCTATGCTGTGATATGTTCCTTGAGAGACTTTGTGCTCTCGACATGATCCTCATAAATTCTTGTCTTCTCCTCCTCAGTTCTGCAATTATTTTCACTGCTTTCTCTTAAAGAGGTTCTAACTGGGCTTGCCTATCCTGCTTGTTATTCTATGTAGTATTCAATTATGTCTACAAGGTCCTCATCTCCTGCGCACCCTTCAACCACTTTGTAATGCTCATGGCCTTTTGTCACTACTTCAACCCCTGGAGTGTACTGTTGATTTACTCCTCTTGCTGGCCTAATTGTTGGACCTTGTCACCTTCCTCCAATGTCGTCCATAGTTGTGTTGTCCTATCAAAAAGTTCTGTGACCTTTTTGGCTTATTTCTCCATCATTTCTACTTGCAAAGCTACATGTTGTTCCCTTTCAGCTATAATTTCGAGAGGGGTGGTTGGTGTTAAATTTTATTTGATATCCTCAATCTCCTTTTTATAGTCTTCGAGCGTTTGCACGATTATTTGAACCTGTTCTTCAACATTTCTTGTGGCTACCTGCGCATTGTCTAGAATTTTTGTGAAGAGTTCCTTCAACTTTTGATCCAATTTATCTACACGCTGCTTCTCCTCCCATGTCTCCATATTTATATCTTCTATCGCAATTTCCAGTGAATCATTTCCATCTCTGGTTACTTGCAATTTCGTATCATCTGCTATGGCTCGCGATTGCACTTCTTGTGCGACACTGACTTGCAACTTGTACAATTCCTTTGTTGGTATGTTAGCCAATACCAACTATAACTCCATGAGGTATTCAAGTGGCATCTGTGCTATGGCCTCATTGACCTGCAACATGTATGTTTTTCTTTGGAAGCTCAGACTTGCTTTTGCAACGAGTTGGATTGTGTCTTCTTCGTTCTGCGCAATTTTTTCCATTGCTTCTATCAGTCGAGGGATCGATTCTACTCCCCTCTCTTGTGTCTGGGTTTCTTGTATCTATTCCAGAACCTGCTTAATGTTCTTGACCTCCTAAAACTCCTCCGTTGTGCAGTCCTACACCCTCTCCGTGACTATATCCGTATCATCCTTGGTAATTGTGTATTATGGGTCTTGTTTGTGGGCCTTGGCCTTCTTGTGTGACCCACCTATATGTATGATTGGTCGTTTGGGTGGCCCTGTTTCTTGTGGAGTAGTTGCTGACAAGGTTTGTTGTGTCGTTCTGTCGCCCCTTCCTTGTTCTTCCTATGTTGGGGAATTGTCCTTCTTTCCTATCTGTGCATCCTTCTTTGGGGCACTTCCCTTCTTTTCTGGTGCTATCTTTTGACCAGGCTTCCCCTATTGTGTTGATTTATTGGTCGCGACACTGCCTCTTGTAGATGTCTTGGATGACCTTGCTTCCACTTCTTTCCTTTTTGGCATGTACTTGGTGATGAATGGGATCTTCCAATCATCCTGTCAGTCTCTCATTGCCCATTCAACTTCCTCTGAGCTGATAAATAATCAAATTTATATCCATTCTTTCTATGGATCCCTACGTGATTGGATCCACATGTTGTGTCGCATAGCCTTAAACTTGGCTATCCCCTAGTACTGCGTGACCACTTCTAGAGTTATCCTCCATGTGTTGGCTATGATGTCTTGTATGTAGCTGATATACCGATCAAAAGTGTTGGAATTACCACTTCCTCTATTGGAATTTGAAGTGCTTCCCAATGATGTGTATCATGTTGTGCAACATCGTCCTACTTTGTCACAGAAATACGAGTAGGGAGGCTCTTTCCATCCAATTAAAGCTATCAAGATAATGAGATAGGAATAGTGGAACTCTGTTCCCAAGTCTTACACATCATTGTAGTCATCTAGGAATAGATTTAGTAAGTATGGGGCCCAACTGAGCATGGTACCATTTGTACACTGCATTGTTGCTATGACAACCCCTGCAGAGACCTCCTCCTTGCGACATTTGCGAAGGAGTTTGCATGCCATCAATTTTGTTTCCATCATGGTGATTGTGTTATTGATCCATTTAATAATGATGCCACACAAGCCCCTTTCTGTCCCATAACTCTTCTTCATCTCTTCTGTGAGGGAATTTTCCTTGGTTTTATCATCCAGGTACTGCGTGAGCTTCTTGCCATTTGATGACATTCCTGTAATGAATGAATTTATCTCCACATCGATGGAGACAGTTTCATCCAACCATAAAAATCCTCCATGGAGGACTGCCAACAACTGCTTGATGCAATTTTTCACATCTTTCCTCTTCCGAAGTGGGGAATCTCCAACAAGTCAAGGATCCTTGTGTTTACTAAACCTACCACCCACTTCTTTGGTTGCAACATTGGATCTCCTAACGACCCTATTCCCAAGCTTTCCATATACACTTGTTGTACAAATTATGGGAATTTCTTGGTGTCAGAAACATCGTGGTCTGCATATCATATCCTCTCGATGAAACCTAGTAGTCTTGGTGTGGCCCAAACCCCCTCTGGAATGCATGGTAAAATGATCAAGGAATAAGGCTTCTTGCATGGGGACTGCACGATGGGTTATTTCCCCTTTCTCCATGCTAGGGTGATAGATACCCCATCCTCTGGTTGTCCTTCCTAGCCCGACTCTAGTTTCCCCATGATATATTTGATTTGCACTTCCTCCTACTGTGTGGACCCCACCATAGGTTGTGTCTTTGGCCCATTAGACTCTATCCTTTCCCTGTCACCACTATTCATTCTGTGGGCTTCTTCGAACCTAGAAGGTTGTTGTGGTTTTCTTGTGGCTAATGGGTCATGGCCCTGCACACTATTGTGTGAATTGATGTCCATCCTACAAATATTTGGGGCCTATTCTTCTTCCTCTACCAGTGTGTCACTCACTAGTTTAGCGTGTGGCAAAGGAATTTCCTCGACATAGATGATTCCTATTGTCCATGTAAACTCCTATTCTGCCTTTGCAGTTTCCTACGGTGACCTGTGGCTACTATGTGCTTTTATTGCTATTTGTGTAGGTGTGCCAACCTTTGGAGGTGCCATATTGGGTAACTCTTCCTTCCCCGATTGAACTTCAGCTACTTCAATCTCTGAACTTGACTTTTCACCTCTTGTCTTCATGCTCGTTAGCTTCGCGGGTTTGTAAATGCACAATATGTCTTGTCTGGCCCACATTTTCATTATATATAGGGCATCATAAGTGCCCTAATTATTCTCAAATACACTTCTTTGAGGGTTATTAATGTGTTAAATATTGTTGAGTACATTTCTTTCAATTTCATAAATGCCTATTTCGTGCCTTTTTATCCCGACGACCGATTTTTGCTTTTCCGACCATTCATTTGTTTTCTGGTGTGCTGCAATTTTTTGGTGCATTCTACGTTTCTTGTTGTAAATTTTACCCTAGTGCATTGTGTTTTCTTCCTGTCATCCATATGCTATGTGTGGTGACTTTTTCTTTTTGTTGCACTGATTCCACTGTCTATTGTGCATGATATTTCCCAGTATTTTGTATTTTTTGTTTACTTTTGTCTTCCCTTTTCTTCTTTTTCTACTTTTTTCTTCCTTTTTCTTCTTTTTCTACTTTTGTATTCCTTTTTATGAGTTTATTTTCTAAAATCTACTATAGTACACTATATACATGCCTTTCCTACAACACTATAACTTTAAGGGTTAGTAGGTCGACTGTACCTGTATAGTTTTAGTTGACTACCGTTGATCATTCCTTTTAGTTATGTTCCTCACAAGTATTTTAGTTGCACATATCCCCCATCTGTGACAACCTTTACTTCATATGGTCCTAGCCAATGCATTCTAAACTTACCAGGGTGCTAGAAAAAATTGTTGTCATAGAGCAGAACTAGGTCTCCCTCCTTAAAACTCTTCTTTTTAATATGTCTATCATGCCAGGCTTTGTCTCTTGCTTTCTGTATCTCCTGGTGAAATATTTCTAGAATCCTATCCTCTTCCATTTCCATTAGTTTATTTAACCTCTCCTATATTGCGCCTCTTTCGCTCACGTTGGTAATTGCTGCTATGTGCAGACTAGGTACCAGAAATTATAATGGTACCATTGCTTCCTACCTGTACACCAATCTGAATCGTGTCTATCCTGTCAAATTATTACATGTGGTCCTATATACCCACAATACTGTTGGTATTTTCAAGTCCCAATCATCCATGTTGACATTACAAATCTTAGTCAATGCATTTTAAAATATTTTATTGAACGCTTCTACTATTGCATTTGCCTAAGGATGATATGGTGTACTCTTCTAGTGATAGACTTAAAATTCCTCAGTCATATCCCTGATGGTATTATTAATAAAAAGAGTGCCTTGGTCACTCATTAAAATCTTGGGACATCCAAATCTGGTGATCACTTGCTCAAATATGAAGTGTGTTGCTGTCTCTGCATTACAATCCTTGATTAGTGCTTCTTCTGACCATTTTGTTAAGTATTCAGTTACAGTAATGATATATCTATCTCCTAACCTTTTTGTTGGTGGATTGATCGGTCCAACAAAGTCTATTGCCCATTTTTCAAATACCTGTAGAGTCACTTGTGGTCTTAGAGGCATCTCATCCCATCTATTGGGTTTGCCAATCCTCTGATAGACATCACACTGTTGGCAATATTCCTTGGTATCTTTATGGACTGTTGATGTTACAAGGGAAAAACTTTCTATGGCCAAGGGTAAACCATAACAGACAGGCACGATTGCAGAAATTAACTCAATTCCAACATGTGCTATATAAACTAATGTGCAATATGAGGAAGAAGCCTACCTTTATCCAATCATTTGATGTTGTTCCATCATTGAGCACTTTGAATCAAAGCCTTATACCTGCAATAAGTTCTCAACGAACAAGCGATGCAAGTATATAGTGACAATATATAAAATGAGTTAGCACATCAGATAACACAATCCATTAATAAACATTACAAACATGCCCATGGATAATAATCATATATTTGCAAGATATTGAGAGGAAGAAAGGGAGTATTTCTATTAATAATTGATCCACAAAAGTATCAACATTACCGACTTTCGTTTCGGCATGGCTCGAAACCAAGAAACCAAGTTCCTTCCAACTGGGTCTCCACCACTTCAATCCTTCATCAACGACAAGCTCATAGTAAAGGGATAATGATATTCTCTTGACAATAAGGGAAGAGATTGGGGGCTGAAAACTGTGTTCAGACTTGAGGGAAAAAGGGATGCAGACTCAATATGAAATAATTTCTCCAGAGTAACTTTGCTCTCAAAGTTGAATGCTTTCTCTCTCTTTTTCCATAGATCGAAATTGTGCTCTTATAGCCTCCATAATGCAACTGAAGGGCCGATTCTGAACGTTTCCATTATATGGAAGGCAAAAGATCAGAGATCTTATATCGTGATGGAAACCCGACCTCATTTTGTATTTTCTGGCACAAATCTCGATATACGTGAGATGTAGTGGAGCATCAAGCATATACACATCTTTCAAAGTAGTTAGGGAGCGTATATGTGGATATATATATATATATATATATATATATATATATATATATATATATATATATATATTTGTCTCTGAATTTATCAAAAAGGGGTTTGATAAGTCTGCATAGGGAAAATGGAAAAAGGCCCTCTGTGAAAGATAGCAATGGTGAGGCAAATATTTCTATAAAAGATGCCCCCCTAATGTGTGAGATCAGAGGAGTATCTGTGATGGACGAAATACATTATAAATAACCTAGAAGTGGAGTGGTAGAGAACTAGCAGAATTAACTCAATTGCTCATTATATTATGTACTGAATTTGCATACATGGCTACCAAAAATACAATGCAGATCCATGTGGAAAATACACCAACATGTGTTCATGGTCATGAGTAAGCAAATATAAATTCCAATAGCTGTCATAGTCACCAACAAGGCCCAGTGAAACCAGTCTCAAAATCAATCTAAATATATCTGTATACTAAGTACAATCTAATCTCCCATGATCGCTGAAGTCAAATAGGTACTGGCCCAGTGAAATGGAAGCAACAACTCAGGAAAGTTGTCTCTTCAAAATGATGTTTTCAAGTCTTCAATACAATATGCCAATGGTGCAAGTCTACATCATGTGAATAAATGAATTGAGGTCGAACACGATGAGACATCGTTTGATTACCGGTCATTGAGGTATACCATTAACAAATGCGAGAAAACCTACCAATGATGAAAGTAGGTATCAAGGCACCAAGTACATCTCTACAGATTTGAATAAAGGAGATGGTGTCGAACATTTGAGAGATCCATTAATTAGGATACATTAACGTATTCTCATCTGTCAATGGCGAGAGAGCTTGCCACTAATGACTACAAACCTCAAGGTACTAAAAAAACTCTAAGTCTCATATACAAAATACATGAGTTGAAGTCGATGGAAAGAGACCCAATGAAAGGAGAGCATTAAGACATCTCTCATCAGTCATCATGAGGAGCAAAGCAAGAGCTTCATGATTTGGTGGAGATCGGACGAAGAACATGTTCATGAACCAACGACCCTGTGCATCTTTCACATGTGCCAAATGCAAGTGGTACACAAAAAAGACCCTCTGAATAGCAACCAATGATGAAAATTGCTGACAAAGGTGAGGAAACCACCAATAAGGCTAATGGAATCCAAGACACTGCACGAATACCAAAGTGTGAATAGATGTCTTGCTGTTGAACACAAGGGAAACCACCCAGTCAACAACCCATGTTGAAATGTCGATTGTTGGGTTCAAGGTGACCTACCAATGATGAAAGTAGGGCCAGGGTGCATCATAAGACCAAAGTATCATGTGATTCTGAGAAAAATTGAGGGTATGGCCAACATGCGAAGTCAAGATTTCTAAGGAGTGGCCAACATAGGTTGATAGAATTCCTTTAAACAAGAGCATGAGACATATGGTGGACTCTGGCAGCATAGACTTAATGATTTGAAAATTAGATGCAAGAGGCATCCATAATGTTCTCTATAGTGGCTAGAAGATTAACCACTCGATAGAGAAAATTCAATAATGAGATCAACTTCCTAAGGCCATGCTAAACCCAAAATTATGATGACATAAGGACTCAATAACTTTGTACTATATTCAAAGGTGACACGACTGCTTCCAATTACAATATCGTACTCCCTTCCCGCCCATATTTTTTTGTTTTTTCATAACAATTGAATGCTATGATACAGAGGAGGGAACGAGTGTCGCAAGTAAGAAAAACTAATTCCTACAGTGGAACGTACCTATGCTCAATGCAAGGAAATGCATGCGAGAGATGGACACTTGGGGTGATGTTCCCTCCAAGGTATAGGGTGTCAAATTGCAAAGGATAAGAACAAGGCTCTGCTTGGTTGAGGATGCAAACTTCTTGGGCCATGGTTTATAACGCAAACCGAGAACCGGCTAAAGGCTCAGTATTGCAAGAAAGGGCATGAGATGCAATCACAATTTAACGCCAAAAAATTTCCTTTTTTTATATCTTTTAGTCTACTTGGCGTGAAAAAGAGGTAAACTTGTGCCAAGTAGACGTCTTTTCAAATCCAATTTACGAGTGTGAAAAAGACAAGTTCACTCGACGATCTTTTCCATTTTTGATAGCAAGTCGGAAAAGAGCTTAACTAAGACTCAAGATCTTTCAAATCCAATTTTAACGAGTGTGAAAGGGACAAATCACTCGGCGATCTTTTCAATTTTTAATAACAAGTTGGAAAAGAGCTTAACTAAGACTCGTTTGGAAGATTCTAGGTGGAAAGCCACGGGGAAGGCCAGGGCTCCCGTACCGATCTTCTGTGGAATGTCAGTATCTTATGAAGAACCGACACAAGATCTAGAAGACCCAAAGCTCTCTAAGTCGAGGAGGAAAAAGTGATAATGGAGGTTATCGTCTCCGTGATATATAGGATAATGTCTCTTCCTGGAAAAGACATATGTGAAGGCATTGGATACCTCACACGACCATCCCAATCAAAGGGAACCTCATCAAGACTTGGAGGGAGAGAACTGGGGAAGAGTAAAACTCTCTCTTGTTCAAAATGTGAAGTAATAGAAATGCTAAGGACATGGCATAGAAGGTGTAGAACCAGAACCAAAAGATTGAGATAGGCCAAAAATTGCATTGGCGCGACTGCTTCCTTAGACTTGTCACTCTCTAAGAGAAGAGTGGGGTCGATCAAATATTGCATCGATATGACCACTTCCTCAACCATTGGTTGAATAGGATGCGAGACAACAAGGTCAAGAGGTGCATCACCTCAAAAAACAAGAGTGTTGTCGGTCGAAGATTGCATCGACATGACCATTGGTTGAACAAGATGTGAGACAACAAGGTCAAGAGACGCATCACCCCCGAACATAGGAGAGGTGTCGGTCAAAGATTGAATTGACATGACCATTGGTTGAACAAGATGTGAGAGAACAAGGTCAAGAGATGCATCACCCCTGAACATAGGAGAGGTGTCGGTCAAAGTTTTCATCGACACACCCATAGGTTGAATGGGATGTGAGACAACAAGGTCACAGGATGCATCAACCCGTAAAGGAAAAGAGGTGTCAACAAAATATTGCATCGACATGATTGTTGTATCAACCAAAGAAGGAACAGAGTGTTGTGAAACCATAGATGCCTCAGAAACTTAAGGGCCCTTAGGTGAGCCCCACGGTTCTGGTATCCTAGGAGTAACATGACACAAATGAGTAAGGTGACTTCCTTCACAAGTACTACAAAGGAATCTAGGCTTATGTCTGAGATGTCTAGGCTTCTCAATCATATGAATGCCCCCAACATGACTTGCACTGGCTAGTGACATGCTCCCAGCATGACTTGCAGAGGCTAGTAGAAAATCTCCAACATGACTAGCAGAGGTTGGTGATGAATCCCCAACATGACTAGTAGAGGTTGGTGATGAATCCCCAACATGACTAGTAGAGGCCGGTGATGAATACCCAACATGACTAGCAGAGGTTGGTGATGGATCCCCAACATGACTAGTAGAGGTTAGTGATGGATGTGCAGTGTGACTAGCAGTGACTAGACATGTGCCCCCAACATGACTTGTAGCGGCTGGTTGCAGGTCTTCAACATGACTCACAGAGGTTGTCGACCAATCTCCAACATGACTAGTAGAGGTTGTTGATATAATGCCAGTATGAAACACAGTGACTGGACTTGTTCTCCCAACATGACTTGTAGTGGCTGGTTGCAGGTCTTCAACATGACTCGCAGAGGTTGTTGACCAATCTCCAACATGACTAGAAGAGGTTGGTGATATAATGCCAGTATGAAACGCAGTGATTGGACTTGTGCTCCCATCATGACCTACAACAGATGGTTGCAGGTCTTCAACACGACTCACAGAGGTTGTTGACCAATCTCCAACATGACTAGCAGAGGTTGGTGATATAATGCCAGAATGACATGCAGTGATTGGACTTGCAGCGATAATTGGTTGGTATTTGAGTCCAAGTTCCAAGGAAAGATTGGTTGTGAGAAATTACAAGCTAGGAAGGATCCTCATTTACACCCTATCCCTGTCGAACAGGATAGTATCCTCCTCCATACTGATTCATGAAGGGTTGTAAGGGCATCGACACCGAGGAAGCTGCCTACGAAGAGAAAGAGACATGACAAGGGTTACTCATGTGAGGATATATGTTGCCCCCAGGTGAAGGAACTTTGTGAGTGGGATTTCCCATACTATAAAAATAACTCCCCCCGGATGAAACACTGGAGGACAGACGAAGGTCCGCCATGGGAAAAGTGTTCATAGGAACCAACATGGCGGAAGAAGGATAGGTGGACATAGTGTAATAAGTAGAATGATTGCATAGTTTGGCACTTATTTCTCGCATAGTGGATTCATAGGAAGGAAGATTCCAACCTCCTACCGTAAGAGGTGTTTGAAGGATATGAATCCCACCAAACGGAGAGGGATAAGAAGGAGGCATCATGTCCCCAGACCCAAAACTTGTATTCGCATAAGGAGGCGAGATGGAGGACGGCAAGTGCGAAGACATATCAGACATACCATGAGAAAAATTATTAGAGAACCAAGGCATTGACTGAGTACCATAATTCTGCATACCATTATAAAAAGCAGACATAATTGCCCCCATGAACGTCATGGGGGGGGGTAGCAGTAAACGAGGGAGCAAAAGGAACTCCACTATCCATGATAACAAAGACTCATCACAAAATCCTATGGTCAACTAATAATCAAAGAGAATACCAAAAAGTCAAACGACCAATATGCATGCAAATGGGCTAAAGTGGCTGAGTGGCCTCCCTCGCCAAAGAAGGTATGTCTTGTCTAAGAGGGATCTGAGACTCCCTGCTAAAGTTTATAGGTAACAAAATTAGTTATAAGGGCCCTCATAGGCTTAACAACCAGTCGGTCAGATCCCCTCGGAGAGTTAATCCTCCATAAAGGTTGTGTGTTGTCCGACCACTATCCGACTCAGGATACAAGCAGAATAACCCCTGCAAGTAACCTATGAGAAACCTAAGTCAAACAACTGGTAAACCATTGTATAACCGATGCACAGGCAAGTAGTCATAAGTCTGGATCACCGTATGGGCAGGGTAGTAAAGCCCGAAACCTTGAAAGCACCGCCTCTCACAGAGGTATGTGCACTAGCAGGATCCCCAAATACGAATAAAGCCACAGAAATATCTCTGATGCTAGGTGAGTATCCAGGGGTTATCCCTTCAACTAACTTTGCGTGACCTCGTGATTAACTCTGGTGTGAGAGGAGCGTCCTGATATTACCAATAAAAATATACAATGGATTTCTCAAATCCCTGTCTCAGACACATAAGTTGATTTATTTTCCTTGGAGAAGTTTACTCACAAACTCCTATTCCAAGGCACTAAATCCTAGGTTAGTTTGTGCACTCTAAAAAATAAAATCGTGACTAATCAATTTTAGTTTAAAGCATAATTTTTATTGGCCGTGATTACTCAAAAATCTATGGAAATGAAACTCATGGTGTTATGACTCTGTATAAGAATAAAAATATATATAATGCAAAGCCTAACTTAAACTTTTCAGTGAAAGATATGCTAAATAAAACAGTGCAATCTTCAATTTTAATTCTGCAACTCAGAAATAAAATGCAATCTTTCGTTAAATGTGCTAAGCTAATGATAAAGTTTCAAATACAAAAATACCAACCAATTCAAAATGCCTATTTTTTTTTATTTTCAATGTATTTAAAAAGAAAATGCATGGACTGATAAGTGCCTTGATATACAACCTTTGTTGTGTATAAAAGTAATCACTTGAGCAGAATATCAAGCAGCTAAGAAGACAACCCAACTACCAAGGACAAATAAAAAATGAAAAACAAAGAGAAAGATGCCACCCAAAAATTCAGCTCCAAAAAGGTTTCCTGTCATCCTAGATAATCTCAACATGTACCACAAAGACCCGAGAAGGCTCAGTGATCCTCAAAACCTACCCAATAGTCACTAAACCAAGCAAACAAGCAAGGGGGAAGTGGTATACACTCCTGTTCAAGAGAAAAGGGCATATATACTCCTCTTATATTGGGACATCAAGTGTATACACGCGGCTGTCAGGGAAAAAGGGGCATATATATTTTAAAACAAGGCTAGGCAAGGTTAAAAGGATGAAAACTCAGACCCAGAGTGAACAGATTGTGTCCAACTATGATACGACAAGAAATACAAAGGAAAAAGATCAATGTAAGAAGTAAAAATACTTCAACCCTTAGAAGGAATATCTCTCCCCAGTGGAGTCACCAATTCTGTTACAAGGGAAAAACTCTATATGGCCAAGGGTAAACCACAACAGACAGGTATGACTGCAGAAATCAACTCAATTCCAACATGTGCTATATAAACTAATGTGCAATACAAGGAAGAAGTCTACCTCGATCCAATCGTTTGATGTCATTCCACCGTTGAGCACTTTGACCCAAAGCCTTATACCTGCAATAAGTTCTCAATGAACAAGCGATGCAAGTATATAGTGACAATATATAAAATGAGTTAGCACATCAGATAAGACAATCCATTAATAAACATTACAAACATGCCCATAGATAATAATCATATATTTGCAAGATATTGGTAGGACAGGAAGGGATTATTTCTATTAATAATTGATCCATGGAAATATCAACATTACAAACTTTCGTGTTAGCACGGTTCAAAACCAAGAAACCAAGTTCCTTCCAACTGGGTCTCCACCACTTCAATCCTTCACCAATGAAAAGCTCATAGAAAAGAGATAAAGAGATTATATTGACAATAAGGGAAGAGCTTGGGGGCTGAACATTGTGTTCAGACTTGAGGGACAAAGGGATGCAGACTCAATATGAAATATTTTCTCCAGAGTAACTTTGCTCTCAAAGTTGAATGCTTTCTCTCTCTTTTTCCATAGCTTGAAATTGTGCTCTTATAGCCTCCAAAATGCAACTGAAGGGCCGAGTCAGAACGTTTCCAGTATATGGAAGGCCAAAGATCAGAGATCTTCTATCGTGACATGGAAACCTAACCTCATTTTGTATTTTCTGGCACAAATCCTGATATACACGAGCTGTAGTGGAGCATCAAGCATATACGCATCTTGCAAAGCAATTAGGGAGTATATATGTGGAAAAATATATATTTTTGGCTCTGGATTTATCAAAAATGGGTTTGATAAGTCTGCATAGGGAAAATGGAAAAAGGCCCTCTGTGCAAGATAGCAATGGTGAGGAAAATCTTGCTATAACAGATGCCCCCTAATGTGTGAGATCAGAGGAGTATCTGTGATGGCCAAAATACATTATAAATAACCTAGAAGTGGAGTGGTAGAGAACCAGCTGGACAAACTCAATTTCTCATTATATTATGTACTAACTTTGCATACATGGCTGCCAAAAATACAATGCAGATCCATGTGGAAAATATACCAACAAGTGTTCATGGTCATGAGTAGGAAAATATAAATGCCAATAGCTGTCATAGTCATGAACAAGGCCCATTGAAACCAGTCTCAAAATCAATCTAAAGATATCTGTATACCAAGGAGTACAATCTAATCTCCCATGATAGCTGGAGTCAAATAGGTACTGGCTCAGTGAAATGGAAGCAACAACTCAGGAAAGCTGTGTCTTCAAAATGATGTCTTCAAGTATTCAATACAATCCGCCAATGGTGCAAGTCTACATCATGTGAATAAATGAGTTGAGGTCGAACACGATGAGACATCGTTTGATTACCAGTCATTGAGGTATATTGTTAACAAACGCGAGACAACCTACCAATGATGAAGTAGGAATCAAGGCACCGAGTACATCCCTACAAATGTGAATAAAGGAGCTGGTGTCGAACATTTGAGAGATCCATTGATCAGGAGACATTGACATATTCTCATCTGTCAATGGCGAGAGAGCTTGCCACTAATGACTGCAAACTTCAAGGTACTAAAAAAAATCTAAGTCTCATATCCAGAATACATGAGTTGAAGTCAATGGAAAGAGACCCACTGAAAGGAGAGCATTAAGACATCTCTCATCAGTCAGCATGAGGATAAAAGTAGGAGCTTCATGTTTTGGTGGAGATTAGATGAAGAACATGTTCACAAACCAATGACCCCGTGCATATTTTGCGTGTGCCAAATGAAAGTGGAACACGAAAAAGACCCTCTGAATAGCAGCCAGTGCTGAAAACTGCTAACAAAGGCAAGGAAACCACCAATAAGGCTAATGGAATCCAAGACACTGCACGAATCCCAAAGTGTGAATAGATGTCTTTCCATCAAACATAAGGGAAACCACCCAGTCAACAACCCATGATGAAATATCGATTGCTAGGTTCAAGGTGACCTACCAATGATAAAAGTAGGGCCTGGGTGCATCATAAGACCAAAGTATCATGTGATTCTGAGACAAACTGAGGGTGTGGCTGACATGTGAAGTCAATATTTCTGAGGAGTGGACGACATAGGTTTATAGACTTCCTTTGAACAAGAGCATGAGACATATGGTGGACTATGGTAGCATAGACTTAATGATTTGAAAATTAGATGCAGGAGGCATCCATAATGTTCTCTATAGTGGCTGGAATATTAACCAGTCGGTAGAGAAAATTCAGTAACGAGATCAACTTCCTAAGGCCACGCTAAACCCAAAATTATGATGATGTAAGGACTCAATAACTTTGTGCTCTGTTCAAAGGTGACACGACTGCTGCCAATTACAATATCGTACTCCATTCCCGCCCATCTTTTTTTCTTTTTTCATAACAATTGAATGCTATGATACAGAGGAGGGAATGAGTGTCACAAATAAGAAAAAATAATTCCTGCAGTGGAACGTACCTATTCTCAATGCAAGGAAATGCATGCGAGAGATGGAAACTCGGGGTTATGTTCCCTCCAAGGTATAGGGTGTCAAATTGCGAAGGATAAGCACAAGGCTTTTCTTGGTTGAGGATGAAAACTGCTTGGGCCATGGTTTATAACACAAAGTGAGAACTGGCTAAAGGCTCAATACTACAAGCAAGGGAATGAGATGTAATCACAATTTAACGACAAAAAATGTCCTTTTTTAATCTTTTAGTGTACTTGGTGTGAAAAAGGGGTAAACTTGTTCCAAATAGACGTCTTTTCAAATCCAATTTACGAGTGTGAAAAAGACAAGTTCACTCGACAATCTTTTCCATTTTTGATAGAGAGTCGGAAAAGAGCTTAACTAAGACTCATGATCATTCAAATCCAATTTTAACGAGTGTGAAAGGGACAAATCAATCGACGATCTTTTCAATTTTTAATAATGATTTGGAAAAGAGCTTAACTAAGACTCGTTTGGAATATTCTAGGCAGAAAGCCATGGGGGAGGCCAAGGCTCCCGTACTGATCTTCTGTGGAATGTCAGTATCTTATGAAGAACCGACACAAGCTCTGGAATACCCAAATCTCTCCAAGTCAAGGAGTACAAATTGATAACAGAGCTTATCGTCTCCGTGATATATAGGATAATGTCTCTTCCTAGAAAAGACATATGCGAAGGCATTGGATACCTCACAAGACCATCCCAATCAAAGGGAACCTCATCAAGTTTTGGAGGGAGAGAACTCAGGAAGAGTAAAAGTCTCTCTTGTTTAGAAGGTGAAGTAATAGAAATGCTAAGGACATGGCATAGAAGGTGTAGAACTAGAACCAAAATATTGAGATCCGCCAAAAATTGCATTGGCACGACCGCTTCCTTAGACTTGTCACTCTCCAAGAGAAGAGTGGGGTTGATTGAATATTGCATTGATACGACCACTTCCTCAACCATTGGTTGAACAGGATGTGAGACAACAAGTTCAAGAGGTGCATTACCCCAAAAAACAAGAGTTTTTTCGGTCGAAGATTGCATCGACACAACCGTTGGTTGAACAAGATGTGAGACAACAAGGTCAAGAGACGCATCACCCCCGAACATAGGAGAGGTGTCAGTCGAAGATTGCATCGACACGACCGTTGGTTGACCAATATGCAAGACAACAAGGTAAAGAGACGCATCACCCCTAAACATAGGAGAGGTGTCAGTCAAAGATTTCATCGACACGACCATAGGTTGAACGAAATGTGAGACAACAAGGTCAAAGGATGCATCAACCCCTAAAGGAAAAGAGGTGTCAACCAAATATTGCGTTGGCATGATTGTTGTATCAACCAAAGAAGGAATGAAGTGTTGTGAAACCATAGATGCCTTAGAACCTGAAGGGCCCTTAGGTGAGCCCCACGCTTTTGGTATCCCAACAGTAATAGGACACAAATGAGTAAGGTGACTTCCTTTGTAAGTCCTACAAAGGAATCTATGCTTACGTCTGAGATGTCTAGGCTTCTCAATCATATGAATGCCCCCAACATGACTTACAGTGGCTGGTGACATGCTCCTAGCATGACTTGCAGAGGCTAGTAGAAAATCTCCAACATGACTAGTAGAGGTATGTACCAGTGTTGCTCTTAACTGACACACTGACTTTGGTGGTGGTAAATTCACAATGATTGCAGTCTTAGCAGGGTCCACTAGTAAACCTTGTTTACACACTATCTGTCCCAAAAATATTCCAAAAGGTGTACCAAAAATGCATTTCTTGATATTTAATGATATCTGGCATTGCCTGCATCTTTCCAACATTAGTATTAAAACTTCTACATGGTCCTTTAAAAGACTATATAGAATCCAATCATCCATATATACTTATAGAAATTGATGTATGAATTCCTTAAAAGCAGCTATGACTAATATTGAAAACATAGATGGTGCATTCTTCAACCCAAATGAAATGATTGTATATTGGTAGGATCCCCATTCTGTAGCAAAAGTAGTCTTATATATGTCCTTTGGAGATATTTTGATCTGATGGTAATCTGAGAATCCATTTATGAACGAATATGCTTCCTGGCCTCCCACATTCTCTAAAACCTCATATGTAAAAGGGGTAGGGAAAGGGTCATGTAAAAAATCATCATTAAGTTTCCTTATATCCACACAAATCCTTATCCCCCCTTGCTTCTTTTCTTGGACTACCATAGGAATGATCCATTCAGATTCCTCAACTGGTTCTATAATTCCAACTTTCAACATTCGATCAACTTCTACTTATACAGTGGATTTGGTCTGTAAGGTCTCTGCCTGACAAGTCTAGCCTCAAGTTTGAGGGGTATTTTCATCTCATCTAGCTCCCCTTCTATGCCTTTCATCTATGTAAAGGTTGTTGGAAATAGGTCACTGTATTCGCGTCATAACTTTGTTATTCTTTCTACTCTTTGCTCATCCCAGTGGTTTCCAATACTAGCCATTTTAGGATTGTCATTCGTCCCATTGTTGATTTTCTTAACTTTGATTGGTGCAACAAATAATTTTTATTCCAGAGATGGACTTTCCAACTCTCTTTCTCCTTCAATCTCTATAATCTGAATGTTGTGTGGATCATGTTCATCTGGTGCTTCTTCTTCAACATGATAGCATGAAAGTAACTCTTTGACTGTCTTTCTGTTCTGTTGTTGATATTTTGTCATGATTTCAACCTCTGTTTCATCAATAAATATCATTCCCCGTATTAACTACATAAATGAATCAATGTTGGGGTTCTCATGTTCAAATGAGAAAATTACTACAAAATTCTATTGTAACATTGTCCATTCTGTAGTGCCTCTGCGCATATCCTAATCTATATACTAGTTCCCTGGGATTCCTTCCAATGTATGGATAAAGTGGTGAGGCCATTCCTTTGGTGGTGTCATCCTCCATTTTGTCTTTCAGTTCTCCAATTGTTCCACTGGTGTTCCTTTCCCATCATACCTTTGCATTTTATTGCTTCCCTATTCTACGCCAAATCTAATGTGCAATAATCATTTACACGGATACGAGTCCTGATTTGTTTCTTTGTGTGCAACCCACCACCTTGCAGGTGTTGCATTGACCACAATATCTAGGGCTAAGAGCCTCTGATTTTCTAATACTTCATCTTCATATTTTGTCAATAATTCCTCTAAGTCATTTATCCCATGAAAGATGGGAGGTTCTCTTATCTCTGTACCAACCCATCTTACTGCACGATATATTCTTGCACACATCCTTGTGGAAACTTCATGTAACCATTGTTGCCAATTCTCCAAACCTATGTCTGATTCGAAAGCACACGATGTAATGCTTCTCCAACTGAGTACCCCATCTATAGTTGGGTTAACATAATCCTCTTGTCATGCGATGGTTCTATACATCTGGTTTATTTATTCCATATCTAAACAAGTGGCTTCTACAAACCTTTCTCCTTCTGAGGGATCACTTGAAAATATTCTATAGTGCTCACTCCATCCAAATCTACTGTCACACCTTTAAGTCTTCCAATAGGTAACACCCTGTGTTGATTTGCTAGTTTCATATGGACAAGTGAATAGCCTAAGGTAGCTTCCCCCATACACTACCACATCTTCTTAGGGTAGACATTTACTTCAAAGCCTAAATCCAATATAACATCACACATATTGAAATCCCCAATGTTGGAATTCAGTCTGAATTCTTTGATTTTCCTTCTTCTTGTATGGAGATGATTGATTGTTTTATGTTCTAACTTCCCTTCCACCTCTATGTTACATCTTTCTAGCATATTTTTAAGACCTTAAAAAATTATGGTTCATTCAATAACTTAACGCAAGATTGCATAAAAGTCTTTATGGTACTTACTTTCTCTAGAGGTTGTTCTTTATTGGTATGATCCATTGAGAACGAAATCCCATATATTGGTGGGTTTTGAGGTTGATTCATGACTGATGTAGATGCAACATTATGCTTGAGACACTCCTATGTAGATTCCTTAAATGTTTCCTTTTCTTTCCACACGTCAAATTGCTTCTATGGCTCAATGTTCTTCTTAACCCACTGTTGACGATATGGATCTCATGTTACCACATCAATTCTCGTCTTGGATCCTTCTCAAGTGAATATATTGATGTTTCTTCCATCATCCATGGATTCTGCAGAGATCCATTAGACATTCTGATTGTTCTGGTTTCTTTTTTCCTGTATCTTCCCGAAGAGTGTTAGACAATCTTCTGTGTCATGATATGTTGCGCGATAGTACATGCATGTCGCTGGTGGGAGTGGACAATCCCTTGCATAATGTCCTGGTTGTTGGAATTTGTCGCACGCTAATGGTCCTCTTCCTCATCCAAATCCTCCTCTACCTCTTCCTCCACCTCTATATCCACCTTTATCTCTACGTGGGGCATTATACTGAGGTACATGGTTATACTACGCGAGATTATATTGTGGTTGCGCCTTATTGTATTGTGGTTGTGCATTGTTGTATTGCTGCTAGACAATATTCTGTGTCATGATATGTTGCGCGATAGTACATGCATGCCGCTGGTGGGAGTGGACAATCCCTTGCATAATGTCCTGGTTGTTGGAAGTTGTCGCACGCTAATGGTCCTCTTCCTCATCCAAATCCTCCTCTACCTCTTCCTCCACCTCTATATCCACCTTTATCTCTACGTGGGGCATTGTACTGAGGTACATGGTTATACTACGCGATATTATATTGTGGTTGCACCTTATTGTATTGTGGTTGCGCCTTATTGTATTGTGGTTGTGCATTGTTGTATTGCTGCTGTGCATTATTGTATGGTGGCGGTACCTGGTTGAATTGAGGTAAAAATTGTCTTGTTATCATTTTTGGTTTCACCCTATATGTATCTGAAGTTCTTTATCTCATTAGCTCCATCGTCCTACAATCCTTATCATCATGACCCACTGATTTGCAAAAATTGTAATATGAACTTTTTGGTACTATCTTATATTTCTGCATCATTGGACAATGATATGGATCATGCCCATTTGTCTTACAAATATTGCACCATGGTCCTCTTGTTGGAAATGGGTTTGGCACCCCTATCGCCATATACTGCATGAAAGTTGGACAATCATTCTTATGGTGTCCTTCTGTCCCGCATAGGGTACACCAAACAACTTCTCTTTTCTCTTTACCCTTATTTTTGTTAAGTTGAAATGTTAGATTATTCAAATCCTCCTTCAACTCATCTATTTCTAGATCTGTCTGTTGATAATGGTTCTATTCCAGTTGTAAATATGCCTACATAGCCTTTGCCTAAGTTTGAAACTTCTGCTGTCTTAACGGGTATTTCAAGTGTGGTAACATTTAGTTCACAAATAAGTGCCTGTGTTGCATGTCAATAATTTCATACTTCAACTTATATTTCAGACGTTTAAACGTCTGATCAATCTCCTAAATAGACTCACCTGGTTTTTTCCTTATTTCAATCATTTCATTCATATACTGGTCTTTTGAGCTGGGCTTCTGAAATTCATTTACCAGTAGTTTTTTCATGTCTGTAATAGTCTTTGGTATTCCCCGCAGACTGTTTACATCTAGGCTCATATACCAGTCCATTGCGTGGTATTTTCATATGATTCCTAACTTCTCGAGATTTGTATCCTCGTATGTGATCTGATTTGCTTCCCAAATATTCTCATAGATGAATAAGTGCTTTTCAGGGTCCTCTAATGCCTCTCCTGAAAATTATGGTAATCTGATCATGGGATCATGTCTTGCCATTTTGAGCTGTGTTGAACTACTACTTCCACGTGGTGTAGATAATTGACTGTTACTTCTTGAACTGACTCCTCTAGTTGATGCTCCCTGATTGGATGCATGTCATGTTGTCTTTCTTCCACTAAAATTTGGTTTTCTAAACCCTAGTGTTCTTTTTGGTGTATTAGTTGCACATGGATTTGTAGGTTCCACACTGACAATGATCTGGATTGGAGTTCTGCCTTCTGTCCCTAACATTGGAACTCATGTTTTCCTTTCATATGATGCATATAGGATTTCCTCAATCTTCTCCACAACGCAGAGATCCTCTACCTCTTCTTCATCACTTGCCAAGTCTTCTCTATCGACTATTGCTCTCTTCTTATTATTCATTTTATATTGGTAGGGTACTTCATTATGCATCTTTCCATGTTTTTCCATTATTTTCTTTATCTAGTATTTCTTCATCATGATTGGGTCCATGACCTCCTTCTTCTTTCCCTTATCCATCTCTTCCTCCATTTCTCAACCTCTTGTCAGTTCTTCCCCCATTCCCCCATGCATGCAGGGAAGTTTAGTTGTCTGATTCCATAGTAATCACACCGTTGTCATACAATAAAATATTGATTGAAGTATAAAATGATATGATATACCTACCTCTGGGTCCCTTTAGAAAATCTTTCTCTACTCTAGTGTAGGACTTCGCAGTATCTACTGCAAATTTGGTGATAAAACTTGCAACAATACTGTCTAACCATAAACATACTATGTGCATAAATTTGTTATTAACTTGATGTAACTACGTGATTTCCACAAGATTCCACTCTAGATGTCTGATTTGATTTGTAGGGTGGTTTCCTTTAATATCACTAACCACTCCTACAAAAAATGCTGGAAATCACAGAAAAATACCTCATCCAAGTTGCTAAACATGTATTTATCAAGATATTTGTGCGGTGTTAACTTAGGGTTTATGTTGTCCTTATGCACAAACTCAAGTTCCTTCATTTTAAACCATCTTTCAATCTCCACCTTTGTTGGATTCCATGGCCTAAACATTCCCTTCTATACTTTCATCCTCCACGCATTTCTTCCACGGATCCCATCCACTCAATCCTAGGTAGTTTCAGCCGACAACATAACCATTTTTTGGTTGAGGCTCTTTCTCTTACCTCTTCTTTAATTGACCCAGGTTCGGATCTCAACAGGATTCCAACAAAGCCCTAAAAAACTATCGGCCATCTTGGTAAACCAGAAGGCAATGTTGTGCACAAGGTGCACAATGCAGTCTCACCCGAGATAGCTTTTATGGATGACTGCAATGCTCAAGTGCTTGCAGTCTAGGAATGAGTGGGGATTTGGGATTTTGTTCTTTCTTCTTCATGCATTACCCTCATTAAATATTCAGGTACTCTATGATTCATTCATCGTTAAACCTATGCATGCATGATGGTAATTCTAGTTTAACCATTCATTCAAAAGATAATAATCAACAAAAAGTAGCCATTCATTAACAATCACACATAACACACAATTTTACTATGGTTCACCCCCTCCTGGGCCTATGTCCACAAAGATTTGGCACTGTGCTCTTTTATTTATTCTTCTTCAAAATATCGTGTTGCGTGCATTACATATTCAATATTACAATCAAGATTGAGGGTGGGAACCCTCTATGAGGCAGACTAGCTCACACCAAGCTCCTCAACCTATGAACTAACCCTAACAAATCTCCCTTACTTGACTCTTCTACAAACTTATTACAATCGACAATCCCACAAAGTGATATCATCCTCTTCTTTCCTTAATTGACATCCCCTTTTTCTAGACCTCCTAGGTTCTTATTTATACTATTTTATAGGCTTATAACCATTACAATATTTATCAAAAACCCTAAACCTATCATGGTTAGGATTAACTGCCTTCATGCCACATTGCTTTTCCTCTTGCATGCTTCTTTTCCTTCTTTTTTCTGCATGCTTCTTTCTTGCCACCTGATGCTTGTGCTCCAACATTAGGTCTTTCTTTCCAATAGTTAGGTCTTTCCTCAAAATAGATCCTTCTCCAAAATAGGCCCATGCCCAAAATATATTTCTAATCCATATTTAGGAGCAAAACGAACTAATTAATAGACTGAATATAATAAACATAGAGATAGGAAGAATGACACAAATATCCACTAAACAATATATTCTATTAAATAATGAAATAGGTTGAAACTGTAAAACTACAGAACTGAAACTTGTTGGAATGGTGGTAGCTATCTCTGAGAAGAGATGTGGCTGCTATGTGTATCCATATGAGCATAATTGATTACAATGAGGCTCGAGAGGCCCTTTTCATATTACTCATGAATTCCAAGAACCTAGACATCCAAAAATCTAACCCTAGAAGGTGAAACACCAAAAGTCATGTGGGCCCTATGGGTAAGTTGGTGTAATTTGGAACCTCAACTTCCTGTGGTTGTAAATTTTTCATACGAACTCCATTTTAGGTGCGTGATAACCTGTTGGAAAGGTCTTTAAGAGAACTACACATTCCACCATCAGACTCTGACTTCGTCTACAGTCTGAATATGGCGAGTAAAAAAAACAACATTTAGGGCCCCAAAATAGCCCTGGAAGTACAACAAGATGTGCTGACATGAAAGCATACAAAATAAGCCAATTGGATTAGGCGATAGGCCACCTGTATCCACCTAGAGAATGTGTGAAGCTTTAGACAACCCCATAAGTGTATAACTCACAATTATAAAGCATTACAGAAAGATGTGCTGAATAAAAAATGGACATGAGGAGCTAGTTAGAATAGGTGGGTGGCCACCAATATCCACCTAGATCAATCCTCCCCCCTTAGGAAGTAATGGTCTCCATTGTGTTGAGTTCCCCCATCAAGTGAGGAAAATTCTATTGGATTTGGCCTCGGGTGAGCCACTTGCCTTGGTGTAGGAGTTTCCCTACCTTAACAACCTGATAAATCTGGATCCGTTGCTGGTGAGTGCCCTTGACCTATGTGTCCACTATTTGATCAGTGGATGCTTGTTCCATGCTGTCAGGGTTGAGCTATGTTGGTGTCATTTGTTTGAATATCTCAAAGGTGTCCAATAAGGGTGGAAAATATGGCTGAAGGAGGTCCACATTGAATACTGGATGTAGACCAAGGAAGGGTGGAGTGTTGAGCTCAAACGCATTGCTACTCACAGCCTTGGTGATAGTGTAAGGCCCATAAAGAAGTGGGTGAAGATTTCTATGGGGCATGGTTTGATGCTCCTTCTGCAAATGTAACCATCATTTATCGCCAACCTTAAAATGGTGTGGTACCCTGTGTTTATCATGGCACTGCTTGTACCTAGCATTGGATTTCTGCAAAATCTCCTAGACTTGTTGGCGGATGTGCTGAATCCGCTCAATGAATTTGGTGGCTTTTTTGAATGCAGAATGATTAGGGGAAGAGTATGTTCATGTGGTGGCAAGAGGAAGTGCAAAATCAATGGGTCCCAAGGGTTGGAATCCCAGACCCACCTGAAATGGGCTATGGCCGGTGGAACTATGGAGAGCCCTATTGCAATTGTATTGGACATATGGGAGACTCTTGTTCCATGTATGAGGATGCTTAGAAATATACATGCGCAGGATGTGCACACTCATATGATTGACTACCTTGGTTTGGCCATCGATTTGGGGGTGAAAAAAGTGGATTTTGTGAGCTTGGTGTCCAACAAAGACCAGAGACTTGACCAAAAGGTGCTGAGGAACCTATTGTCTTGGTTGGAGATGATGGTATGTGGTATCCCAAAGTCAACCCAAATGCGTTCGAATAAGAGCTTAGAAATATCTTGTAAATGTGTTGAACCTGCACAAAATAGATCTAGCTAAATGATAATACACACATTTGAAGAGAGAATTGGAGAAAGAAGAAGAAGGAGAGAAAGAATGAAATAATTCTCATTAACCATTTGAATAATGAATAATTTACACATGATATACTATGTATAACTCAATGAGTGTGCACTAGAGGAGAACCAATGTGCCATAGTGGTGGTCTAGAGTGATATGGACACACACCAATAGTTATGGGAGTGAACTTCCACCGAGTCTAGTCTCTCAGGCAATTACATGAGTGAACTACCACCTAGTTGAGTTAACTAGTCAACTAGTCTTCAGTTAACTGACTAAATAGAGAGTAGTGAGGAGTTAACTCAAGGAATCAAGGGTAATGCACCATTCTGGTGATGATACCCAGGAAATTTTGAATTATCATGGTGATGATCCCAATGTTGCATGGTGACAAAACCAATGCAACATCTAAACTCAACTCAACTAGTCAAACTAAAGTGTCAACTGAAGGAGAATATTCTTCAGGTGGAATATTCTCCCCTAAAATATAGGAAACTGGATAATGACTAATTATGACTAATAAACAAGGAAAAACCTTAGGAAAAATAAATCCCAGGTGTGTGTGAAGTAACTCCAACACCCCCCCTACACAACACTATGGTGAAAATAAAGAATGGGTCTTGACAACGATGCCATCTTAGGTACCCAAATACAAAAGATACACTGAAATAAAGTGAGGAAAGAGGGAAAAAATCATGGGAACCCCNCCCCCCCCCCCCCCCCCCCACAAGGTACAATGTATGTAAAAATAAGAACTACAGTTGCTAGGCAACTGTGTCCTTCACTCCAAGACGACTTCACAGAGAATGGAACTTTTTCTCAATGAAGGTCTTGGTGAAGATGTCTGATATTTGTTCTGCTGAAGAACATAACTCTAAGTCGATGATCCCATCATGTACTAAGTCCTGGATGTAGTGCATGTGGATTTTGATGTTCTTCATCAACTGGATCTCTACATAACTTCAGAGTGCTCTGGTTGTCACACCGGATGACGATTGATCGATGAAATTGAATGCCCAACTCAGTGAGAAAATGTTGTAGCCACATAGCCTGAATGGTTATGTTAACTACCCCTTTGTACTTTGCCTCGGCCGAAGATAGGGAAATGTCATATTTCTTCTTGCTTGACCAACAGATAGGCCCGAAGCTAAGATTGAGTGAGTAACCAAACATGGACTTGGAATCCGTGCTATTTCCAGCCCAGTCGGAATCAATAAACTCGATGAGATCTAATGTAGATTCTCCCCACCATCCTCAAGTTTGACTCCTGATAGGAAAAGAGTCGGAATAGACTTGTAGTCTGTCATGTGAAATATGATGCAGGAGCATTGTAGAAAGCCAAAGCATCCACCTAGTCAAAGAAACAACTGAACGCACAGATGCAAAAAGGACACATTTTTATGAAAACATTTTGAATTTTGAAATCTGAAGCATTAATGTAATAGCTAGGAGAATCATACTTACATTTATGTCTTGGATATATGAACAGATCTGGAGAATTTTTTCTCATCTGCTGGATGTAATATGCATTTAAGTCTATTTAATGAAAGTAGGTAGATTTGATTTAATAGATTAGACAATTTAGAAGCATAGGAGGGAAAACAGATATAGACACCCTCACCCTTGTATCATTGTAACAGGAACATTATGATTTTAGAGATTTCATAAGCTGTAGAGCAGTAGCAGAGAACTATAGAGAAGAAACCATGTAAATGAGCACTTGAGTTAATATATAAAGCTTTGATTCAATTTTCATGGTGTTATGATGCTTATTGTTTACATTTTTTAAATGGTATGTTTACAGTTGTTTTATTTTCTCTGTTATGCATTTGTTTCAATGTTGTGTCAATAGTATGATTTCATGTTGAGTGTATGAAGTCTGAGAGAGGAGAAGAATGATTTTCAATTGTTTCTCTTCCTGATAATTCCTGCAAAGAGTGCAGTGAACGTCCACAAGGTGTGCGTTGATGAGGATCTGAGTTTTATCTCAGAAAGCTTAGGAGATATATCGTTGTTCTCATAACCATCAGTAGTGCAGGTGAGGCACATAGTTGTGCAAGGTGTGTGCAGGTTGGTTGAAGCCTTAGAACTTATCAACTAAGGTGAAGGTTGAAGGACTACTATTGCAAGAGTGCACAAGGTCAAGACTCAAATAACCATAGGTTATTTGAAAGTTGCCGCAAGGAGTGTGAGAAGGATTCCTTTTGGAGGCTTGAGTTTGCAAGTGAGAGCTCATGAGGGATAGAACCTTTTAAGTGTTCAAAGGGAGGTGGATATCGAAATCATCTTGCAGAAGTCAAGTTCAGGTGGAAGGACGCCAAGTCATTTTGGCCAGAGATCCTTGAAGAAGAGTGAACGAATGGTGAAATTTCTTCATGGAAGAAGGATCGAAATCTCGTGGACCGTTGGATATCGCAGATCTGTGAGAAGGTTAAGGATGAGTATATTTTAGCATTCAGAAGCTCAAGAGGAGTAGTGATTGTTGGATGAGGAGAAACAAGAGCCATTGATCCCCCTTTGGAGTGGAATTTCGGCATTTCAGGGTTTGGCTTTTCGGCAATTCTGATGACAAGGAGCCGAGGCACTTAGAGTTGAAAACCCCGAAGTCACGAAATGTGGCATGTCTTTGGAGTAGGGCTTTGGTCATGGAGGAAGCAGTCACATGGATCGAGATTTGGTCAGGGGGGTAATCATCGTTGAGCCCATTTCGTCATTTCGACATTCTGGGGTTCGGGAAGTAGAGGAGGCAGTGATTTTGGAGTCGAGAGTTTCAAACTCCCGGTTCGTGAAATGCCGAAAAGATCAGAGTCGTTAGGTCTATTTCAGAATTTAGGAATTGGTGTGACAAGAGATTTTGGAGTCGAGAGTTTCAAAGTCCCGGTACGTAAAATCCCGAAAATATCTAATCCATTAGATAGAGGGAGGATCACAGCCGTTGATCTCACCAAAGGAAAAATTTCGGAGTTCGGGGAATCATAAGGGAAGAGGAACGACTATTGGTTGTTCACTCAAAGTCCTGAAAGATGAAACTAGTGGGTAATAGGTGGCGTGTGCTCTTCGTGTTGGAGAATTCAACCTTCATTGAAATTTCACGTTTCAGTGATCGTAAGAGTCGTGGTATTGCACCGAGAACCTCCAACTCACAAAGCCCGAAATCTTTTGGGGCTTAAACAAAGGGGTTTAATTAACTCTTTGCGTTCTTTGGAAAATATTCTGCACTGATATCAGACCGAGGGAAGGGGGTCTGCGCTGGTTGTGGTATTAGAGAACAAAACAAATTCTTTTCTTTTTGTAGTAGAGAGAAAAGAGGAAAAATTTTCATCCATGCTGCCGAGAAGAAGAGATAGGAAAATTCCTGATCCAGTAGTGGAAAGAGAAATGCATGAGTTACGTGCCAGACTTGATGCTATGGAGAAAACACAGAGGCACACAGTTGACACTAGGTATATCAGCAAAGATGAAAGTGAAAATGAAGCTGGAAATGAAGGAGAAGAAGTTGCAATCGAAGATGATGCAAAAGAACGCCTATTCAAGGCTGTTGCAAGGATAGGTGCTAGGGAAAAAATGAACATTCCAGTGTACGAAGGCAACTTTGATGTTGAAGAACTTCTAGACTAGATTAGAGCTCTAGACAAATACTTCGACTATGAATATGTCGAGGAAGAAAAGAAAGTCAAACATGCCATTACTATACTTAAAGGGCATGCAACACTGTGGTGGGATGAACTGCAGGCTGACAGACGTTGCAAGGGAAAGTAGAAAATCAAAAGCTGGGATAGAATGGTTGCAAAGATGAAAGCCAAGTTTATACCTAGGGATTATCAAATCACTCTATTTCGGAGGATGGATAATTTGAGATAGAAGTTGATGTCAGTGAAAGAATACACTGAAGAATTCTACAGGATAAACATCAAAGCAGGTCATCGGGAAAGCGATGATGAAAAAGTTTCCAGGTACATGAATGGTATGAAATATGACATTCAAGATGAGATGAGCATGCTGACCATTCGAAATGTGGAAGATTCTTTTTAGATAGCTCTGAAAGCTGAAGAGAAGTTGAGCCGGAAGCAAGGTCAAAGAGGTCGAGGTAGAAGTCAAGCCAGAGGCAAAACAATTTCCCAAGACATAACTCATAAACTTAAAGAAGAGGGGAAGAAACCTCAACCTCAACCTGAGAGAGGAGGAAGCTCAGAAGGAAGGCAGTATGCTGATAGAAATACTTTTCCTCGAGCCAGAAGAAGAGGAATAGGTAGAGGAGGTGAAGTGAAATGCTTCGTCCGTGGAAAAATCAGACATAAATCCTATGAGTGTCCAGATAAGAAGAAAGATGGTGGTGAAATTCACATTGCCGAAGCTCAAGGACATAATGTTGAGGTAGAAGATGATAAGGGCGGAAGATCTTTGATGATGAGGAAAGTTCTCTTGAAGCCAGAGAAGGAGGTAGAGAACCCAACCCAAAGAAATAGTTTGTTTCAGACTGCTTGCAAAACCAAAGACAGGGTATGCAAGGTCATAGTGGATAGTGGTAGCACAGAAAATATCGTATCTATAGAGATGGTAGAAAAGATGGAGCTGGAGACTGTTGTACATCCAAGCCCATACAAAGTTTCATGGCTACAAAAAGGACATCAGGTAAATGTCACTAAACAATGTTTAGTTGAATTTAAAATAGGAGGATATAAAGATGAAATATTATGTGATGTCATTCCCATGGATGTTTTTCATCTATTGTTGGGTAGACCATGGCAATATGACATAAATGTTGTTCATGATGGGAGAAAGAACACGTACACCCTGGAAAAAAATGGTAGGACTCACATGTTGCTGCTGATTAAGGATAAAGAAGTGAAAACAGATATGAGCAAAACTGTACTTCTCATGATTGGGAAGGAACTTCTTAATGAGGTTAAGAAGAAGGAAGACACACAATTTATTGTGGCCAGGAAGCCCAAAATTGTTTTGACCTGTACGAGAATAGATGATTTACCAGAAGAAATCCAGGAGTTGCTGGGAGAGTTTGTTGATATAGTAGTGGACGAACTACCTTGTTCGTTGCCACCTATCAGGAGTATAATCCATCATATAAATCTTATACCTGGAGCCAATTTGCTAAAAAAAGCAGCGTATAGGTTGACGCCACAAGAAAATGAAGAAGTTAAGAGACAGGTCCATGACTTAATGGACAAAGGATTGATTCGGGAGAGCTTGAGTCCATGCGATGTTCTGACAGTGCTCAGCCCAAAGAAAGACAGAGGCTAGAGAATGTGTACAGACTCAGGGGAAATCAATAATATTACCTTGAGATACATATTTCCATTTCCAAGGATGGACAACTTGATGGATTGCTTGAGTGGAGCAATTTTTCTTTCAAAGATTGATTTGAAAAGCAGGTATCATCAAATTCAAATGAGAGAAGGTGATGAATGGAAGACAACATTCAAGACGAATGAGGGGCTGTATGAATGGCTTGTCATGCCATTTTTCTTAACGAATGCACCCAGTACTTTCATGAGGTTGATGAACGAAGTCTTGAAGGATTTCATAGGGAAATTTGTCATTGTATATCTTGACGATAGATTGATTTTCAACAAGACAGAAGCAGAACACTTAAAGTATCTAGTTGCAGTAATGAGGAGATTACAACAGGAGAAATTGTTGATTAATATGAAGAAATCATCATTTATGAGGACATAACTCATTTATTTGGGTTTTGTTATCTCTGCAAATGAATTAAAAATGGATCCGGAAAAGATAAAGGCGATTAAGAATTGGCCATTGCCGAAGAGCGTGTTTTAAGTTATAAGATTTCATGGTTTGGCTAGCTTCTACAGGAAATTCATTCAAAACTTCAGTGGAATTAGTGCACCGATGATGGATATGGTGAAGAAAAGACATAAATATTTTCACTCGATGGAGGAAGCAAAGAAGAGCTTCAACCTGCTGAAGAAGAAGATCATTGAGCAATCAATTCTGGTTTTTCTGTATTTTAGCAAGACATTCCAGGTCAGGTGTGATGCGAGTGAATTTTCAATTGGAGCGGTCTTGAGCCAAGACAACAGGCTGATCACATATTTTAGTGAAAAATTGAATGAAGCGAAGATTAAGTACTCCACATATGATAGAGAATTCTATGCAGTCATACAAGCACTGAAGAAATGGAGACACTATTTGGTTCCCAAGGAGTTTGTTTTGTACAACGATAATCACACTTTACAATTCGTGACTCAACAGGAGAAGTTGAACCAAAAACATGCTAAATGGGTTGAATTCATGCAAAATTTTACTTTTGTGATTAAGCATATTTTTGGAACTACTAACAAAGTTGCTGATGCTTTGAGCAGGAAATGTTTGCTTATGCAGAAATTCAGAGTCAAGACTTTGGGTTTTGATAACCTTAAAGAAATGTATAGGGATGATCCAGACTTCAAGGAGGCATATGAGGCATCTGAGAATCCAGCTCTCATGGATAGAAGCTAATGGACTGAATACATGATCTAGGTTGGATTATTGTTCAGGGGAAATCAGCTATGTATTCCAAAATGCTCCATGAGGGAGAATTTGCTGAAGGAAAAACACAGTGGAGGATTGGTTGGACATTTCGGTCATGACAAGACGTTCTCAAATTTGAATGGATCATATTTTTGGCCAAGGACAAGGACAGATGTTAAGAAATTTGTGGACAGGTGCAGAATTTGTCAGTACACGAAAGGAAAAAGGAAGAACACATGGTTATACCAACCATTACCCATACCTGAAAAGTCGTGGGACACAGTGAGCATGGATTTTGTATTGGGACTACCAAGGACACAAAGAGGATGTGATTCGATCTTTGTGGTAGTCGACAAATTTTCAAAGATGGCACATTTCATACCATGCCAGAAAACTAGCGACGCAACTCATATTGTGAACCTGTTTTTCAAGGAAGTCGTCAGACTTCACGGCTTGCCAAGGAGTATCATTTCTGATCGAGATACCAAGTTCGTAGGGCATTTTTGGAGGACCTTATGGAAGAAGTTGGGGACAAGTTTGTATTTTATCTTAGCGTATCATCCTTAGACAGATGGACAGACAGAAGTCATGAACAAGAGCTTGAGAAATTTTTTAAGAAGCTTAGTGACTAAAAACCACAGTCAATGGGATCACATTTTGCCACAGGCGAAATTCGCTTACAATGATTCACTCAATAGAAGCACAGGGTAGAGTCCATTCTAGATTGTATATGGAATGTAGCCAAGGGGATTTTTTGAATTGAAAGATTCAGAACAAAATGAATTCAGGAGTGCTAGTGTAGACGACTTTGCGGAAGGAATGAAGGAGCTTCACAACCAAGCTAACGAGCGATTGCAGAGTTCAAGTGAAGAATACAAGTGAAGAGAAGATCAACACAAGTGAGAAATTCAATTTGAAGTTGGTGATATGATTCTTGTGCATCTAAGGAAGGAGAGGTTCCCAATGGGAACATATAATAAGCTGAAGATGAAAAAGATTGGACCGTGCAAGGTCATAAGGAAATTTGGGACAAACGCATATGAGATTGAATTAACCGATGGGGTCGGAATCTCATCGATATTCAATGTCGCGTATTTGTACCCTTACAAAGCTGGAGAAGAAGGAGTAGAGGATGAGCAAGAAGAAGTCTAATGGACAAAACAAATGCCTGTAGCTAAAAAGCCACAGATGGAAGGCATAATTGACAAGAGGATTAGCAAAAAGATAGGGAGAAAGGAGTATTTTGAATACTTGGTCAAGTGGAAGGGACATCCATTTGAAGATGGCAGTTGGGAGGATGAAGCAATAATTCAAAAGCATGGGCAGACCATGCAAGAGCTCATGAACATGAGTTCAAGAAAATTTTCAAGCGAGGGAGTATGATACAGGAGCATCGTAGAAAGCCAAAGCATGCGCCTAGTCAAAGGAATAACTGAACGTGCGGATGCAAAAAGGACACGTTTTTATGAAAATGTTTTGAATTTTGAAATCTGAAGCATTAATGTAATAGCTAGGAGAAGCGTGCTTAAATTTATGTCTTGGAGATATGAACAGATCTGGAGAAATTATTCTCATCTGTCGGATGTAATATCCATTTAAGTCTGTTTAATGAAAGTAGGTAGATTTGATGTAATAGATTAGACAATTTAGAAGCGTAGGAGGGAAAATAGATATAGACACCCTCAATCTTGTATCATTGTAATAGGAACATTATTATTTTAGAGATTTCATAAGCTGTAGAGTGGTAGCAGAGAACTATAGAGAAGAACCCATGTAACAGAGCACTTAAGTTAATATATAAAGCTTTGATTCAATTTTCATGGTGTTATGATGCTTACTGTTTACATTTTTTAAATGGTATGTTTACAGTTGTTTTATTTTCTCTGTTATGTATTTGTTTCAATGATGTGTCGGGAGTATGATTTCCCGTTGAGTGTATGAAGTCTAAGAGAGGAGAAGAATGAGTTTCAATTGTTTCTCTTCCTAAGAATTCCTGCAAAGAGTGTAGTGAACGTCTGCAAGGTGTGCGTTGACGAGGATCTGAGTTTTATCTCAGAAATCTTAGGAGAGATATTGTTGTTCTCATAACCAGCAGAAGTGTAGGTGAGGCACATAGTCGTGCAAGGTGTGTGCAGGCTGGTTGAAGCCTTAGAACTTATCAACTAAGGTGAAGGTTGAAGGACTACTTTTGCAAGAGTGCACAGGGTCAAGACTCAAATAACCAGAGGTTATTTGAACGCTGTCGCAAGGAGTGCGAGCAAGATTCCTTTTGGAGGCTTGAGTTTGCAAGTGAGAGTTCAGGAGGGATAGCACCTTTGAAGTGTTCAAAGGGAGGAAGAGATCAAAATCATCTCATAGAAGTCAAGTTCAGGTGGAAGGATGCCAAGTCATTTTGGCCAGAGATCCTTGAAGAAGAGTGAACGAACGGTGAAATTTCTTCGTGGAAGAAGGACCGAAATCTCGTGTACCGTTGGATCTCGCAGATCTGTGAGAAGGTTAAGGCTGAGTATCTTTTAGCATTAAGAATCTTAAGAGGAGTAGCGACTGTTGGATGAGGAGCAACAAGAGCCATTGATCCCCCTTTGGAGTGGAATTTTGGCATTTCAGGGTTCAGCTTTTTGGCAATTCCGATGACAAGGAGCCAGGGCACTTAGCGTTGAAAACCCTGAAGTCGTGAAACGCAATGTGTCTTTGTAGTTGGGTTGTGGTCACAGAGGAAGCAGTCACATGGACTGAGATTTGGTCAGGGGGTAATCATCGTTGAGCCCATTTCGGCATTTCAGCATTCTAGGGTTTGGGAAGTAGAGGAGGCAGTGATTTTGGAGTCGAGAGTTTCAAACTCTCGGTTCGTGAAATCCCGAAAAGATTAGAGCCATTAGGTCTATTTTGGAATTAGAGAATTGGTGCGACACGATATTTTGGAGTTGAGAGTTTTAAACTCTTGGTATGTGAAATCCCGAAAAGGTTCGAGCCGTTGGATAGAGGGAGGATCACAGCCGTCGATCTCGCCAAAGGCAAAATTTTGAAGTTTGGGGTATCATAAGGGAAGAGAAACGACTGTTGGCTATTTGCTCGAAGTCTCAAAAGATGGAACTGGTGGGTAACAGGTGACATGTGCTCTTCGTGTTGGAGGAGTCAACCTTCATTGACATTTCGTGTTTCGGTGATTGTAAGAGTCATGGCATTGCGCTAAGAACCTCCAACGCGCGAAGCTTGAAATCTTTCAGGGCTTAAACAAAAGGGTTTAATTAACTCTTTGTGTGGTTTGGAAAAGATCCTGCACTAATCTTAGGCTGAGGGCAGGGGGTCTGTGTCAAAATATCTCAAGGAGATCTCGTGCATACTTGGCTTGAGACAGTTTGATTCTTGATGCATCCTAACTAATCTCGAGTCCAAGGAAGAAGTGTAGTAGACCCATGTTGGACATCAAAAACCTATCATGTAGAATCCTCTTGACTGCAACAATCAATGAAGTCGAGCACCCGATGATCAAAAAATCATCAACATATAGAACTGAAAGTAGAAGTGAATCAACTATCCTGAGCATGTAGACATTCAGGTCTGATTTACAACATACAAAGTTCTGTGACAATAGGTAGGAATCCATCTTGGAATACCATGCCCTCGGAGCCTGCTTGAGTCCATAAAGTGACTTCTTTATTCAACAGACCAAAGATGAGTCCTGCATAAATCCCTGGGGCTTCTCCATGTAGATCTCCTCAGAGAGATCACTGTGAAGAAATGTATTCTTCATGTCCATATGATGGAATTCCAATCCTTTGGATGCCGCAATGGAAAGTGCCAATCGTATGGAATCCATCTTTGCTACTGGAGCGAAGGTCTCATCATAGTCAATACCATGAACCTGTTGAAAGCCTTTGGAAACAACCCCGGATTTGTATCTTCTAATCTATCCATATGCTGCACTCTTGGTCCTATATACCCATATGCATTTGACAAGTTTCCTCCCAGAAGGAAGGGGAACCATATCCCAAGTCTGGTTCTTGAGGAGGGAGTTGTACTCCTCCTGCATGGCAGATTCCCAAAAGGGATTTCCAATGGCCTTGCCATAAGACTATGGATCTGAAGATTTAACCAAGAAAACATGTTTGGAGGGAAATGGTTCAGTGGCAGTGAGTGAAATATGAGGCTCCTTGAAATCAGATCGATTCCTCCTAGTATCGTCTAGATCACCAACGAGATCCCCTGCATCCTGAAGAGTAGTCTGTGCCCACTTGGGCCTTTGCTCTGGATTTGAAACTACATTTGGATGCTTTGAATTTGCATCTAATTTTATTAACTGTGAATCTGAATCATCTAAGTCCTCTGAATCAAAACTCTCATCTGAAGAAGAGTCAACATGTGCATGCTCATCATCTTGGACATGTGGAAGAATGAAGGTGTTTGCATGCAGTTGTTGAGGTGCATGCGATACAATTTCCTCGAATTGGACACTTCGCTCAATGATGAGCCAAATTGAGGAAAGATAAATAAGCCTATATCCCTTCACACTGTTAGGGTAGCCAACAAAAATTCACTCAGTGCTCTGTGGATTAAGTGACTTCCTCTTTTTAGAGGGAATCCGAGCCCATGCACGTGAACCAAAAATGTGAAAGTGGGTCACTTACAGTTTGAGTCCGCTCTAAGCCTCATAGGGGGTCTTATCCTTGATAGATCTATGGGGATATTTTTTTTGGATGTATGTTTTACAGTTAAGTTCTTTGGCCCATAGTCTCTGTGGTAGTGACTTTGCATGCAACATGCAATATGCCATTTCCTTTAGAGATCGGTTTTTCCGCTCAACAACTTCGTTTTTCTGTAGAGTATAGGGAACTGTGTGATACAACTTAATCCCTGCCTTATGGAAAATATTGTGGATATCATGATTCACATACTCTCCCCCATTATCAGTTCAGAGGACTTTAATCTTCTTTCCAGACTGTGTCTCAACCAAGGCTTTGAAATCTTAGAGGCGTTGAAAGACCTAGATTTTTTCCTGAGAAAGTAGATCCATGTAAAACGTGAGAAATCATCAACAAAAATGAGAACAAACCTCACTTTTCTGATGGATGTATGTTGAAAAGGACCCATAAGGTCATTGTGGATCATATCTAAAGGTTCAGAAGCTCGCTGAGACTTTCCTTTGTCAAATTTATCTTGAGGATGTTTTCCGAGAACACATCCCTCACATACTCCCTTGGAGAAATGGATGTCTGGTAGACCATCAACCAATATTTTCTTGCTAATATGTTGCATGTATATAAAATTCAAATGTCCAAACCTTTCATGCCATATCCTACTACTTTCATCAGCATGAGTAAGCAGTAAATAAAAAATAGGTTCAATGAATTCAAAAAAAGTATACAATCTAGACGGATGGTTTACCTCACAGGTAGCAACCCCGGAGTTGGTTTTCATGTCGTATATGTCCACAGAATTTGGTGTGAATATAAATTTATTTCCGGTGTTGGAATTCGTCATCTGATACATGGAGAGAAGGTTGACAGAAAGTTTGGGAACATGCAACACATTCTCGAAGCTTCCATTGGTGAGTCCAATCCTTCCTTTGTTGGTGACTTTGACATAAGAGTTGTCCCCCATTAGAATAGTAGGACCTTTGCATGCATCCAAATAAATATATACTACTTTTGAGGCATCCATGTGATGTGATTCTCCTGAATCAACGATCCAAGCATCGATAAAGTAGTTGATGGCAATCAAGGCATGGCTAGAATTGCCTTTCTTGGAATTCAGATCTTCTGGCTTCTTCTTCTTTGCACCCTCGGGGATGTGATCTCCAAGTTGGTTTTGTTGAAGTATTTGAGACATTAGATCTATTTTTTTTTGCATGCATGTGGATTCTGAATGGAATCCTTTGTGACAATATGTGCATTTCTCCACTTTTCTTCCCTTTTCCCCTTTGGATCCAGAGGCATTAGTGAAGGGTTTTGTGTACCCTTCCTTCTTCGGATGTGCATGAGATTTCTGTTTATCTTTATATTTAGATTTATGATATTTGTGTCTACCATCATGCACAGTGAGTTCATGCGCCCTTGGGCCTTTGATTGTTCCCATGTTTATGAGATTGGTTTGCTCTTGTGTTAGGGATTCGATAAAGTCCTCAAGAGAAGGCATCTTCTAGGTGGCTTCAGAGGTGAATCTGATAGTATGGAATGTAGATACGAATACAAAGAATTTAGGACCAATATTGGAGAGAATGGTGAGAACCATTTGTTTCTCCTCCTTCAATTTATCAACCCCGCAAGCTTTGAGTTGCTAGAGTAAATCCTTGAATTTTGTAAAGAAATATTGGATATTCTCAAAGCTTTTTGGATCCAATGTGAGCATATCCACCTCTATCATGTGTCCCCTCATTTCATAATTTTTTCCAAATATCCCTTCCAAGGTGGTCCAGGCTTCATTGGGAGTATTACATGAAGATATATGAAAAAGGAGATAAGAAGAAATAAGACTGCAAATTGTTTCGAGTGCCTCATCCATGCGATTTATATACTTGGATTTTTCTATGGATGATGTCAGTTATGTATATGTATTCAAGATTAACCTGTACAATCCTTTGGTTCAGAGATGTATGGCTATTTTCTCCTTCCATGCAAAATAGTTGTAAGGTCTAAGAATGAATTCTGTTTGGAAATCCATCTTTCCATTGTATTCAATCTTTTGTACCTACAAAACATTTTGGTGTATCTTTTGCTTAGTAGTCCATCAGATTTGATACCATTTAAATGTGTTGAACCTATACATAATAGATCTAGCTACAAAATAATACACACATTTGCGGAGACAATTGGAGAAAGAACAAGAAGGAGAGAAAGAATGAAAGAATTCTCATTAACCATTTGAATAATGAATAATTTACACATGATATACTATGTATAACTCAATGAGTGTGCACTGGAGGAGAACCAATGCACCATAGTGGTAGTCTAGAGTGATATGGACACACACCAACAGTTATGAGAGTGAACTTCCACCTAGTCTAGTCTCTCAGGAAGTTACGGGAGTGAACTGCCACCTAGTTGACTTAACTAGTCAACTAGTCTTCAGTTAACTAACTGAATAGAGAGTAGTGAGGAGTTAACTCAGGGAATCAAGGGTAATGTGCCAGTCTAATGATGATACCAATGAAATTTTGAATTATCATGGTGATGATCTGAATGTTTCACGGTGACGAAACCAGTGCAGCATCTAAACACAACTCAACTAGTCAAACTGAAGTGTCAACTGAAAGAGAATATTCTCCAGGTGGAATATTCTCCCCTAAAATATAGGAGATTGGATAATGACTAATTATGACTAATAAACAAGGAAAAACCTTAGGAAAAATAAATCCTAGGTGTGTGTGAAATAAATCCAACATATCTGTCGCTGTGACATTCTTCTTACAGGCTGTGAGGAATGACCATCTTAGAAAACCGATCAATGAACACAAACACACAGTCATTTCCATGCTTGGTGGATTGAAAACTAGACATGTAAGCAATGGAGATGGATTCCCACGGCTTCTCGGGAACAGGAAGAGGGGTGTAGAAGACTTGCTTCTTGATGGCTGGCTTGGTAATGGCACAAGCAGTTTAAAATATGATACACTTGCTGACATCTTGTCGAAATTTTGGCCAATAAAAATGTTTCTGAAGAATGAACATAATTTTATCTATGCCAAAATGTCCTGCCACCCAATTGTAGTGGGATTCCCAAATAATCTTTGTAGGCTTTCTTATAGGAGAACAAAGATGGCCTAGGTGGCATAACAGTCCATCCTGAATGTGAAAATCAGTGATGTTGGCACCTGTACCCAAGAGCTGATATGTGGTGGCGAAGTATGGATCTTGCTGGTAAAGTTGGAGCCACTCGGATGTTTCATGTCCATAGTAATGGAGCACAGTGGTGAGTGAAACCAAAGGAGGTTGACTGAGGCTGTTGGCACAGGGGCAGAGCCAGGGTTCAATGCTACAAGAGTGTACCAACAAAACCCTAACTACCGACCCTTTCGGCAACACCTGTGAAGCAGATGAAGTCTCACCTGAGGTAGAGGCAGGGGTGGTTACAGGACTCAAGTGTCTGCAACCTTAGCTGGGACACATATATGTGATTATACAACTTAGTAAATCACTTAGCATCGTCAGTTATTTAACATGCAATCACTATCTACTTCTCTAATAAAACATAGCCGCGCATTATTCATAGTAATCTACCATATATGAGCACTTAACATAAGTAAAATAGGTCAGACGTAACTAATCAAGCACTGATCATATTCATGTATATTAGATCTAACATTCCATACATAATTAGCACTAAGCATAAGCATATCTATCTAATCATATCAAAGAACTAAGCAAGAAGACATAAACACATTCAGACAAGAACCAAGTAAGATAACACAGTGTTTATGTGGTTCACCCCCATCCTGGGGATACATCCACCAACTCTTCTTCTTTATTATGTTCAATTAGTCATCTACATGCACAAAGCCACACAAACCCCACTCCACATAGGACAGGAGATCTGCATGCACCTCGTCAGATCCTCTTTCCCCAAGTTAGGTTACAACACAAAAGCATCTACTCAATCTCTTACAGTCACTTGCACTTAGCCTTGCAAGTCTCACACAACATGCACAAAGCATATACAAATATTACTTGCACTTGGCACTTAGCTCAACGACCCTTTCCTACATCGCCTAGGTATCTATTTATACATTACAAAATACACCTAAACATGGGTAAATCCATGGGCTGACATCCCTTCCCTAATACATATTCCCAAAAACCCAAAAAGAGGCCCAAAAGGGACCCGAGATCCCAAGATCTTTGCTTCGTCTTGCGCTCCTCCTTCGACAAGCTATCGAAGTCCCAAAATAGGTCAACATGACCAAGTAACTCCAAAAACTTGGTCAAGGGCCAACATGCCCCCAACACTCACCTGTGACTCATCCCAAATCACTCTGGTTTGACCAGTTCTGCCTTGAACTCCTTGAGCTTGGCCCGAGCTGCTTCGACTTGCTGCTTTGTTGTGGCCTCTTGCTTGGTGAACTCCTGGATTACTACGTCATTCATCGATCATTCCAAGCGTTGTTCTACTGTGAGGATGACCTGGTCTAGCTCTACTCCTTGTCTCTCGACCTCTATAAACAACATACATGCCTATTCTTTCATAGGTTGAAGTTGTTGAGTGAATTCCATCACTTTACTTTGAAGCATATGGATCTAATGATGGGCTGTGCGTTCTTCATGAGACCTCTTCATTCTATATACTACTGATAGGGCCTTCAGTTGTTCTTGTAGCATATCCCCATGTTGTTTTTATTCCTGGAGCTATGACTCCAATGCCTGTAATTATGGTTTCTCTGTAAGGTTTTCGTATGTCTGAGCACTCTGGTTACTTAGCTGCTTGCACTCCAAGGTAAGATATTTTAATCTGCCAACTGCGCTGCGAGAAGTTTCTTCTCGTTGGTCTCTTATCTCCTGAGGGGTTTCAGGTACAATGCAGAGTTCTAGATCTGTGATGCATTGCTGGAGCTTCTGGATTACCTCTTCGAGTTGTGCCACCTACTATGGAACTCATTCTTCAGTATGTACTTCGATGATTGTCACAGAGCGAAGTGCTATGTTGACCGTTTCCTTAACTTCAAGTTGCTCGGTGAGCAACTGTCCCTTGCTTTGCTGTAGCTCTTCTTTCTCTTCATCAAAATTCTCTTGCATAGCAATATTCTCTCATTTTTCATTACTGTGTTGTTCTAGAAGAGCTCCCTATGCTTGGGCTAGAGCCTGGGTGGCTTGTGTTGTTTCCTCCTGTGCTCGTCGAAGGAGAGCTTCGACCATATCAACAATCTGGTGGAGTTGAACTGGATCATCTCCTAGTTCTGATGTTCCTACTGGTAGAGGCACATTGGAAACTACACAGATGGACTATAGTGCCTGCTTCACTTCTTGAAATTCGACCTTGATCCGACTAAACATATCATCATACTTGGCTTCCTGCTTATCTGCTATCTCCAACGAAGCATCGTTCAATGCAGCAATGACGAAGTCGAAGTCATATGAGGTTAGGGTGGTCTCAAACTTGGTTCTATTTTCTTTCATTTTCTTCCTTGAAGAAGGTTTCGAAGGGGAAACCTTCCTTTTATTTGAGGGATCCTCTTCATCTCTTGGTGGTGTGACCTCATATTTCTTTTGTTTGACTTCGGTGCCATCTATCTCTCTACCATAGCCTCCACACTCAGGTGAGATAGAAGGATTCTGTTCTAAAGTGTTGTGGACATCTTGGGCTTCTTAATTCTTATTGGTCTTTCTCTGTCCAGGTTTATTTTAAGGTAGCTAGAGAGGTAGTGGGGGGGCCTAGAGGGCCCATAGTGATAATAGTGGAGGTAATTCAATGTAAGGTGGACTAGGTCCACTATATTATTAAATAAGGCCCACTATGGTAGTTAGATATAATAAATGGGTAATTAGATATAATCAATGTAAGAGGACTTCTTAGAAGGTTCTACTTCTAGAAGATTCCTCCTCTAGAATGTTCTTAGGTGATGGTAGAACTATATAAAGGAGTTCAAGCAATGTAATGAGAGATGAAGAGAAGTATTGTATTTGGAGCGGTAGCTCAATAGGAGGATGCCCCCTCGAAGAGGCAAGTGAACAGGAGAGGATGCCTTCCATAACATGATCCACTATATGGTGTTGCCCTACCTCAAGGGTTTGATATAATAAAATTGTGTTTTTCTCAAATTATTCTTCTATATCTGTTGTGGTGCTTTTGTATTTAGTATTGGGTTCTTAAAGTATATTTGTAGATTTGGTCTAGGTACTTAAATTTTTTTCAGAAAAGGGTTATAGATCTGATTTACTCTCAGAAAAACACCCAAGTTGAAAAAAAAAATCATCTGAAACAGAGTTCGGGAAGTCAAGATATTGAGGTTTTAAAATCTGCAAATTTTCAGGATTTTTTCCGTGGATGACGACGATATTTTTTATTTATTTATGTAGAATCTGGAGGCTGATTTTGCCCAAATAAATTAGATATCTGAGTTCCTCTCACAATTTCACCCAATTTCAATAAACAAATCAGCCAAAATGGAGTCCGGGAAGAGAAGTTATGAGCATTTTAACTTTAGCAGTTTTTTAGGGTTTTTCCAGAAAAAGCCGCGATTTTCTGCCATAACTTATTGGGTGAGTTCATAGGATGCTCAAATGGCTATTTCTTCTCAAAACCTGAAATAAATTCTTGAATCATTCAAATCCCAATTGTTTCACACATTGGATGACATAATGTATGCATTTGTACATGTCCTCACAGACAGTCTCACAGACGACCTCAATGATAGTTTTCGTAGTATTCAAGATTCATTGAATAACATGCAGGAGAGATTTCTTATGGAGGGCCTCAGGGATGAATATAATCAAGAAATATATGCTTGGTATGATTTTGAGGCAGATTGTGATGATTGGTATATGGATAATTGTCATTTTTGGGATGACAACCACTTTCACATTTTATTTGATGACTCTACTCCACCTTCTGTAGAGAACATCAATGTCCCACATCAGGAGCTAGTTACCAGCGTTCAGTCTACATATTCTATAGTGGTATTATTCATTCCAGATTCTGCTATGACCCTTTTCCACTATGTGGATGGATATTCTTATTTGAATCCACATGATAGGTTTCAGTCTTTGGAGCATCATTTGGAGTTGGTTATTGGGTTCCAAAATATTCCACGAGAAGTTCACATGAGCACTTGGACATGGGACCCGAGCTTACAATGGTGGTTGGACTACTTCATTATGGTGGATTTCCTTTCTACATGGGACCTTGGTTCTTCAGTCTTCTTCAACATTATGGTCTGTAATTATCCATGGGACCCTGGTATATGGTTGTACATCAAGCACCGAGGACAACGCTTTCATAAGGGGGATGGAATGTAAGGTAGCTAGAGAGGTAGTGGGGGGGCCTAGAGGGCCCATAGTGATAATAGTGGAGGTCATTCAATGTAAGGTGGACTAGGTCCACTATATTATTAAATAAGGCCCACT
>ML777264.1:245260-256754 GCA_009831015.1 Picea engelmannii | reverse complement strand
GGCCCAAAATCAGTGTTTGAGGTTTCAACCAATCCAAGATTGGCGATCGATTCCTCGGGGGGTTGTTCGGGATCGAAAGCCCCGGTTGCTTCGAAGGACCCAAGATGGTCCAGCTTCCGCCTCAAAGGTGGCGGGGGTGGCTCCAATATCACCGGCGGCAGGCCCAGAAGCCTTCGTGACCGACGGAGCTCTGAATCCTCCACTGTGTGAGAGAATTCACGACACGCTAAGGCAGTCTACACGATTCAAACAGTAACACGCACTAAAAGAAAGTCCCTAGCAGCTAAATCAAGCAAGCACTATATTAGTAGGAAGAGCAGTTACCACAACCAACACTAGAGTACCTTACCGGTGTAAGTGCAAATCGAATACGGAAGCACCCTTCGGGTCTACTCTGCAAAGCGTTGGTCCGAAGTCCACCCTAGGTACCACGGTATACCCCCGCAGTCACCTGTGTATGTTCCTAGGAAAGATAGGTAATTAGTTTTCCAGCACGTGAACAACTATCAGGCGGGTACAGTCGACAGTCTGAAGACCACAATGAGCAGGGTATCAAGCCCGAAACCTGTCAAGGGTATCGAGAGCAAGTGTTCCGGAAGACGACTGAGGACCTCGAACGGATTCGAGATCCACGAAGCTCCGTGGCAAGTGCTAACGACGGAATCCCTTAACAGATCCTCTATATGTGTTCTCCACCACGTTCGGTCCAGCTTTGGAGGGGTTATCTCCGCTGCCTTTCCTTACGCGACCTCGTGTTTAGCCCCACGATTGTAGATAACTATCTTATACTTGATGTTGATATGGAACTTCTATAGGTAGGTGGACCACTTATGATGGTGGTCGTTCTGCAATTTACCCTGTGTCTATATGAACTATAGAGGCTTCTGATCAGTGTACATGATCATCTCTTTCCCCAAAATGTAATGTTTCGATTGACGACAATCTTGTAAAATAGAATACGTTTCCTTGTCATAGGTGGGGTATTTATGGACAATATTAGAGAGTTTATGACTATGGTATGCCACCGGATGCCCGTGCTGAGTGAGAACTATGCCCACAACATAGTCAGATGCATCAGTCTCAATCTCGAATGGTTTTTTTAGATCGGACAAGGAGAGTATTGGAGCTGAGAACAAATGATGTTTCATATCTTTGAATTCTCGTTGCTTCTCCTTCCCCCACATGAACTTGTCCCTACCACCACCCTTGGTCACCTGGATGAGGGCCCATGCAATATGGGAGAATCCCAACATGAACCATCAGTAAAAATTGGCTAGTCCCAAGAAGCTTCGAAGCTCGGTCAATGTGGTCGGGGCTGGCCACTCATGGATGAATTGGATCTTAGCTAGATCAACATGCACCCCATGCTCATAAAAAATGTAGCCCAGGTTTTGGACCTTGTTCATGCCAAAAGATCATTTTTCCAAGTTGGCATAAAGCTTGTGCTACCGTAGAGTGCTCAAAACCTGTTGAATATGCCACTTGTGCTCCTCCCACATTCTGTTGAAGATGAGGATTTCATCCAAATATACTACCACAAAGGAGTTGGTGAAGGGTCTTAATACATCATCCATCAACCTCATGAAAGTGGCGGGTGAATTTGTTAAGCCAAAGGGCATGACGAGCCATTCATAGAGACCTTCTTTAGACTTGAAGGTTGTCTTCCTGACATCAGTTGGTTCGATGGGAACCTGGTGGTAGCCAGACTTCAGGTCAATCTTCTTGAAGAATTTTTTCCCCTTGAGTGGTCAAGAAGGTCATCAATCGTGGGAATGGGGTAGCAGTTCCTGATTGTGATTTTGTTTAAGGCTCTGTAATCAATGTAGAGTCTCCAAGTCCCATCCTTATTCTACACCAGTACAATCGGGCTTCCGCATGGGGAGGAGATGGTTCTAATGTGCCCCTTTTGAAGAAGCTCTTGGATATGATGCCTGATTTCATCATTCTCCATCAGCAAGCACTGATAAACTGGTCCATTAGGTAGAGGTATGTCGGGGGTCAAATTAATGGGATGCTTGACTTGGCAGTGTGTTGGTACCCCTTTAGGTGAGACAAATATGTCTATGTATTCTTAAACAATATCGTCCACTTGCTTCTTCTGCAAAGAGAGGTGTTTTGTAGAGGCCACAGATGTGGCGGAGACATTCTACTTACTGTGAGAATGAATCACAAAGAAGACAAACTTCCCATTCTGTGAAATGACCTTACTGCATTTCTTAGCAGAGATTAAATAAATAGTAGTAGGTGGTGCCACCTTTGGAATCCTGTACAATTATCTACCCAAAGTAATAATAACACTGCGGGTTCTAGACTCATACACATTATGACACTTCCACAAATATGGTTGTCCTAAAAGAACATCACAAACTTCAAGGGGAGAAATATCACACAGTACCTCATCTTTGAAAGGCTTGATTCCATAGAGTAGACAACACTATTGGCTAACACATAGATCTCTTCCTTGATGAAGCTAGCCGATGGTGTAGGGCTGCAGGTGTGGTATTGTTGGCAGGTTCAGCCGCTTGACAACCTTTGCTGAAATCAGGTTCTTCTGACTACCGTTGTCGACAATGAAATGTATCATTTCCCCCTTGACCCACATCTGTGAGTGAAAAAGGCGTTCCCCTTCCTCTAGTTCTTCTGGTTCACTTGACCAGACTTTGGTGGTAGCGACTGTTGGGGCTCAGAAATGTCCTATTCTCATCCACCTTTCCCTTCATTATTCTTCACATTTCATCGCCCCATTAACCTTTCATGATATCATTTCCATAAATATACTTGGGTTTCACCTTATTGTTCTCCACTTTATTCATTTTAGTATTAAAAGGGAATTTGTGATTAAATGTTAGAAAATCAACATGTTTTCATATATATCTCAAATATGTGTGATCTTTGTAATGTGTAGGAATATGAGAATGATTAATTCAAAGGACTTCTCGAACACTTCCTCCACCATTTCAAGATTTGAGGAGATAATTCAAACCCATTCCAAGGAGAAGATCATGGAGATTTGGATGGAATATATTATCTAAGATATATGAGAGATATGTGTGAGGATTTGAAGGGATTATATTTTGTAATAATGGGAAATAGGTTGAGAGAAAGTTGGATCTGTAATAATGAGATGGTTATATTATCTTCAAGGCTCTCATGTATAAAAGAGAGTGCTCTCTCTTCATGAGAATTCAATTAGGATGTAATTAGAGTTATTTGAGTAGTCATTAATGGTAGTCATTAGGATTTGAAAGAGAAAGGGATTCTTAGCTTTGATTCATGGTTTTGGTTTTCATGCTTTCATTATTCTGTTATGAAGATTGATTTGATTATTGAATGTAAGATTGCTTCATTGGTGAGAGCTATCATGTGTTGTTGTTCCATTTAACTCTTCACTTGTTGTATCTGCTCTTACTTCATGTAGTTCTCCATTTCTAGGTTAATTTCCTTTACAAAATTTCCCATTCTTAGAGTAATTTCATTTACGCAACTAGATTAATTCAATTTCAGTCGTGTGTTAGATTAATGATTCAATTCCAGTTGTGTGTTAGATTAATGATTCTATTTCATTCGTGTGTTAGATTAATGATTCAATTTTAGTTGTAGCTTAAACATTAGATTAGATTAGTCTCACTTCAATCTTGCATATACTTTGCGTGTTCTTCATCAATTTACGAACCCCAGGTTGACAAATTAGATAGTTGGGCAAGTACTACAACTCAATTAATACAACATTATTTTGGCCCAATATAACGACTGTCGTTCCCTTGTCACAATTTTTGTTCCTTTTGATGTTCATTTGAACAGAACGATTGATGTTCCTTTTGTTATGATTGATGTCCCTTTGCAGGGGTTGCATAGCTGGAGGACGGGTATTGAAAATGGAAGGTAAGAACCTACGTAGGTGACAAGTAAAACGCTTGTGCCAGTGCCTACCTTTGGATGATGCATAGAGGTTATATTTTAGGACATCTTTAGAGCTCAACATTTTGGCGTCGTTGCCAGGGACGCACGATGGATTGAGGCATTAGTTTCTTTTTCATTTTAATTCATTCAAGTGTGATCTAAACGTGTTGGTAAGGGGTCATAGAAGCTTGTGACAGGAAACTCCTCATGTTCTCCCTACCAACTAGGTAGAAGTAATTTATATTTTTGCAAGATTAATTTCAATTTCTGCAAGATTAGTTTCAATTTCTACAAGTGTGATCTAGACATGTTGGTAAGGGGACATAGAATCTCATGAGAGGAGACTCTTCATGTTGTCCCTACCAACTAGGTAGAAGTAATTTCAATTTATGCAAGATTAGTTTAAATTTCTACAAGTGTGATCTACATGCATTGGTTCTAAGGGTCATCGAGTTGCTTCAGTGTAGATTCCTCATTGTCCCTACCAAACATTTTAATTTCTGCAACTGTGAAGAGTAATTATTTTTTTATGTTTTAGCACGAGTGTTTTTTTTTTAAGTTTTTTCATTTTGATTTGGGTGTTATAAGAATCTTTTTTTTTCTAACATGATTTAACAATGAATTTAATCTTGAAACAACTCACTCAAATCCTAGCAAAAGTCGGGGTCTCCTCTTCTCTGGAAGAGGATATCTTGATAGCAGCCAAAAGCTTATTCACTCCTCCTGAGGTGAACGAAGAATCAACATACACAGAACCCTGCATATTTAATGAAAAATCATTAGGCGTGCAAGAGGTCAAGGAGGACAATGAGGAGCTACAGCATGATCTGAGTAAGACAAATTATGCCTAAGAAAGCCTGATTGAACGTTGGTTTCAAGAAAGTACTAGGTTAGATTCATTTAGTTTTTCTTTTTCTTTTTTTAATTTACAGTTTCAACTGCTAATTTCACACATTCATGCATATTCCCGACTGTCGATTTCTAAATTGAAAGATAACATTTTTTTATTACTGTTGCGTGCATGGCTACATTGGCTGTTTGATTACACGTAACTAATTTCTCATTTCTAATTAGCGTAGTATAGGTAGGGATTTCTTTTCAAGATTTTTAATTTTTCTAGAATAAGTATGCTCTCCTCCGCACTTTGCGCGATCACGAGGATCATAAAGTAGGATGACTAATTGGTTGATTTCAGGAATATCAATTAATTGACGAAATGAAATTTTTTGCCTAATCTATTTTTTTCGTCTTCCATTTGCTCATAAATTTTTAAAAGCCTACAAGATAATTTTTATCTTTTATAATAGAAGAAATGGTTGTGCATGCTTCTATCTGCAAGTCAAAAACAATAAGTACGTTAAAAAAAAAAAAAAAGTGAATAAGAAGGTCTGAAATTTATGCAAGATAAGAGGAAGGTGACAGATAACTCTCACACAACAACCCTCCCAAGATCTAATCTCATTTTTAAAATTCATCCTGGCTTATTTATTTTTGATTTGCACGCCATGTTCTTGCTTTCGCCCCTTATCCTATAAGAAATAACCCTGCAAGCAAACAAAAATATCATGAATGCACATAAACCATGCATAAAATTGATCGAACAAATAAGTAATTTGCAAATTCTAAAGCTGTTATAGCAAGCCAAATATTTTCCATATAACCTCTACCTCTGTGCCCAGTATTTGATGCTTTGTGGATCGGGTAAATTGCTTCCTTCGCTCTTGCTTTGCTACAGGATCTTATACTTACTATGTAAATGGTGATGCCATTTCCACTCTCTAAGAAACAAACTTATGCTTTCAAGTTCTCTCAGATGCATCTGTTTTTACTATACTTAGAATTGATGCCTCACTCATGGTATTTGCTAGAGTTTTTTCGGATGGAACTTAAACTTAGTGAGATGGATCTGCTACTGGTCTTCATTATGAGCACATTTGTTGTATTCACTCTTTTCTAAAAACAAAGAAAATGTCAAGCTGAAAGCAACAGAGCGGAAGTCCAAGACCATATACTTATGACACTCAGGAGGAATCTCAGCATCCTATGCCTACGTGTGAATTCTCTGATAACTGTGCGTTAACACTATCCAAGAGATATGGAGGTGGTTACTTATTTTTAGTGATCATGAGCTACAACAATGAATGAACATCATCTAAAGCAATTTTTGCGATAGGGGATCCACCTGGATGTTCAACTGAATAAATAATTTTTTGCGGGAGGTTGCCAAACTAAATCCCATTTTCGTTGATTTTGTATTAATTTGCATATTCTTGCCAATCTATATTTAATCAGATGTGATCCTTTGAAGGAGATAAAACTATCATTTATATATATATATATATATATATATATATATATATATATATATATATATATATATATATATATATATATATATATATATATATATATATATATATATATATTCAAGCGACCCGCGTTTATACATCTGGATTTTGAAGAAGACATAATTACAATTGGTTCTAACTTTGATTGGCGTTTATCTGGCCATTTGTTTTTTCTGTAATAATTGTTGGCAATAAATGAAGATTTGGTATTATCTCCAGACTGTTGGCCTTCACACTATATCAGGTTTGTTGCACTCCCCAGAATAAAAAATGATATCCCAACTATAAAATTTGAGTGTATTTCTAACGAAATGCAGGGATTGTGATTGGAATGGGTTACGAGTTTGCCATGTTTAGTTTGCTAGCTATGAAAGACATAATAATACAAATATTCAACTTTTGCAGGCATTGAAAGATTCTGGGGCTCCACACATATTTGAATCTGTTGAATGGGTTAAAAGCAATAGTAGTGATTTCAAGAATAAAGTTTATGGTCCAGTTCTTGTTGAGGTCAATGTTTATAACAAAGGTTATGCAGCTTAATTGGAAGGCCATGTCCCAAATTATATTTGGAGTTCGTTTATCACTCAGGATTCGTTTGATAGAGACTTGCTTGTTAAAAACATGAAACAATTTGATATTCCTGTTCTAAATTATTATCATGGTATTAAACAGTTTGATTGGTCATCCTGTGCTGCTGACATGAGAAAATGGAGCAAATCGTGCACCAATTTTAATTGATTTGCAACGAGATATTTCCATTAGCAGTAGGGCAATAATTCTCCAAATTGAAAACAAGTCTCAATAGTTTCTACCAGTGCACTTCGTCACTGCCTCCAAGATAGGGTAAGTAAAGGGTCAGGAAGAAGTCACGTGGATGAAATATATCTGAATCTTCACATGAGCACTTCTCCACCATTGACGTTGATTGATTTTCCTGGACTTGATCAAAAAATCGTGGATGATTCAATGACGAGTGACTATGAAGAACATAGTGATGCAACTCTATTGGTAGTAGTCCCTGCATCACATGCACCACAAATATCTTTGTCCTGAGCTCTTAAAATGACCCTTGAATTCAATGTTGATGGTACAAGGACTATTGGTGTTATCAATAAGATAGATCAAAAAACCACTGACCAGAAAAGCCTTGCAGTTGTTCAAGAACGTTTGTTGGGACAGGGACCATCCATGATCCTAAGATCGCACTACAGAGATACGACTAGTACTTATATGATGGCCTCCTTGGATTTGTCTGCAATTTTGGACTTCGTTGATTCCGGCCATGATTTGATTCTTACTATAGACACCACCACCTCTGATTTCATTCGTGATATCGTTGCTGACTGCGGGGTTGATTTTGATGAAGACCTGGGTGCTTTGGTTATAAATCACACCAACTATGTTGTTTCAAAAACTAACAGTGATCATACTTTGTTGTGTGTGACTATTCACCAGAATCAATGAAACTTTTAGCCACGAATTTCAAGAGATGGTTGTTGCTGGAGAAGTAACACTTGATGAGCATGATATGGATTTCGACAAGTATGGTATTCTATGAAAAGTTAAGTTCAGGAAAACTGGACAGTTGCAGGTATTGAGTGCCCATCATCAGTTTGGAGGGGAACGTTCAGTGTCAACAATATTGTATCTTGTCTCACTACAGGATCTTGATGGGAGCGTTTATGGAGCAGATTCAGAGCCTCAGATATTCCTTCGTAGGACCTCTCACGTAGAGAAGGTTGGATATGTTTTTACACACACTGTTCTCTCCAGAGGGGCAGAATGGTAAATAGGTGTGCTACAACAAGAACTATTTCTCCCTAGCACTGTGCGTTCATTTGGTGACGGACCATGGTCGGGAAGAAGGGTTTCTTCAGTATTAACGCAGATATAAAATAAAAACCATAATGTTTTCCATTTATGCCACTCGTCGGTCCATGGTTTATTTCATGGGGGTGTTAAAATGGTTTTAGAAAACCACCTTGGGAGGCCTAAACTTAATGACTGTCTACCACGTTGAATGTGCCCAAACCACGGTAATTCATTTCGGTCCCCCTTCCTCAATTATCTGTCGAGCACCTTTTGAATTGGGATTGTTGATCTATGATTGTTTGCAATTGTTGGATCTCTACCTCCACATTTGCTGTTATACATGGCCATTTTGGCAATTGGTTCACTTGATATGCTATATGGGTAGCTCGATAGGGCATTATTTCTTTTCTAGCGAGGATCAATCTGTTGCATTATAAAAATCTTGTTGTATTATAAAAATTTGTTTTAAAAGATTTTTTTTCTTTTTTTTCTTTTTTTCTTTTGTTATAAAAATATATTAAACAACCAAAAAAAATAATTATATATATATATATATATATATAGTAATAAAATTAGGTCAAGACATAATAAAATAACAAAATATATAAATAAAATGAAGATTAAAAATAAAAATAAAAAATTATAAAAAAAAAATCAAAACAAATAAATTGCAAATGGACCTTTTTTTATTATAAATTCCTGAAAGCAATATGCACACATGTTTTTGTGATTTTATGCTAAGAAAGAAATCCACGATGAAACAAACGCGCACGCAAAGACCAAGATAAGAGGTATAAAAACCGATTTTATATTTACTTTGTCGTATTTATACTTTTTATGCATGTTATGTTTTTTTTTTGAACATCTCACAAGTTTTCATGTAGGATTTATACTAAGTTTTTTTTAGGAGCGCGGTCAATCGCATCTTTCTTCTGAAGTGATTTTCAAAAATCACAAAAAATTTTGAACAAAAGACATGCTTTCTTGACTGCTTGAAGGAGTTGTATCATAAACATCATGACGTTTGTTGTTACACATAATACTTTTCATAAACCGATTTGTGTCATGAATGTCTTCCTCCATTTCTCCTTCAAGGCAGATTGGTCATTCCTATGTTAAAGCCCACCTTCCATTGAATTATCCTTCATGACTTCACACATGCCTATCTTTCTGAGTCGTATACATCTCTTTATCTTTTTCATTTTAGTTTTCCTTGTCAATAAAACTATCTAGCTCCCTTTCCATGACTACATTGCCTTGCCATACACACTGTTACTACTGGGATCTTTTCATTTATAGTCCTACCCCTCTTTTGATCAGAACTCGCGTTGACTGATGTGGGATTCCTTAAGGCCCACCTTTCAAAAATTCTTGCCTCATTGACCTCAACACCTTATCTGGGATATAGACTAGAGTCCATTTTGAGTACCTAGAGGCTTGCATGCCTTAACATCAATTTCTTTCACTAAAAAATCATGGGAATACATCAATGTCCCTTGTGTTGGCAAATATTTAACAGACAACAAATGCTTGTAATTGATGGCAAGTAAAACAATGAAGGTGGGCATTATGAGAAGACGCTGCAGAGAAGATTCGATGAATCTTAGAAGCGATGGCAAGATCAGAGTAAGAATAACAAAGTAAGCTCGGGAGGAGAAGTAGCATTTATGATCATTGGATCCCATTTACAATTTCCGATGACTGTCAGATCAAGTGTTGATTGGGATTGTTGATCTGAGACTCCATTTTGGAGTTTCCCGACTTGTGACATGGAGAGGCAAGAAACATAACTATCAAACTCACGAGATGAAAAATCGCGATTTAATCGTAGCCGTCAGATCAAATTTTTGTTCTGGACCATTGATCCATCTTCATCTTGGAGTTTCACGAATCGCAATATGGAGAGGCAAGAAACATAACTATCAAACTTGTGAGATGTGAAATCGCGATTTAATCGCAGCCATCAGATCAAAGTTTTGTTCTGGACCGTTGATCCAGCTTCATCTCGGAGTTTCTTGACTCACGACAGGGAGAGGCAAGAAACATAACTATCAAACTCGCGAGATGTGAAATCGTGATTTAATCGTAGCCATTATATCAAGGTGTGATCTGAACCGTTGATCTGACTCCATCTTGAAGCTTCGCCTATTGTGACTTGGAGAGGCAAGAAACGTAACCACCGAACTCGCGAGATGCGAAATCGCGATATGATCTGAGCCATTCAATTAAGATCAAATTTGGACCGTCGAATCATAGGACAAGTCACTGACTTGGAGTCAACGGAGCCTGGTGTGAAAACTCACGAGATGCGAGATCGTGATAAGATCTAGACCGTCGGATCTATGGAGATTTCAACCGTCGATCAGACTCAATGAAGTTTATAAACTTGTGAAATATAAAGCACCTTTTTGGCACAACCTATGGTCACCGTCGGTGGTCATGAGAAGGGAAGGAGTCGGTTCAGATAAGCTCCATTTCGAGGTTTCGAGGATCGCGACTTGGAGAGTCGAGATGCCTCATCTCCAGACTCACAAAATGAAAATTTGCAAAAAGAACTTTTTGAACAAGTGCTTGGTCATGGCCTTGGTCATATAGAGGAAGGACCTAGTGTAGATAAGCTTTGCCTCGAAATTTTGGGGATCGCATCTAGGAGTGTCAAGACATGGGATCATACGAATGACAAAATACCGAAAAGGTGAAATATCGCTATAACCGATGGTCACCGCCTATGGTCACGTAGAGGAGGGAGATAGAGCAACCAAGCTCCTTTTCGAAGCTCGCAACATGAAGAGTCAAGATGTCTCATCGTAGAATCTCCAAATTGCGAAAGTGTGAAACACATAAATCATAGGTAATCCAACGGTGCAGATGAAACTGAAGGAGATCAGAGAGGTACTATTGCACGTCACAGTGTAACTTCCTGAACCACTGATGGTGTCTGCTAGAGGACTCAAAGACACTTCAGGGTGATTGACAGAGGAGATGAAGAGTCTCTGGGAATCTTCAAGAGGGATGAAGTTACTGGTGGAGGGATCGACAGTTGGATGAGCATTGAAGCCTGTAACTGAAACAAAGAAGGTGAGCTTGTTTGTCACATAGAAGACACAGAGTCTCAACTACCAGAGAGGCTGAGGAATCTTAGCATAACATACACTAATGCTGAATGAGTGGAAAAATGGCCAGAGAAGATGAAGAGCCACGATGATGATAAGACAGAGCACTCGAGTTGTGGAGGATATCAGTGCGATATGTAGAGATTTTGTGTGCATTGCATGCACAAGGTGGACAAAAGATATAAATACATAGTACAGAGAAGAGATGTGGTTTCTGTTGTTACTGTTTGGATTGTTGTGGTTGTTGTTGTTACTGTTGGGATCGTTGTGGTTGCTGTTGTTACTATTGGGATCATTGTGGTTGCTGTTGTTGAAGGT
>ML777264.1:200015-234831 GCA_009831015.1 Picea engelmannii | reverse complement strand
ATGTATGATAATGTAAAGAATGTAAATAATACTTATCATATAAAGAAGAAGAGGTTTTTACCCTGTATGGGTTTCCTTGGGAAATATCTATCTCTGTGTTTCTCATATATGTGACTGATGTTGAATGTGTCATTGTTCATTTCCCTACATTATTGTGATCATCATTGAGTGCCCTGTAAATATTTCAAAAGAAGCATAATTGTTTAAGCACGGTAACAACTGATTCACCCCCCCCTCTCAGTTTTCCAACACCTTGATCGTCAGATCTTGCAAGTGGCTCGACATCAACTCATTCATTCACACTTTGCAAGATGTACTTGGGTACCTTGGCACTCATTGACATCAATGATGAGTTGCCTCACATTGGTTAACAAAATTCATCATTGGTCAGTAATCCAATGACTTCTTTTCATGCTCGACATCGACACATTCATTCACATGATTAGAATTGTACCATCAGGTTTTGCAGTAGGTGAAGACTATACACTTTTCATGAATCTATCGGCAGTTATAGTAGCATGACTTCAGCCATATGAGACTACCACATTTCCACTTTCATACCTTCTCTTTTCCATGATTCATTCAACAACAGTTCAGATTCCTCTACTTCACATTCTCTGATCCAGCCGACAACATTCGCCGTTAAAGAAACAATCACTTTTCACATGATCCTGCAACAATGACATCTTCCATTCTCCAGAAGCCGCATCGACCATATTCCTATTGCATATTTCATCAACATTTTGGGTAAGTGGAGGTATGTTATTTTCTAAACTTTAATCATGTAATTCCTCAAATGCTAGCAATGAATAATTTGGAAAATCCCCTCACTAAGTTCCCTTTCCTTTTCACATCTATGAATTATGCCATGTTCCATGAGGACATGCAACAAGTTAAGTTGGGGGGTAGGGGAATTTATTCATTATCATCACTCCATTTTTTCCACGACCATCATTCCATTTTTTTCATTTACCAGTTATGAACATTTCTTTTCCAACATTTCTTTTCCAACGATACTCTGTTGCACTTTGCTTCATAAGCATTGTTATACATATTGGCATGATTCACACACATACAAAAAAAGGGATTTCTTATACTCAGTGATGTTTTTCTTATGCGCATTGATAGCATACATTTTCCAGTAAAAATATGGGAAAATTATTATCATAACAACAAGAGAACAAATAAAAAAATGAATGTTGTTAACACAAGAACCAACATTCTTTATATTCATGGTTGTCAAACAAGAATCAACCATAAGAAAAATTTCAGTTGTTATTCATGTAAATCTCATCCTAGAAAACATTCATTATCATCACTCAAAGCCAATATTCAAATGCCAAAAATTTCTTGAGAAGATCCATGCATGGTTGCATGAGGACATGCAACAAGTTAAGTTGGGGAGTATGTTGGGGCTCGGAAATGTCCTATTCTCATCCACCTTTCCCTTCATTATTCTTCACATTTCATCACCCCATTAACCTTTCATGATATCATTTCAATAAATATACTTGGGTTTCACCTTATTGTTCTCCACTTTAATCATTTTAGTATTAAAAGGGAATTTGTGATTAAATGTTAGAAAATCAACATGTTTTCATATATATCTCAAATATGTGTGATCTTTGTAATGTGTAGGAATATGAGAAGGATTAATTCAAAAGGACTTCTTGAATACTTCCTCCACCATTTCAAGATTTGAGGAGATAATTCAATCCCATTCCAAGGAGAAGATCATGGAGATTTGGTTGGAATATCTTATCCAATATATATGAGAGATATGTGTGAGGATTTGAAGGGATTATATTTTGTAATAATGGGAAATAGGTTGAGAGAAAAGTGGATCTGTAATAATGAGATGGTTATCTTATCTTCAAGGCTCTCATGAATAAAAGAGAGTGCTCTCTCTTCATGAGAATTCAATTTGGATGTAATTAGAGTTATTTGAGTAGTCATTAATGGTAGCCATTAGGATTCGAAAGAGAAAGGGATTCTTAGCTTTGATTCATGGTTTTGGTTTTCATGCTTTCATTATTCTGTTATGAAGATTGATTTGATTATTGAATTAAGATTGCTTCATTGGTGAGAGCTCTCATGTGTTGTTGTGCCATTTAACTCTTCACTTGTTGTATCTTCTCTTCCTTCATGTAGTTCTCCATTTCTAGTTTAATTTCCTTTACGCAATTTCCCATTCTTAGAGTAATTTCATTTACACAACTAGATTAATTCAATTTCAGTCATGTGTTAGATTAATGATTCAATTTCAGTTGTAGCTTAAACATTAGATTAGATTAGTCTCACTTCAATCTTGCATATAATTTGTGTGTGCTTTTTCAGTTTACGAACCCCGGGTTGACAAATTAGATAGTTGGGCAAGTACTACAACTCAATTAATACAACATTATTTTGGCCCAATATAACGACTGTCATTCCCTTGTCACGATTACTGTTCCTTTTGATGTTCATTTGAATGGAACGATTGTTGTTCCTTTTGTTATGATTATTGTCCCTTTGTAGGGGTTGCATCTCCAGAGGATGAGTATTGAAAATGGAAGGTAAGAACCTACGTAGGTGACAAGTAAAACGCTTGTGCCAGCGCCTTCCTTTGGATGATGCATAGAGGTTATATTTTAGGACATCTTTAGAGCCCAACATTTTGGCATTGTTGCCAGGGAAGCATGATGGATTGAGGTATTAGTTTCTTTTAATTTTAATTCATGCAAGTGTGATGTAAACGTGTTGGTAAGGGGTCATAGAATCTTGTGACAGGAGACTCCTCATGTTCTCCCTACCAACTAGGTAGAAGTAATTTCAATTTTTGCAAGATTAATTTCAATTTCTGCAAGATTATTTTCAATTTCTGCAGGATTATTTTCAATTTTTGCAAGTGTGATCTAGACATGTTGGTAAGGGGACATAGAAACTCATGAGAGGAGACTCTTCATGTTCTCTCTACCAACTAGGTAGAAGTAATTTCAATTTCTGCAAGATTAGTTTAAATTTTTGCAAGTGTGATCTGCATGCGTTGGTTCTAAGGGTCATAGAATTGCTTTAGTGTAGATTCCTCACTGTCCCTACCAACTATCATGAATGTTTTAATTTTCGCAACTGTGAAGAGTAATTATTTTTTTTATGTTTTATCAAGAGTGTTTTTTTTAAGTTTTTTCCTTTTGATTTGGGTGTTGTAAGAGTCCTTTTTTTTCTAACATGATTTAACAATGAATTTAAGTTTGAAAAAACTCACTCAGATCCTAGAAAATGTCGAGGTCTCATCTTCTCTGGAAGAGGAGATCTTGACAACAATTGAAAGCTTATTCACTCCTCCTGAGGTGAACAAAGAATCAACATACGAAGAACCTTTCATATTTAATGAAGAATCATTAGGCGCGTAAGAGGTTGAGGAGGACAATGAGGAGCTGCAACATGATCTAAGTAAGACAAATTACGCCTATGAAATCCTGAGCGAATGCTGGTTTCAAGATAGTACTAGGTTAGATTCATTTAGTTTTTCTTTTTCTTTTTTTAATTTACAGTTTCAACCGCTAATTTCACACATTCATACATATTCCAGACTGTCAATTCCTAAATGGAAAGATAAAAAAAATTATTATTGTTGCGTGCATGGCTACATTTGTTGTTTGATTACATGTAACTAATTTCTCATTTCTAATTAGCTTAGTGTAGGTAGGGTTTTATTTTCAAGTTTTTTTATTTTTTCTAGAATAAGTATGCTCTCCTCCACGCTTCGTGTGATCACGAGGATCAGAAAGTAGGATGACTAATTGGTTGATTTCAGGAATATCAATTAATTGACGAAATGAAAATTTTTGCCTAATCTATTTTTTTCGTCTTCCATTTGCTCATAAATTTTTAAAAGCTTGCAAGATAATTTTTATTTTTTATAATAGAAGAAATGGTTGCGCATGCTTCTATCTGCAAGTCAAAAATAGTAAATACGTTAAAAAAAAATGAATAAGAAGGTCTGAAATTTATGCAAGATAAGAGGCAGGTGACATATAAATCTCACACAACAACCCTCCCAAGATTCAATCTCATTTTTAAACTTAAGCCTGGTTTATTTATTTTTTATTTGTGTGCCATGTTCTTGCTTTCGCCCCTTATCCTGTAAGAAATAACCCTGCAAGAAAACAAAAATATCATGAATGCACATAAACCATGCATAAAATTGATCAAACAAATAAGAAATTTGCAAATTCTAAATCTGTTATAACAAGCCGAATATTTTCCATATAACCTCTACCTCTATGCCCAGTATTTGATGCTTTGTGGATGGGGTAAAATGCTTCCTTCGCTCCTTATTTTCTATGGGATCTTATACTTCCTATGTAACTGGTGATGCCATTTCCACTCGCTAAGTAACAAACTTATCCTTTCAAGTTCTCTTGGATGCTTCTATTTTTACTGTACTTAGAATTGATGCCTCACTCACAGTATTTGATGGAGTTCTTTCGGATGGAACTGGAACTTAGTGAGTTGAATTTGCTACTAGTCTTCATTATGAGCACATTTGTTGTATTCACTTTTTTCTAAAAACAAAGAAAATGTCAAGCTGAAAGAAGCAGAGCAGAAGTCCAAGACCATAAGCATATAATTATGACACTCAGGAGGAATCTCATCATCCTATGCCTATGTGTGAGTTCTCTGATAACTATGAGTTAACACTATTCGAGAGAGATGGAGGTGGTTACTTATTTTTAGTGATCATGAGCTCCAACAATGAATGAACATCATCTAACGCAATTTCTGCGATAGGGGATCCACTTGGACGTTCAACTGAATAAATAATTTTTTGCGGGAGGTTGTCAAACTAAATCCCATTTGCGTTGATTTTGTATTAATTTGCATGCTCTTGCCAATCTATATTTAATCAGACGCGATCCTTTGAAGGAGATAAAACTATCATTTTAATTGTCCCATATATATTTGTTTTTATTCAAGCGGCCCGCGTTTATACATCTGGATTTTGAGGAAGAGATAATTACAGTTGGTTCTAACTTTGATTGGCGTTTATCTAGCCATTTTTTTTTCTGTAATAATTATTGACAATCAATGAATATTTGGTATTATCTCCAGACTATTGGCCTTCACACTATATCAAGTTTGCTACACTCCCCAGAATAAAAAACGATATCCCAACAGTAAAATTTGAGTGTATTTCTAACGAAATGCAGGGATTGTGATTGGAATGGGTTACGAGTTTTCCATGTTTAGTTTTCTAGCTATGACGGATAAAATAATACACATATTCGAATTTTTCAGGCATTGAAATATTCTGGGGCTTGACACATATTTGAAGTTGTTGAATGGGTTAAAAGAAATAGTAGTTATTTCAAGAATAAAGTTTATGGTCCAGTTCTTGTTGAGGTCAATGTTTATAACAAAGGTCATGTGGCTTACTTGGAAGGCCATGTCCCAGATTATATTTGGAAGTAATTTATCACTCAGGATTCATTTGATAGAGAATTGATTGTTAAAAACATGAAACAATTTGATATTCCTGTTCTAAATTATTATCATGGTATTAAATAGTTTGATTGGTCATCCTGTGCTGCTGACAGGAGAAAATGGAGCAACTCGTGCACCAATTTTAATTGATTTGCAATGAGATAGTTCAGTTAGCAGTAGGGAAATAATTCTCCAAATTGAAAACAAGTCTCAACAGTTTCTCCCAGTGCACTTCGTCACTCCCTCCAAGATAGGTTAAGTAAAGGGTCAGGAATAAGTCGTGTGGATGAAATATATCTGAAGCTTTGCACAAGCACTTCTCCACCATTGACGCTGATTGATTTTCCTAGACTTGATCAACAAATTGTGGATGATTTAATGAGGAGTGACTATGCATAACACAGTGATGCAATTCTATTGGTAGTAGTGCCTGCATCACAGGCACCAAAAATATCTTTGTCTCGAGCTCTTAAACTAGCCCTTGAATTCAATGTTGATGGTACAAGGACTATTGGTGTTATCAGTAAGATAGATCAAGAAAAAACTGACCAGAAAAGCCTTGAAGTTGTTCAAGAACTTTTGTTGGGACAGGGACCACACATGATCCCAAGATTGCACTACAGAGATACGACTAGTACTTATATGATGGCCTCCTTGGATTTGTCTACAATTTTGGACTTTATTGATTCCAACCATGATTTGATTCTTGCTGTAGACACCACCACCTCTGATCTCATTCGTGATATCGCTGCTGACTGTAGGGTTGATTTTGATGAAGACATGGGTGCTTTGGTTATTGATCACACCAACTATGTTGTTTCGAAAATTGACAATGATCATACTTTGTTGTGTGTGACTATTCACCAGAATCAATGAAACTTTCAGCCACAACTTTCAAGATATGGTTGTTGCTGGAGAAGTAACACTTGATGAGCATGATATGGATTTCGACAAGTATGGTATTCTAATAAAAGTTAAGTTTAGGAAAAATGGACAGTTGCAGGTATTGAGTGCCCATCATAAGTCTGGAGGGGAACGTTCAGTGTCAACAATATTGTATCTTGTCTCACTACAGGATCTTGATGGGAGAGTTTATGGAGCAGCTTTGGATCCTCGGATATTCCTTCACAGGACCTCTCACGTAGTGAAGGTTGGATATGTTTTTACACACACTGTTCTCTCTGGAGAGGAAGAATGATAAATAGGCATGCTCCAAAAAGAATTATTTCTCCCTGGAACTGTGCATTCATTCGATGATGGACCACGGTCAGGAAGTAGGGTTGCTTCAGTATTAACGCAGGTATAAAACAAAAACCATAATTGTTTCCATTTATGCCACTCGTCGATCCATGGTTTATTTCATGGGGGTGTTAAAATGGTTTTAGAAAACCACCTTGGGAGGCATGAACTTAATGACTGTCTACCACGTTGAACGTGCCCAAACCATGGTAATTCATTTTGGTCCCCCTTCCTCAATTATCTGTTGAGCACCTTTTGAATTGGGATTGTTGATCTATGATTGTTTGCAATTGTTGGATCTCTACCTCCACATTTGCTTTTATACGTGGCACTTTCATACATGGCCATTTTGGCAATTGGTTCAATTTATATGCTATATGGGTAGCTATATTGGTTGACTTGATATGCTATATGGGTAGCTAGATAGGGCATTATTTCTTTTCTGGTGAGGATCAATCTGTTGCATTATAAAAATTTCTTTTTTTCTTTTCCTTTTTTTTTGTTTTGTTATAAAAATATATAAAATAACCATATATATATATATATATATATATATATATAGTAATAAAATTAGGTCAAGACATAATAAAATAACAAAATATATAAATAAAATAAATATTAAAAATAAAAAACAAATTATAAAAATAAAATCAAAACAAATAAATTGCAAATGGACCTTTTTTTTTATAAATTTCTGAAAGAAATATGCACACATGTTTTTGCGATTTTATGCCAAGCAAGCAATCCATGATGAAACAAACGCACATGCAAATACCACGTCAAGAGGTATAAAAACCCATTTTATTTTTACTTTGTCGCATTTATACTTTTTTCTGCATGTTATGTTTTTTTTCGAACATCTCACAAGTTTTCATGTAGGATTTATACTAAGTTTTTTTCAGGAGCGTTGTCGATCGCATCTTGCTGCTGAAGTGATTTTCAAAAATCACAAAAAAATTTGAACAAAAGACATGCTTTCTTGATTGCTTGAAGGAGTTGTATCATAAACATCATGACATTTGTTGTTACATAGAAACCTTTTCATAAACCCATCGAGCAGATTCAACCATTTATCTACAACATTTGCATGTATCAGTCCTTCAAATAATGGAATATCAAAATTTACCTGTACCTTGAAGGGGGTTGCATGGCCGCTTGATGAAGATGTTTCTCCCATTGGAAATTGTCGAAGGATTTGCACGAAGTTGTCCATCATTTCGTTCCTTTTTCGTGCGAGGACTTCCTTGAGAAACATTTTAATAGGATTTCCTGCTCCATCATATTTCTTTTCGTCTCCCATGGGTTGTTGGCAGGCTCAACACGACTGATCTGGTAATGGCTCAATTGGTTCGTGTCCCAACTTCTTGTACCCATACCTATCGAGGACATGCACAAAGAAAATAAAATGAAGAGCAAACTGCTTTGATACCACTGATCCTGACTTAGGAGCGGAATGAACTGATTAATAGAATAAATACAATAAACATAGAGATAGGAAGAATAACATAAATATCCAGTGAACAATATCTTCTATTAAATAATGAAATAGGATGAAACTATAAAACTGCAGAATTGAAAATTGCTCGAATGGTGGTAGCTATCTCTGAGAAGAGATGTGGCTGCTACATGCATGCGTCTGAGAAGAATCGATTACAATGAGGCTCCAGAGGCCCTTTTCATATTACTCATGAATTCCAAAACCCTATACATCCAAAAACCTAACCCTAGAAGGTGAAACGCCCAAAGTCATGTGGGCCCTATGGGTATGTTGGTGTAATTTTGTATCTCAACTTCCTAAGGTCGTAACTTTTGCATACGACCTCCGTTTTAGGCGCGTGATAGCCTGTTGGAAAGGTCTTTTAGAGAAATACACATTCTTCCATCAGAATCTAACTCTGTCTATAGTCTGATTGTGGCGAGTAAAAAAACAACATTTAGGGCCCCAAAACCACCCTGGAAGTACAACAAGATGTGCTGACATGAAAACATACAAAATAATCTAGTTGGATTAGGCGAGAGGCCACCCATATCCACCTGGAGATTGTGTGAGGCTTCAGACAGCCCCAAAAGTGTATAAATCACAATTATAAAACAATATATAAAGACGTGTTGAATAAAAAATGGACACATGGAGCCAGTTGGAATAGGTGGGTGACCACCAATATCTACCTGGATCAATTTCCTTCTCAAAATAGGCTTACGCCCAACACCCAAATTCCCCCTTCCTGTGTCCCCCTTTCACCATGGCCCACACTCATAACCGAGACTGTGAAGCATGCTTCAATACCATGTCATATGATCTCTCCATAGCCCAACATTAATTGTGGAAAATCAATACCAATATTTACACCATCACTTCCTCCCTGAATTCCACCATAGACTCCAAAATGGAAGCCATGAAACGAGACATGAAGAAGGACCTCTCTTCCTTCATGGAAATCCAACTTGAATCCTTTTTGATCCAAATCTTCGCCAAACCAAATATATCTAGAGGCTTTCCCTCATCTGACATACCTTTGCACTCTGAAGGTGATACTTCCTCCACTTCTCATAATTTTCATTCCAATCACTTTCAGTGTGACCTATGCCTTTCTAGAGTGTATGTGAACAAATTTGATGGCTTAGACCCCACAATATGGATCACCCAAATGGAAAACTACTTCTCTTTGCACGAAATTACCAATGAATTCACCAAACTCCATTATGGTGTTTTCCATTTGGATCCTAAACATTGGAAATGGTGGCAATGATGTAAAAAGGCATGCCAAGGGTATGCGGCTTGGACAAAATTTCTGGCAAATATTTATGACCACTTTGACACCGACATCCATCATTTAGGCTGTTTGACGAAGTTGAAACAAATGGGCCCAATGAAAGAGTTTATAGGTGCCTTTGAGCATTGAATTTCAGAACGGAGGGCATGACATACGATTTTTTCAGGGAATGATTTACTAGTGGCCTCAAGGATGAAATACGTTCCCGTGTCCTCATGGATCGCCCCCATACTTGGTTGGAAGTTACTAAAAGGGCCAAGGAAGAAAAACAAGTAGGCTCATCCCAAACCTGAAAAACACCCTTTATTCCTCACCCTAAACCCACCCTACCCACCTCTCTTGCCACTCCCCTCAAGATCCATAAATTGTCTCAGGACAAAATGGTCGAATGCCAACTTAAGGGTCTTTGTTATAATTGTGATGACAAGTATTTTCCAGGGCACACGTGTAAGGAAAATAATATTTTTATGGATATGAATGAGGATGTTTTTGAAGAAGAGGCTGATATTTCCCATGTACCCGAGTTACCCCCTCCATCTGATCTTAATCCACCCTCTGATCCACCAAAATTTGAACCACTGATTTCCCCAAATGCGCTCACTGGGTTCTCTTGTCCCCAAACCCTCAAGCTAACTGGTTACAATAAGAACAAGAAAATCATCATTCTAGTTGACAATGGCAACACCCGTAATTTTATTCATTGCCACAAATCCAAATAAGTCAATTTCTATATTCGTCTAGTTAATAATTTCCAAATCATGATTTCCAATGGGGGTTCCACGAAATGTGGATGGTGTTGTGAAAATGTGCACCTCCAAATTGGTCAGTACCACCTAAAATATCATATGTTTGTTATTGACATGGGTGGTTGTGACATTGTACTTGGTGTGGAATGGTTAGGTACTCTCGACCCTATCACCATGGATTTACAAAAATTAAACATGCAATTCCAGTGGGAGAGCCAACAACACCAGTTCCAAGGCATCACAGTAGGGTCACCAGAGATCATTAGTTTCCATCTAATGGAAAACATCCCCAGAAAAGGTGATTCTGGAATTATTTCCCAACTTAATTCCATTCAGGTGGTTGAGACACCCTCTGTATGTATTGACTTCCAATCTATCCTCTCCCAACACCAAGATGTTTTTCAAAACCCCTAGGTACTTCCCCCTTCTCGAGGTTTCCGTGATCATTCCATTCCTCTAGTTTCGGGCAGTCTTCCTCTAAATTTTCACCCTTATCATCATCCCTTCGCCCATAATAATGAAATTGATAAGATTGTTCATGAGTTTCTAGAATATGGTGTCATCCATCCCAGTACCAACCCCTGTTCTTCTCCAGTAGTCATGGTACTCAAGAAAGAAGGTACATGGCGCATGTGTCCTGATTTTCATGCTCTCAACAAATTCACCATCAAAGACAAATTTCCCATTAATGTCATTGATGACATTTTGGATGAATTAACTGGTGCTCAGTATTTTACCAAACTCGATATCCACTCTAGCTACCACCAAATTCGTATGAAATAAGAAGACATTCCCAATACTGCATTCAGAACTCATGAGGGCCACTATGAGTTCTTGGTTATGCCATTTGGCCTCTGTAATTCTCCCTCCACTTTTACAAGTCTCATGAATCATGTCTTCTATCCTTTTATCTGTCATTTTGTCTTGGTTTTCTTTGATGATATTATCATCTATAGAAAAACATGGAAAGCCCATATTCCCCATGTGGATCAAGTTCTCTAGCTACTGTCTTAGCAAAAACATTTTCTTAAGAAGTCTAAATGTTCTTTTGGATCCTATGAAGTTGAGTACTATTGGCACAGGGGTAGACCCAGGGGTTAGCTCTAACATCGTACCAACAAGCCCTAACTACTGGCCCTTTTGGCAACACCTGTAAAGCAGATGTAGTCTCACTCGAAGTAGCTATAGTGGGTTGCAGGACACAGGTGTCTACAACCATAGGAAATGCAGAGTGGATTCACAACAACAACACACAACCACCTAGTTATTCTTTATCTTTCACAAGTTATATTTCAGATCTAATATAATATCACAATAGCAGCATATCAAATGATAGAGAACACAACATCAATCACACATAACACAAGATATACATGGTTCACCCTCTCCCTAGGGCTACGTCCACAGAATTGTGCTTTATGATATATAAATATGGAAGCATATAGTTCTTATTTGCACTCTTAGATATCACATCTTCTCTTCTTCTCTCTATTTCTCCCCCCTCCCTGTGCACCCAACTACAGGGTTGATATTCACACCCAGCTAAATATATTACAATACTAGAAGGCTCTCGCACTCAACACTTCTCTCTCACATGGTAGTACTCACTCAGTCACACAAAAACAATGAACTCTCAACTAACTTAGCACCAACCCATCCCAGGTCCTTTAGACCTTTATTTATACATTACAATAGCTCTCAGACACCCTTAGGTTGAAACCTAAGTGTAAAAATCCTAGATACCAAAACCCTAGGTATCTAACACCCTAGGTCAACTTGACTCATGTTTTCAGGGCTTCTCCAGTCTATCTTTCCTTCCTTCATGCATGGTGCTTCAAAGCATCTGTTGACATCTTCTTTCTCTTACTTAGTTGTCCACGATCCCTCTTCCTTTTTGATCTGTCATCCTTGATCTCCTAGTCCAACATCTTGATTTATCTTACTTCGCTCTGTCTTTTCTTAAAAATTGCTCACTTCGACCCAATATTAGTCACTGTGTCTTCCACACAGTTCACATTTTGAATTTTCTCCTGTAATCTTCGCTTGCTTCCATAACTAAGGGAAAACAAGTACCTAGGACATATTGTTAGAAAGGATGGTGTTAGGGTGGATCCTAATAAAATTGAAGATATGCAAGATTGGTGACGCATGAAAAATCTTAAAAGTATTTATGGCTTCCTAGCTTTGATGAGATATTATCACAAGTTTGTTAATATTAAGGAAAAATTGCAGCTCCCCTCACAACGCTCCTTAAAAAGAATGATTTTATTTGGACTCCAAAAACTGATGATTCCTTCCAAGATTTGAAAGCTGCTATGTGCACTACTCCAGTTCTGGCTCTCCTGACTTCAACAAGACCTTTTTACTAGAGTATGAGGCCTTGGTGAAAGGCATTGGGGCTGCCCTCATTCAATATAGTTGACCTTTGACTTTCACTAGAAACCAATTGTTCTAGTTCCATTTGGGACAATCCACCTATGAAAAGGAAATGTTGGCTATTCTACACACTGTGGATCTCTAGTGTCCTTATCTCTTGGGGAAACATTTCCAAATTAAAACTGATCATCAAAGCCTCAAGTATTTTCTGGAACAAATAATTTTTTCACTAGATCAACAAAAATGCATAGCCAATCTGTTTGGATATGATTATGAGATCATCTACAAAAAAGGAAAAGAAAATGTGGTGGATGATTCTCTTTCCAAGAAATATGAATAAGACAAGTCCCTTTTTCCACTCTCTTTCATTGTCGCAGATTGGCTTCAGGAGGTTCACCATGAATGGTTGCAGTACCCAAAACTTTCAATACCAATCTAAAAATTGCAACAAGATTCACAAGCTTCTCCATGGTACTCATGGTACTAGGACGAGCTTCATTCTAGAGGTCTCTTGTATTTAAGAAAACAATTGAACCTTAAATCCATTGTGCTCTTTGAGTTTCATGCTTCACCTATAGCTGGGAATTCTGGTTTTACCAAAACCTATGAACGGGTCAAACATTATTTTTTCTGGGACAGTATGAAACATGACATACACACCTTTTTGGATGGATGTGATACATGTCAACACAATAAGGGAGAGATAATTAAAGTTCAAGGCACACTCCAACTGCTTCTGATTCCACCTACTATTTGGACAGATATTTCTATGGACTTCATTGTTGGTTTACCTAAATCAGGAAATAAGTCAGTCATCATGGTAGTAGTGGATATTATTTCCAAATATGCTCATTTATGTGCTCTTCAACACCCATTCACAACATCCACCATGGGTCAAAGTTTTATGGATAATATCTTCAAACTCCATGGCATGCCTCATTCTATTGTTTCTAATTGTGATCCAACTTTACCCAACACTTTTTGGCAAGAATTGTTTCGAATCCAGGGAACCCAATTACATATCATCACAACATATCATCCTCAGACTGATGGAAAAACTAAAGGGATCAACAAGTGTTTGGAAACCTATTTGATGTGTTTTTCATCTGACAGACAAAATCAGTGGGTTTAGTGGTTACCCCTATTTGAATGGTGGTACAACACTTCTTACCACACCACCACTCGCATGACTCCCTTTGAAGAATTTTATGGAAAAAATGCACCCTTAGTTCTATCATACATTCCCATTGTCTCCAAGGTTCAACATGTGGATCAAACTCTTATAGTCTGCATGGCCATTCTCTGTACTCTCAAAGAAAATTTGGTCATGGCTCAGAATCACATAAAACAACAAGCAGACCAAGGCTGTTCTAAATGTGAATTTGTTGAAGGGGACCAGGTATTTCTTTGTCTACAATATTATAATAATACTTTACTCAAATCCCATCACTATCAAAAAATCACCCCCAAATTCTATGGTCCTTACCATATTCTCAAGAGAGTGCGGCCAATGGCCTACCAATTAGAGTTTCCCAGTCACTCTAAGCTCCACCTCGTTTTTCATGTTTCCTTCTTAAATAAAGTTCTCTACACAAGGTTCCATAATCATATCAATCTACCTGAGTTGGATGAATTAGGTTCCATTTGTTTGCAGCCACAATCAGTCTTGGACAAGTGCGAGCATCATCTTCGCTAGTGCACTATCAAGGAAGTTTTAGTTTAGTGGAAGGACACATAGCCAGAAGATGCCACCTGGGAGCCGACTACCATTTTGCAACAATTTCCTCATCTCAAGCCTTGAGGAAAATGTTGTTTTTAAGGGGGAGGGCATGTTAGGGACCTAAGCTCCCTAACCCTTCACGTAGGTAGAATAATATATTCTCCATGTAATAAAGGTTGATATTAATAAATAAGGCCTAGTAATAAGGAATAATAAGTCAAATGTAAGAAGACCTAATAGAAGCTTGAGAATTATTGTAATAGAGAATTTCTCTATTGGAGGTTGCCCCCTCAAAGAGGCAAGTGAACATTATTTCCTATCAATAAAGGTATTATTTTGGTGCTAACCCCTCATATTTTGTTGTTTCACTGTTATTCTCTGTAGAATTTATGTTTATGCTATTATTATAATAGATCTGATACCTAACACTATCACCCTCAAGAGATGTTCATGATAGACATTAAGGCCAAATTTCCCAATAGGATCTTGTCAAAACACAATCAGATTCAATAAGGCCTTATTTGGATTGTTTTGATCTTCTAATATTTTGGCCTTTGGGAGGCCATCTCTATTTTACTTTTGAGTTTTGAAGCCTTCCCATATCAACAAAGTACAAGTCCAGTATGATCATATCATATTTTGTCCAAAGTAAGCACATTTTGAAAAAAATTCAACTTCAAACCCTTTCATTGGTCACTAGGTGGGATCCATGTGAGCTTGGTGTTGCAAAAAATATGAAAGGAATTATATTTAATTTTTAGAAAATTATAATGGAATACACTATATTTTTTGAAACAATCTTTCCAACAAGCCATCATTTTCCCAATTCCAAGTTTGTATGCCCAACCTATGAAGGGTGCAAGTTAAGTGTCTCATTGGGGCCCAAATTCCATAGTTGTGACTTCATTGATTATATTTTGTTATGAATCACACCTAGAGAGAAAATCCAACCTAGTGAAAATGTAGGGTTGTCTAGTACCTTTCCAATGGTATATCATCCTAGTTTTGAGTCTTTCTTGTTGTGAACGGTATTTTGCAATATCAATGCTAGTTTTAGGGAAACATTTTGGTGGCAGAGGTTCACAGTTTAAAAGTTATTATTAATGGACACAAGAATAACAACTTAGATTTTTCAAGTAGTATCTTATCTTGCGTCCTTTCCAACAACATATCATATATTTTACACCATTTTAATATTGGATGACTCACTTAGAGTTGTCACATGTCTCTAAATCAATTTCAAGGGTGTGGCTTGGGAAACTTTCCTAGCAAATTTTATGTGCAGTTGAATCAATAGTTGGTGGCCTCGAACCATATTTCTAATTGGAAATCATTGAAGTACCCTTCAATACCTTATTAGGATACATTGTATGCATAATTATGATACCATATGACTCAATGGAAACCTAATCAAGGTCACGTCACTTGCCGACCCCACTAGCAAACCAACATTTTGAGCCCAAGTGGAAATAACCCATGACAACCACATGGAAATTCCACTTTCATCCCCATACATTGGAACCACATCCTCCCTCTTAAATTCACCCTTGATCTCTTTATTATACCTCCACACACATGTATTGTGACAAGAATCTATGTCCTATGGCTATGAGTCAAGGCTACACCAAAGTGGTTCCCTAAAAGATTTCTTTTAGACTCTAACTAGGTAGTTAATTAAAAATAACTACTTGCAATAAATAAATTTCAGAAGATAGGAAGGAGAACATACCTGGAAACCAACGTTTGAAGTTGATCCTATTGAAGAAATTTCATTTTAGAACTCTTACACAATGATCCTCTAAAACTCCTACAAACAAAGAAGCAAACAACTGCAAATAGGTAGTTATCTACTAACTAACTAGACATATTCATCTCAATTTGCATAATAGATTCAAAAGAAAACATAAATTATCTCATTAAAATCATGAATCAACAAAGAAAAATGGATGAGAATGAGAGATATTTTATTAATAACTGCATTGAAGATGGTTACAACCTGTAACCACTGCGGCAAGGTATCGAAACTAGGCTCCAATTTTCTCCACCCAAGGCCAACAATGACTAGCACAAACACCAAATATTTTTGTTCCAATAGGTCCGAGTAAGAAATGTATTTCTTCCTGACAAGATAGGGGGAAACACAAATCCTGAAAACAAGGGTTTTCGGGGGGGGGGGATGAAAATCTCATATTAAGGAGAAAATGGACTTGCAAGGCTATAAGGGAAAATCCCAACATAAGGGTGCATTTATTTGATATGATTTTCCTCCATTCCGAGGCTCTCTTTTATACTCCCTTTTGAAGTTGGAGTAGTTATGAATAGGCTATAGGAGGTCGGGAACCTAGGGAACCCATCAACTCTGCCCCAAATATCAAGATTTATTATTTTTTTGAGCCAATTAAACATGCATGCAGGTTGCTAACTTAAAAATTGCATATGTACGTTAGTTGCTTTAAGGAGATTCGTGTACATCAAGAAAAATGGTATTTAAAAAATATTTTTAGGGAGGAAAAGGGGTATTTTTCTCCTGGAAACAGGGAAAGGGATGTAATTGAGGTCAATGAGTCTTCATGAGCATATGTGGTGTCAAATGGTGCTATAATAGGTATGTCTACATTATTAGCATATCAACATAGACCAAAACATTCACTACTCAATTCTTATTAGCATATCAACATAGACCAAAACATCCACTACTCATGCATGGACTTTACCATTGGACTGCTAGCAATGCCCCACCTCTCTCTTCATTTTTAAATCCAAAAACCATAGCTAGTTTGCACCACCTCCACCATCACTTCTAGCATCAATTCCAAGATCTTAGTGACTATCACTAGGAGTTGTCCCTTTTGTCTCCTTAGTGGATTTATTAGTGGTAAATTTAACATTCTGGAAATGCTCCATGATTCTATAATGACGCTATTATGATGCTACATGAAATTGGAATTCATATTGGCGTCAATTAATGTGACATTGGTATATTCTTAGCTTTGATGAAAACAACACTAATGTGATGCATGATTGACACATATATAATGCATGCTCCATTCTTGCATCATTACAGTGGATGCACACATGGTGCAAAAATAAAATATAATGGAAAACAAACAATTGAAAATAATCACCCCACCTATGCATTTTTAATATAAAGTGAAAAAAGAGGGTCCCACTCATTTCATTTTCACATGAGGGTTTGAGGAAAAGATTCTTGGATCTGAAAGGGATTTGTGGGGGCACTCAACAAAAGTAGGCTAGGAATATTTGTGGGGTATCACTAAATCAAAGTTAAATTTGTTGTCAATTGTCTCATTTGCCCCCTTTTTTTATAATTTTCCTATTTAAAACAAAATGGAATTTGGGTTTTGGAGATGGGAGATGAGAGATGTGATTTTAGTTTTCAATGGGATATGAGACTTGGGTTTAGGATATAGTACATGAGATTTGGGTTTTCAATGGGAAATGAGACTTGGGTTTTGGAGATGGGATGTGAAATTCAAAAAGGAAGTACATTTAGGATCCTCCCTTTCTCTTTCTCTTTCTCTTCCTCTCCCTCTTCCTCTTCTCCTATTTTTGTTCCACTCCTATTCTTCTCCCTCCTCCTCTTTCTCTTATTCTTCCTCTCCCTCTCCCTCATCCCCCTCTTCCTTTTTCTCTTTCTCTTATTTCCCCTCCCCCTCCTCCTTCCTCCTCTTTTTCTTCTCCCTCTCCCTCCCCCCCTCTTCCCCCATTCCTCTTCCATTCCTATTTTTAATCCCCCACCTCTTCTTATCCCTCTCCCTTATCCCTCTCTTCCTTTTCCTCATTCTCTTATCCCTCACCCCCTCCTCCTTCTTCCTCTTTTTCTCCCCCCCCTCATATTTCTTTTCTTCTTCTTCTCCCTCTCCCTCCTCCTCCCCTTCTATTGATATTTAACACTATTTAGAGTCTTGAAGATAACATCATGAGGGTAAATCCTCATGAGTTTTTAGAGAGGTGGTAGCCTTTTTTAATATAATACAAAATTTACAAAAAATTTCTTAGAAGGACCATTTTCTTCATGGAATAAATATTCAAAAACAAAGTATGCCTGAGAAAGGACCAAGATTTAAAAAAAAAATGGATATTCACAATATTGTACACGATTATAAACCAATAGAGTAAGGAATCTCACACAATGACATTTCCATTATAGTATATAGTAAAGTAAGACACATCATTTGTTAGTATGGGAATTAAGGTCCACATATGAAAATAAATTACCATGATCATTCAATTAAAACTAAAAGGGGTTTTAATAGACACATACTTTAAATCTCATGCTTAAAACTTAAAGTTTGAGAAGTCACTAGTATAGTGTCCCGAACAGTTCTCCGGGAACCTAAAAAAATATACACATATATTTTAAAATATTTTGTAAATGTCTTTAAAATAGGTTATCAAATTGAAAATTAAATGCATTCATTCTAAACGGACTAGGATGGGGCTCTCGTGGACCAATAAATGAAAATACCTAGAAGAAAAGAGAAAAAACAGTTAGGCATTGATCTTTTGTATTCACTAATCATGAGATAAAAGGTTAGATGACAATTATCTAAGAGGAAAAGAAAAATAAAGGGCTCAATGAAGTGTCTACTTGACTTACTGTGATGGAAAATAACTCTCCTTCATTTGCTTGTTGAAGTTTCTTTTGTATGTTGCTTAGTTGGAGGTTCCCCAATGGTTGTAACTATTTCTTGATGATCTGGATCGATTAATTTAACCAATGAATTATTTAACCACTTCTCAATTTACTCCCACGTGGGGGAAGCCATTATCTCATGCTTAATATTGGTATCAAACAACTCGTTTTTCCCTAACTGGTGAATTGTATCTTCAATATCTTCATTTTTGTTTACATAATAAATTAGACATTTCTCAACTTCTTCCTTCTAAAATTTAGTTAGGTTGTCAAATTCACTAGCCCATGAGGTTTTAAGGGCCTCCAAATATTAGTTTAGTTGATCCCTTGAAAGTTATAATGATTCTATTACCAAATGTGGGCCCTCCAATTATTTATTTAAGTCAACAAGCTTAAGAAAAAAATCACTTTTTTTTTTACTTTCTAGTGTCACACTCAACAAGCATTTCTTGTAAACACTTGATTATCCTTATCCGACATGAATTTATTTGTTTAAGTCGAACCCTGGAAGGAAGATTTTGTTCCCTCAAATGGAAATCATTCATACTTGATATCTTGGCAGAAAAAGTGCCGACAAATTCTTTGTAAAAATGCTCATCATTCTCTAAATCTTTTTGGAGATATTCTTTGAGATTTAAAATCCTTGCGGAGAGAGTAGTTGAACTTGTTTCTAGTTCCCAAACGTTAAGGATTAAAGTGACCCTCTTTTTAATGTTATCTCCTACATATTTTCTAATAACTATCAACAGACTTGAAGCACCTTTTAACCTTGAGCTTGATTTCAATATTTTCTCCAACACATTAAGTGGTCTAATTGCAGAAATTGGTTCGATGAACAAATGTTGGGGAAAAAAAGCATCCTCCAAATAGTTTACCCTCTTCTTTAAACCAAGTTCTCCTTTTCTTTTTCACCAATGGATTATTTCAGGGCATCTCCTATGGCATGATGGGATTGCAAAACCTTAGAAGGTTTTACTCCTGCCATTTCTATCCCCGAGCTCCATTTTTCAACAAATTTTTTATTTTTTAAATTTACCTTCTCAAATTGTAATTTCTTTGAGTTTTGATTAAATGTAACATGGTGGAGAGTGACTGATTCTTCTTAAAAAACCAATGGATCTTCACAAGCTAGTTATTCTACCACTGTCCTACTTTCAATCAGTCATTCCTTAGCCCAATCAAGCTCTCCAATTTCAACATCAACTTCCATGACTTCACATTCTGGTACTTCCTGACTTTATTTTTCAATAGAATCTCTTTTCATTTTTATACTTACTAGGATTGTATTTGTTTTTTCAATACCCTTTTTAGGAGGCTTTTTGTCACCTCCATCATCATATCTCCCAATGAGAGACTTATTTTTCTCTTGTTTGTTTCCATGAGCTTTGCTCCTTGTAGATCTTTACCATCAATCTTCCTCATATCAATTTTTGGAATGAAGTAGTTCCTTGGTTCAACATTGAAACCTTGATGATGTGGATACTGAAGTGATGAATAATAATGATTCTGGGAATCAATCTTTATTTCCTCTACATTTTCATGTTTTCCTTTCATTTTGATATCTCCTTTACAGAGTCTCTCATTTAGAGCATGTAAGATCATGAAATACATGGAATTTTTCAATTCCAACATATTCATTTCATATGCTTCCAATTTTCATCCATATTCTCTTCCATCTCATCCATCTTATTTTCCACCCCATACATATTCTTTTCCACCTTTCCAATCCAATGAAATATTTCTTTTCTTTCTTCCTGAATCATGGTTGAAATTTATGGAGGTTTAGTTGGTGAAACAAATTTTGGAGGAACCTTTGTAGCCATGTGAGAAAAAAAAACAATTCTCCTATTTTTCCTCTTTATCACAAATTTTGAATCATCAAAAATATATATTCCAATCAAAATTTATGCCAATTGTAAGTTGCGTACCTTTCAAACCCTTAATTTTGAGTATGTATGTATGTCTGACCTTTGTCTTGATATATATTTAAACTTTGAATCCTCCTGAGTCTGAAATTTCAACCTATAGTACTTTGATATGACTTCTTAAACTCCTGAAAATTCTCAGTTTGAACCTTCATTGATAAAAAGTTATAACAAAAATACCAAAATTAATTCTTTAAGATTAATTTCAGGATTATTAAAAATCCCCAACTTCCACAAGATATATCTAAAAAATTATAACATTTCAAATTTTGATTTTTTTTCATAGGTAATTCACGATGTCTCCTCAGGATTCTAAAAGTTTTAGAGTCTGAAATTTCACCAAAATGTTCTTATAGTGAAAATAAATATATGGATCGTTTGAGACTAATTTCAAGACTAGTCAGAAACCCTAACTTTCATAGGAGATATCACAAAAATATGATGAACCAGTTCCTGAAATTGTTACCACATGTTCTTTGCTATCTTTCCTTAGTATCCTAAAATTTTTCTATCTAAAACTTCCCAGAAAAAAAGTTATAGAAAAATTACCAACATGACTCATTTAAAACTGTTTTTAGGATGAGTCAAAATCCCTATATTCCATAGGATATATATCCAAAATTATAATGAAACATGACCTTTTATTTTTACCAGAATTACATGGACATGTCTCTTGAGTAACCTCCAAATTTTGTTGTCTGAAGCATCCCAGAAAAAAAAATATAGAGAAAATTCCAAGATGACTCATTTGAATAAGAAAAACCATAAGATCAATGATATGATTCCAAATGTTATGAACCACTGCCTTGAAAATGATAAAAGGTCATTGAATAATAGTCCACTTCGAGGGGGAAACATTCTTTTACAATATATTTTATGTACAAGATGAGATGAGATGATCATAAGACAAGTCCTCCTTGGTATATATATAGGAGACAAAGGGTATAATTAGAATGAAATGGTATAATGAAGGGTTCTATCCTACATACGAATATAACACTAGAAATGTAGTAATTCAATATCTAGGGCTTAATAAGGGGTTTATACTGAACATGGGACTTTTTCTAGAGATCAACAATGATGAACCATAACTGAATGTGAACATGTGTGTTGTGAAAAAATCATTAGGGTCAAAGCCCCAAAATTCATGAGTTTATATTAATTTAAAATGATCAAAATAAATAGTGAATTCATCCAAATGGGAAATGCTTTTTACAATAATCTCTCCAATTTTCAAAGGAAGTGGAATGAACTTCTTTTTCCACTTTCCATTAAAGAAATGTGCCCAATACTTATATTGTATGCATACTTCGACGATGAAGAATTTATTATAAACATACAAAGGGAGTAAATATGGTTTTCCTTAAAAATATTATATTCTAACATAACTAAAATCGTCTATATTCTCTGTTATCGCACATGTTGTAGGTTGGAAAAATCTCGACCCAACAATCAAATGATGACAACTTAGAGAACACCTACCTTACACAGGTATTCTCGTCACTTTAGATATGATATAATCACCTCAAGGGGGGAATCCCAATGAACCTCGGTGGAATGAGATGGAAAGTGAAGCGATGAAGGAGGGTCCCCCTATAGGTCAAGTTACTAAGTGTAGAAAAGGGTTTGAATGAGGTATTGGATGTGGCCAAAGGTTGCCAAGAGGTAAGATTCCTTGTGAAGAGTGGTGTACCTGCTTGAGACACAAAATCAAGCTAATATATGTGCACAATGTTAGGTGGACAAGAAATTTAATCTTGATGTCCCTAATTGCAGAAATAAACATAGATATATATCAGCAATAAACTAGTTGTTAAAGTTTCTAAACAATCGCTAGAATTCCAACAAATAATGCAAGAGACAAACTAGATAAACACTAGTAATACCCAAGTACAAAAGCACAAGACTTTATAAATAAAATAAGGCTTTAGTAAAATGTGTTGCAAAGATATTTTGCAGCCTTATGGCTGTATAAAACAAGTTGTTACAGAAAGAAAATAAATCACCAAATCTTACAAAGAGTCCACCCAAAATATGTTCTAGGCCTAGTAGATTATCTTGGCAAACTTTTAGCAAATTTTGACGGTTGGGTTGTGAGATAATTAGAAAGTTATATTAGGGTTTCTGCATCCCTAACAGTTGTAGATGAAAGTTTATAACATTATAAATAATCACTTAGAGAACTAAGACACCTTATAGAGGTTAGAAACCTCAAGGAATCCAAAAAAGAATCCAACTTAAATAAGATTGACATCTCACTGAAACACTTTTACCAATGCAAACAATTTTACTTCTCCCATGCAAAAATCAGATTAGTTCCTTTAAAATTGGGTGAATGGAGTATTTAAAGCACAAGTTAGATCAATAGGATCCCTAGGAATGTAAACCCTCTTACTCCCTAGGGAATGGCAATAAAACTAGGGCAAGTCTAGGAGGGTATACACACTTGTATTTCTCCTAGAAACCCTTGTCCACGAATGACTTATAAACTTAACAAATTAGATGAAGCTTAATGGAGGGTGTATACAACATACTCCTCCTAGGGTTCAAACCAACAATAACCAAGAATAAACAAGAAATATCTAAAAAATGAAGATTTTTCCTTACCAATTCCAACAAATAGAGAGAGAGAGAGAGAGAGAGAGAGAGAGAGAGAGAGAGAGAGAGAGAGAGATCAAACCCTAGTTCACCAAGAATTTACCATTCAAGAGAAAGTGAAGAAGCTTACAAGAGGTTCACACTACTTAAACACATACAATCACAAAGAGATAACACCAAAGAGCATTTTCACAAGAGAGAGATACAAAAAATTCCCAAGAGGATGCAAATTTCAGCCAACTAGTCTTCTCAGAATGGGAGAGCTATGATGAAAATGAGATACAAATGATCTCCATTTATACAAAATGTCTTAAACATAGTTTTTCCACATAATTTAGGGTAAACCAAAATATAATGGATCAACAACCCTAATATTTCCCCTTTACAAAATAATATTATTTAATTCATACTTTTGCACACGAAAGAAACCCTAAAACATGACGTCACCCTCCTTTTGGGCAACTTTTGGCACTTTTTAGCAAGTCGTTGAGATTGGAGAAGGGACATTGGGATTCCAAAATCCATCTTCCAAGGTGCAATGAAATATCTCCACTAAATCAAGGTGCCACTCCTCATCAAAGTTCCAAGTGTCACATCACCACCACATCCTAGCCCATGTGTGACGTCAAGCTTCAAGAAGGTGAGGTTTTTCCTCTTCTAAGCAAATCTTTTGGCATGTAGGGGATGGGAAAAATCCACCAATGTGTCATCTAGGCCTCCAAAGGAATGTATCCATGATACGACGTGTGGGCCCTTGAAATCCAACCTGTGGGATTCAAGCCCAAGCTAGGCTTGTTCCTCCAAATTTGTTCACCACCTGGGTCTTGCAAAGACAAATGGATACGAACTCCAAGAATCTCAAGTCAAAGAATCATGATGAAAAAATAAAATCAATAAAATATCCATCTAAGAAATTAAATCCAAACCACCTCATCAAAATAAACTAATGCTCAAAGACACATTGCATATTTCCAAGATTAGGTATGGGAGGGTTGACAAAATGACCTATTGGGTGAATCATTCCTTAAGTCTAGGGATGTTTCCCAAGGGGACCTCCTTCTGAGTCATGTGGATAAGGTACCATGGATGTGGGGAGAAATTTTGGGAATTGGGTTCATGACATACAATGGGTTGTAGTGTCTCACTTATGGGTTCCTTTGTAAAGGGTGTGTTTCACCTTCTTTTTCAATGCATCCTTTTCCCAAGCTCATTCATTGCCATTAATTAATTAAGGTCCAAACACCAGGTACTCCCTAGGGTGAATCAATTAGCCCAGGGGGAAATACCAAAGTGTCTCTTGAAGGGAGAATTACACATAGTTCCATGGGGGTATAATCTCTCTTGTAACACACTTTGTGTAAATCCCTCAATCAAGTGGGGAATTCATGTGATGTGTTTTCTTTTGCGGGTCTTTGATTTTTTAGGAGAAGATTTTCATTTCTCTCAAGACATATTTTGGAAATCATATGGAAGATTCATAATCAAGATTTTATCTTTTTCCAGCTATGATCCTCTGGGCCTTCATCCCATTCTTTCCATGAAGTGAAGGACAACCTATTACACATTATTTTGGTCACCCCACTGATCAACTGATGACATGTACATAACTCACTTCCATGTTCCCTAAAAACATTAAAAGAGACTTTCTCCATGAGAAAAGTGGATTAGATTTTCTTCCTTAAAAATTGTGTCAAAGGAGATCGTCACACCTTCCTATATACTTTGGGTGCGATGATGCTTGATCGTCGCATGCTGCACCAAACCGAGTTGCGACATTGTCACATGTTGCATGTGCATAGAGTGTGACAGTGCTTAAACAAGAGGAAAAGTGAAATTTGAGAAAGTTCTAGAAGGGAATCTTATAGAAGATGAGGTGACCTCCGATCGGTTTGGATATTACTCACTTCTCTGATTTAGTTTGATCATCCTAATCTCCTCATTCATCCCTCTTTCACCCTATATAAATAGGGATCTCTTATGGAAAAGGCCAAGGCTGGTTTATGCATGAAGAATTATTCTATAGATTATACTTGAGATAACTTTTCTTTAGCTCTCTAAGTCAGATTGTGGATCTTATTCAACAAAGGCATTGGAGTAAAGGTGTGTGTGTTGGAGAAAATATCCATTGGAAGGGACCTTGCATCATCAAGGCATGGGTTTTATTCTCCAATTCCATTTTAATATAATGCAATAATACATTTCTTCCTTATAAAAGTGTATTTACTTTTATTGTATAACTCCTTGATCTTATACATAGAATTAATTGGAATATTTTTTTATCTTTGTCCTTTCTCTTTGTTGGTTTTTGCTTCTTAAATAGGTTCACCATCCCGCAAATCCAAAGATGGAGCGACAAGGACGACACTAGCGAGGATCAACCATCATTTAAAAGGTATGTCATTTGTCCCTCTCTGAACTAGTTTATATGACAATGAAGTCTAAGGTGAAGTTTGTATTCTTCCATGTTTTGTTCTATCTTCTTGTTGAAGTTAGGGAGATTAGTTTGTGTCTGCACTTACCGATTTGTCCGATAACAAAATTGGCGACCATACTGGGGAAGCAAATTCTTTTGGTTTTTTTATTCTTATTTTCTTTTAGCCTACCTTCTTTTGGTCAACTTCATTCTCTGAGTTTGTGGGTGATCCATCTTGACTCCCTAGTTCTAAAGGTTCATTGAGAAATTTTGTCATTCTTCCAAATTTTCTTTATATTCAGAGATCATCACACTGTGTCCTATTTTCATCCCGCAAAAATTCTTCATCGTCACGTTCTTCTTGTGTAGACCAGGGCGACGACATCACATTGTTCCTTACTTATAGCCTATGTCGATCCTACATCGTCGCACTGTACCCTTATGCAATCTACGATGATTCCTGTAGGATTTGTTGGAGTGACAACCAAATTTTCTTTTCTCTTCCCATATTTGTCTTTACTGCTTGGTATGAAATTTTAGCTTTGGTGAATGATTGGTTTACATATTTTAAGCCTGGATTTGATTGATTTTCAAGGATTGAGAGTCTTCTTCATAATCTTTGTAAATTTCATCTTTTACTTCTTATCACAAGGGTATAATCTCAAGGCTTTGTTCCTGGGTGAGTGTTTGATAAGTCGTTCTTGATTTCTTTTGAGTTTTGTATTGATTTTAATTTTTGGACTGATGTTGATTAAGAAACAATTTTTTTTTGCATTCGACAATTTTTTTTCTTATCTTTTCATTTTTTCTTGCATTGTGAGTTTGATTTGGGAAATAGTGTTGGGAGTGCATTAGTCTTCTTAGACCATTCTTTCTTTTTGGATTATGTTTCTGTTCTGATTTGAAAAGGAAAGGACTAAAGTTTGTTCTTCTTTTTAGTAGTCTTTGTAAGAAATCTTTTGCATTCAAATATTTGTTGAAAAGAGAAAATTGGAAGATTTAGTAGCCTTGATTGTTTGGAATTCATATCATTCAAAAATTGAGAAATTGTGCTTTGTAGCTTTTGTATTCTGAAAAGAGAAAACCTTCTCCCTATTGTAATTAGAGTTCATCGAAATAAACAATTGCATATCATATCTTCTTGCATTTTAATGGGTCAAGGTCAAATACATCATCAATTTCATTTCTGTTTCCCTTTTGAGTAAGCAACAACCTTTAAAATCCAATGTAATTTTAAAATCTACTAAAAACTTTTATTTTCTAGAACTTTTATACACCAACATTAGCTAGGATAACACTTTGGAATAGGTTGTAAGGCACAATATCCAAAGCACCAAAACACACAATTGTATCTTGTGATAGGGAGAGTTCAAATACACTTGCTACATTTTTTCCTAGGAAGCCCTTCTAACACAAGGGTCAATCACAAGGTCACATTAGGGCTGATAGAGTTAATCACCATGCTTTGTTGGTCTTAGTGTAAAGATTGCACGTATTATTGGTGGTCACTTGAGAAGAAAATATTGTGGGGACCTTCTCGAGTTGATTTCGGGCTTAGATACCCTGCCCTTGTGCGTGGATCGAACTGTCGACTGCTTCCCCAAGCATCATTGTCATAATTGGTAACCTTATTGGCCTATCTCTTTAAAGTGTTTACACGAGGTGACTGTGGAGGGGCAAGTATTCATGGTACCTGGAATCGACGTTGGCCAAACTCACTTGGGCTCCTTGGAGGGTATACCCACGATTATGTGTGGGAGCTTGCACCAGGGTGTAAGTCCATTAAGCAGGTCGTCAACGAAACTTTTCCACCTGCTTTATCCCAACCCCTTCTTGTATTGATTTCGCAACGTTGGATTTTATCACCAACTAGTGACTTTGAAATAAGAAGGTTTGTTTGCGTGTTTGATATCTAGATTTTATTAGTGAGTGTTGTTTGTTTCTCTAGTTGGCCATAGATTTCATTCATTCTTTATTTGGTGCGGATAACATTGGACCTCACCGTTCATGTAGGATGAAAGGGTTACCTCCGGAATATCCGGAATAATATGCTCCTTTTCTTCCTAACTCACCAGAGGGTTCTCCTGAAGGAGCATTCAATAAAGACTAGGCATCTGATATTGGAATTTCAACTCCATTGGAGGAATAAAAACTTCCTGTAAATCTGTTATTGAGTGTTAGACAAGATCCACATTTTCTCTGGATAAATTCATCGGGAGATTTTGCTTCTGAAGATTATACTAGAATACCTACTAGACCTCACACAAAGTCTGTTATAGATGATCCACTCTTCTAGAGTGAATCATTTAGAACTTTGGTTCATACTGCTGGAATTTTTAATCCTAGCTCTTCTTCCCTTGTCTATTCTCTTTGAAGGACCTCTTCAGGACATGATATTTTTGAAAAACTAGGAATGAGTCATGTATGTCATAGGAACTCTAATCAACCTATGGCATCACATACGCTTGTGAATTCCACTTCTTATATAGTAACATTGGATCATTTTACTGGCATGATCAGTAATGTTGTCACAGTCTTAGACCAATTGTTGGTTGGTTCTCATACAATTTTTCCTCTCCAGCTCGCTAGTTCTACCATGGTGCCACAAGTTACACATGTTTCTGCCAGAAGTGCGGTAATCACTCAAGGTCCTATTGGAACACCAGTTCCACTTAGATCAAATCCATCACTTACACCTAGGTATCACTCTCTGAATACTTATCCCAAAGTTCTTTGGCTGATGAACATTTACCAACCTTTTCTCTTACTAGTTTAGGTAATCCTTCCCAGATGAAATCCATTGCTATTTTTTTATTATTCTTCAATTCCTTCATGGTTGCAGTCTTTTCCCTTTTTGAACTATCATATCTTTTAACAACTGATAGCCAAATATAATGTCCTTGTGCCTATAAAAATACTTCCGTCCTTCTGCTCCACGTCTCATACTTAAAACCATTCTGACCATTAAACATTGGTATTCCATTCTCAGAATAATCCATGATCTCCTTCCAGTGGTTAAATTGTTTCCTGAAGGAACCTTGATCTGATAGCAATTGTTGGATTACTGAGAGGGGGGGTGAATCAGTAATAGAACAATTTAATCCATTTTTAACCATATAATCCAAGTGTTATATCAATGAAGCATTATCATCCAATAACTGCAGAGTAAATAAGAAATGAACAAATGAACAATCATACACATACACAGTACACCAATGTTTTACGTGGAAACCAAAATCGGGATAAAACCACATAATGTTTTTTCTTATATGTATTGAAGAATTACATTCATTGGAAGAACCAACTTCCTTTTTTTTCCAGCTGCAACTGGAGGGAGGCTCCAACCCCCTAGTTTCTCAGGCTACAACCTGAGGGAAGCTCCAACTCCCCAATTCTCTGGCTACAACTAGAAGGAGGTTACAACCCCCTATGTTCTCCGGCTACAACCAAAGGTGGCTAAAACCACCTTTCCTTGCCCCATCCTACCACCCTGAAGTAGAAGTAGAATGATGGAACCACTATCACACTATCACTGTGAGATATATCATTGTAAACTTGTACCAATAAATATGAACCATGCATCAACCTGTACCTCAACCTGTAATCAACCTGTACCATAAACAAGTGCATCAACCATGCACCAACCTATAATCAACCTTTACCATAAACAAGTGCATCCAACCATGTACCAAGTATGTACCAATCATGTGTCAACTACTCATCAACTATGACTCATCAATATGTACCAACATCATCAACTATACACCTCATGTATGTGTGCCAACTCATCAACTACTTGTCTCAACCATGTACTCAACATGTACCACAACCAAAAGCCCTCATCAATTTCATCATCCAAATATGATTTATAGCTCTGTAATAAACCCGGGATATATGATCACGTTCCTGCAAACCTTCCTTAACTTTAAAAACAAGAGACTAGAATTTTCATCAAACTTTTCTTTAGTCTCACATGCCTAGTTTTGGATTAGTCAACAACCCTAACTTGAAGTAATCATAAATTTGAACCTATAATGTATAAAGATTTGAAACTGATAAAAAATATTCTTCAGTTTTTTTAATGCAATTTCTCCAAGTGTCACTAATTGGAACCTCTCAGAAAAGAAGTTATAGCAAAAATGACATACCTTGCTGAATTCTGTCTTATTCTAGAGAGTGACCTTGTAGAGCGTTCCTTGCACAAAATATTTAATGAAATGATCTAAAAATGTTACACAGTATACTAAAGACTATACCCTAACTAACACACTTTGTCTCACTGAATTTGGATCTGTTATGAAGAATTTATGATGTTTTTACCCGAAACACCTGATTTTGACTAGTTTCAGGATTGGCACAAACCCTATTTTCCATGGAGTGTAACTCCCAAAATACAATGAACCACAAGATGAATTTTGTTTTAAATATACTTGGATATTTTTTCTCACTTGCATAGCAATTTAATGGTCTGAATAATTATAGAAAAAAATTTATACCGAAAATGGTGAGATGACCTGTAAATAACATACCTTAGAAAGCACCATCAAAAGAATTTACCCTTCCTTGCATTTCGGCCTTCTTTTCTTCACCTTCACTAAGAATTCTGGTTTAGATATCCTTGGTTACCTTAGAAACATATATATATTCAATATTCTCAAGTGTGTTTCAAATGAGAGAGCCTTTTCTCTTATTTATACTCTCCAAGTAGCTTCCTTAAAAACATCTTCTAGGTCACTTGGCCCACTTTCCTTATTTTAGGGTTGGGTCCACTTCTAATTTCTCCATTAAATTTATTATTGAAATAATTTATTTTGTATTCACTTTGAATTATAATACACTCATCACTTCACTTTATTATTTACCTTTTAAAATCTCTTAAACCACTTTGACTACTTTAACCTTTTGGGGCTTCTAGATGACATATGAGGGTCCTCCAACTTCGTAAAGCCATAACTCTCAAACCATGAGGATTTATGTGACATTCTACATACCAAAAGAAATGGAATGACATGTACTATCCATATAGAATAGTATTATCTGAAAATATATCATAACTCATACCGTTACCTATCAAACAAACTTGGGTCCATTACCCAAACCTAGGGTCTCCAACTTCTCATGGTCATAACTCTCTAACCGTGAGGAATTATGTGACGTTCCACATACCACCGAAAATGAAAAGAAAAGAACTATCCATATAGGATATTTTACCTAACAAAATAACTTTCCTTCATCTCATTATTCCACAATTAAGCATGGGTTCCCTTACTCCACAAAGTGTCTTCCTGTGAGGGATTTCACCATAAGGGGACCACTTTGGAGTTCATCCATATTTACTTCTTATCAACCATGAAAAAAAAATAATGAGTCATATTTACATCAAATAATATTGGGTCCATTACCCAAGCCTTTGTGCTACAGGGCTTTCTTCAAGGGTTGACATCAATGACAACCAACCTTAATCAACAATCTCCCCCTTTGGCATTGATGGAAACACTCTGATGCAATACTGAAATCATATCACTCATGCTCCCCCTGGAACCATGCCTTTGTCCTCTGCATCTGATCAATCTTCTCCCCCTTGTTGGACAACTGAGAGGGGGGGGTGGGGGGTGAATCAGTTGTTACCGTGCTTAAACAATTATACTTCTTTTAAACTCTTTGCAGAAACACTGAATGGTGATCACAATAATGCATGGAAATAAACAATGGCACATTCAGCATCAATCACATATATGAGAAACACAGAGACAGATATTTCCTGAGGAAATCCATACAGGGTAAAAACCTCTTTTTATTTATATGATAAGTAATAGTTACATTCTTTACATTATCATACATATGAGCACCAACTCATAATGAGGCTACAACCTCTGTTTTGCAAGCTGCAACTTGCTGAGAGCACCAACTCTCAGTTTTCTCTAGCACCCACTAGAAGGAAGCACCAATTCCCTGCTTTCTCTAGCACCAACTAGAAGGAAGCACCAACTCCCTGTGTTCAAGCACCCACTTGAACCTTTGAGGACACAAGTCCTCCCTATCTCCTCCAAACCACCCTAAAATATTAATATTTTCTACTGAAACTTATTACAGTGATATGATGTTCAACAATGGCTTACCAGACTCATCACTGTTCTGCTGCATTTCGTTACTCTGTCTGCCTCATTGCCTTCCTGCACACCTCACTTGCGTTGTCTGTTCTTCTGCCTTTTAATATTTGTGTGCCATACCCATTCACTTCACAGATCCTCTTCTGTTCAATTCAGCTGCTGCACTCTCCTTCTTCTTCACACATGAATCACCTTCACTAGCTACAATCACAGCAAACTCCAACAACAACAACAACCCCTTTCTCTTCTCTGTGCTGTGTATATATATAGCTTCTGCACATCTTGTGCATGCAATATTTTCCATTCCTATGCATGCTCATACCGCGCCAGTCTCCTCCACATCTCAAGTGTTCTGCTTGATCATCATCGTGACTCTTCGACTTCTCTAGCAGTTCAACCGCGCGTTTGGCATCACTGGGTGTTATGCTGAGATTCCTCAACCTATCTGGATGTTGAGATTATTCTTCTTCTTTGGCATAGTCGAGCTTATCCTTTCTATTTCAGTTACAAGCTCCAACCCTCATCCATATGTCAATTTCCTCCACGAATTGTCTTCATTCCACTGGCAGATTCCTTGTAAATCTTCAGCTCCTCTAGAAATCACATAGAATTCTCTTCGCATCCTCTGGTAGAAACCATCAATGGTTTCTAGCAGTTGCACTGTGAGGATCAACATTAGCCTTCTGATCATGCTCATTTTCACCTCCATCGTTGGATTAACTCTGATGGGTTCTTGCGTTATTTACCCGTTTTTCACTTTCGCAATTCGGAGATTCTGCGATGAGATATCTTGAGTCTCCATGTCACGAGCTCCGAAAGGGAGCTTGGCTTCTCTAGCTCCCTCATCTACATAACCACAGGCGGTGACCTTAGGCTACGCTAAAAGGCACCATGAACTTCTGATCTTCATAGACCCTGATCGACGGTCTGCGATCTCGATGAATCAACAGTCCAGATCTCATCGTGAATTTGCATCTCACTGTTCCTTAGATGGAGATTCTCGTCACTCCAAGTCGCGATAGGAGAGACTCAGAGACGAAGCTCAGATCAACGGTCCAGGATTTTGATGTATTGATGGTCTAGATCTCATCGTGAATTCACATCTTGCGGTTCCTTAGATGGAGGTTCTTGTCACTCCAAGTCGCGATAGGCGAAACTTCGAAAATGAGCTTATCTGGACTGACTCCTTCCCTTCTCGTGACCATGGGCTGTGACCACAGCCTTATACATAAGGCGCTTTCGCGATTTCGCATTTCATGAGTCTGGAGATGAGACATCTTGACTCTCCAAGTTGCGATCCCCGATACCTCGAAATGGCATGGGATCAATGGTCCTGATCAGAGCTTGATTCAATGGCTGCGATTGAATCGCAATTTCACATATCGCGAAATCGACATTCTTGTTGCATTGTTTACTTGCCTCTATATGTTGTGAACCCCGAAACTCCGACACATACTGGAATCAACGGTCTAGATCAAAGCTTGATCTGATTGCTCAGATTACATTGCGATTTCGCATATCACGATTACGCCCGCTTCTCCTTGTTATACTTTAAAAGGTGTGCAGGTTCTCCTTGATCCAACGATGGTCGGGTCCTGTGATTGGATCTAACATCTGAGATCTGTCCTCCTGTTCAACGCTCTTCTTGTCTATATTCTAATCTGACGGCCCTCATTCTTTCAGGAATTTTGAATGGATCCAACGATCAGTGACACTTCTCCTCCAAGCTTACACATCCTTCTTACTTGGAAGAATTTCGACTCTGCACTAATTCCTCGTGAGCCTACGTTGTTCCTGTTTGTCTATCGATGCACACTCTGATCCTGCCATCTTCACTGTTGTACTTGCCATCAATGACAAGCATACGCTATCTGTTAATCATTTTCCAACAATCTCCCCCTTTGGCATTGATGGCAACTAAGGCACCCATGGAAACTAAGGCACCCGAATTCTTTTCTCCCCCTTTGACATCAATGTCAAAGAAGGGACATGCTCCCCCTGAGCTGTAGCAGTAATTTTAGGAGGCATTAGATATTCAAACAGTACACAACTCCCCCTAACAAGATGGACTTTTTAGGTGTGAAACGAAATGACACCCAACTTCTGTCTGAGATATTCAAACGGTGTCTTGGCTAGGGGCTTGGTAAAGATGTCTGCAATTTGTTCTGTAGTGGGAATGTAATGGACCTGAACAATCTGATTGGTGACCTGCTCTCTCAGAAAATGATATTTTATGGGACTATGTTTTGTCTTGGAGTGGAGGATAGGATTTTTTGACACACTGATGGCACTAGTGTTATCACAATGAATTGGGATCGGTGTAGTGTATTTTACCTCTAAGTCTGCAAGTGTATGAATCATCCATAATACTTGTGTGCAACAGGTAGCAGCAGCAATGCACTCTTCCTCTGTGGTTGATAAAGAAATGGAACCTTTCTTTTTACTAAGCCAAGCTACTAAGGAGTTACCCAAGAAGAATGCTCCTCCACTGGTGCTTTTTCTCTCATCAACACAATTTTCCCAATCTACATCTGAATAAGCAGTCAACTGAAGACTTTGATTTCTGGGATACCACAGACCGTAAGTCATTGTTTCTTTTAAGTACCTGAATATCCTTTTGACAACTTGCAAATGACTCTGTTTAGGTGCAGCCTGATATCTTCCTACCATTCCTACAACATGCATTATGTTTGGGCGAGATGTTGTGATGTACAATAGGCTTCCTATCATTGATTGATATGAGCTTTGATCAACATCAGGTGAATCATCATCCTTGCTTAATTTACATCCAG
>ML777264.1:159274-170401 GCA_009831015.1 Picea engelmannii | reverse complement strand
ACTTCTTAGTTTTCTTTGTGTGTCTTTGAGCTTGCTATTTTCAATCTCAACATGCTTCAATTTTTTAAGATTCTCATCTTCTTGTTGAATAATTTTTTCTTCATGATTTTCTTCTTCTTCATTGGAATTTTATTCTTCAGTGTAATTTATTTCAATACTTGGATGAGGATATTCAAATTCAACATGACCTACTCCTTCACAATTAAAGCAAAAGAAATGACCTCTAATTTTCTCTTTGAAATCTGATATGTTGTAATTTTCTTCAACTTCTTCTTCTTCTTCTTTTGCATCTTCCCTTACATAAAGGTCGTGTAGCTTGTCCCAAAGCTATTTTGATGATGCACATGATCCCACCTTGTATTTCACTAAATCTGTCAATCCATCAAGGATGGTATCTATTGCCAATTTGTTGTTCCTTTTTGCTTCCTTCTAAGCTGCAGTCTTTGGTTTCTTCAAATCATTGTATCCTGAAGCAACTGAGAACCAAACATCTTCCCCAAGAGCTTTCAAGTAAGTTTCCATTCTATTACTCTAGTATTCAAAATTTATTCCATCAAATGGTGGAATCCCTTTGGAATTTTGTCTTCCATTTCTTCTTAGGATCTTCCTTCCAGTGGTTAAATTGTACTGAAGGTAACCCGCTCTGATACCAATTGTTGATACTGAGAGGGGGGTGAATTAGTATCAAGTACAATTTAAAACCTTTTTAAACTTATACTTAAACCATTCAACTATATCCAATGAGAAATGAACAATAGTATAAGAGTTACACCAATACACCACAATACACCATGCACAATATATGAGAAATAATCAATAGTTATTGTTCAAGGGAAGTAATGACTTCCAAAGGTAGCTACAAGTTCCAAATGTAAAGGGAGGGATAAAACTCCAAGAGGAAGATACAATCCTCCAATATCAAGAGAGAGTTTAACTCTCCATCCTTGCCCCTTCCTTCCACCCAAGAATATATGAGAGATAATAAAAGTTTTCATTAAATCATCACCATCAACCAATCATCACATAGAACCTGATAATGCTTCCTGAGACTTCTTCAATTTATGCAATTCTTCAATTCTTGGATTAATCTAATCCTATATATAATATTACTCAATGTATTCTTTGAAACTTCTCCAATTTTCACTCCTTGAATCCTCCCCAAAAAGAGGTTATAGAAAGAATGGTAGACTTTATTCAATTCTGGTCTATTCAGAAGACCCATCTTGTACAACATGGCATGCGCTCAATATTTAACATCCAATTCTAAAAATCACATAAAATAAAATACAATCTGTACTATTTCCAATGGAAGTGGTCTCACTTCATTTGGATTTTGTATGAAGAAGTTATGATTATTTTACTCAGAACTCTTGTTTATTGACTAGCTTCAGGACTGGTCACAAACCCTATCTTCCACAGAGTGTATCTCCATAATTATAGCGAATCAAGAGATGAAAATTTTACCAGAGGTACCTTGATATGTCTTCTCAATACCATAGAGATTTCACCATCTAAATCGTTCTAGAAAAAATGTTATAGCAAAAATGGTAAGATGACCTAAAAATAACATACCTTAGAACACATAACCAAAAGATTTCATCCTCCCTTGAAATTCGGCCTTCTTTTCTTCTTATTACCTCTGAAATTTGACTTGTATCAAATGAATGTATAATGATGTTTATTTATACCATTTATGTCACTTCCTTTTAACATTAGTGCTGACCTTACACTTTCTTATTTTGTAATTCTTTTCTTTAATTATCTTCAGGGCCTACATGTACTTCCTTCTTCAATTCACTTTGTCATCTTCAAAAATTCATTTCTCCTCAACCATGAGGATCCACGTGACGTGCCACATACCACCAGAAACAACATGATGTATACTATCCATCCATGGGTGTTGTATATGCATGTGTATTTTCCTTCATGTCCAAATACCTTCATCAATCTTGCAGTCCAAAACCCATGACTAGGGTTGACATCAATGACAACAACCAATCTTTCAACAAGTTCCAGTGTCCCACAACGAAGCACAAAAAAATTATCCAACGATTTATCATTGTATTCTGAAGACTGTATGCGAAGAACCATGCTTTGATCACTGAAACGTAATATTTTATATTTGGCTAAATGTGGATGAAAACACCTTGACTTCCAGCAAAAAGAAACGGAAGAAGATTCAACTATCTAGGTTGACAGATTTACCAGGATAACGTTGGGAAAGATTACAAGAGGAGTCCATTATAGTACCTTTATCCTCACATGATGAGAATGGAAGATCTGGACAGGATAACACACCTCAACTAATAGATGGTACATGATCCATTTCGGTAGCACATGATCTATTTACATGGTGGATCTTACACGGATCTACGAATCTCTCCTCAGCCCCCTGAAATCCAGTTTTTGATTCATGTTTATCTCCTTTTATCTTAGATATGGCCAAACCAATATAGATACTTTCCACCCGAGGTTGCAAATTCCATTTATATCGAAGCGGTTTGCGTTTATAGTTCCAAGCCAACATATTTAGATGGGATATTTATAATAGTTGGCGTTTGCATTTATCTGGCAATTTTTTGTAATCAATGAAGATTTTTTTGGCAGTTTTATCTCTAGACTGTCAACCTTCATGCTATATCTAAAATCAGGGTTGTTTCACTATGCAAAATCGAAAATGATATGCCAACAGTAAATTTTGAGTATATTTCTAACGAAATGAAGGGATTTCGATTGGATTGGGTTACGAGTTTGCCACGAGGGCATGCAGATCCATTGTTATGAACACACGATTAGTTGAGACACATGGCCAATGGGTGAATTTCAAATTGAAGAGTTGACGTATCAGTTTCTTGGTGGTGGCATCAATTCCGGAGCTCATAAAAATGATACCCAAGAAAGAGAATATTGCGTATGAACTTGCAGTAGTAGTTGGACGAGGAACGCCTTCCCAAGAAAAAAGATGTATAAATTTGTCTACAACCAACCTTCTATTTTTTATCAAATCTGAGTGATGTATAAATCTATTTACAACCAACCTTATGTTTTTCAAAGCTGAGTGCATCAAGGCATCTACTTTCTTCATATCCTTCACCTACTCCTCCTGGTTCTGGTGAGTTTTTTTGGGGGCCATAGGGGCACCAAATTAGGCATGTAGGAAGTTACAAGGAGCACATTATATAAATACCTTTTCTCAGATCAGAAATTTAACTGTGATCCAAAGAATAATAGCCAGAGAAATGGGTATTCCGCGTTCATGATAATTTCAAGCAAGCTCTTCTCTAATGAACAATGAGTGGTGGATGCTTTCGATTCTCGGTCGTACTTGACAGCTTAGACGAACATATCAAGACATGGTTCATGAGAGATGCCTCATTGAACATATATGTGTTTCATGCCAGCGAGAGATGTGTGTAGGAATTGGTTGAATTATCTACCTTAGAAGAGACCCAAAATGGTTGGAAATACCTTTGTTCCAAAGATGGAATCAATATTTCCACTAAGAAAATAGGAGAGGCAACGGTAACCGCTGTTCACGGCCGTAGAATGCTCAAAGTTTCTTCTTCAAGGTTCTTGATCATCGTCAATTCTGTTAATACTACCAAACAATGGGATTCAGATTTCGTTCAAGGGAATCATATCCGAAGCTTAAACGATAATGTGAATATCTATAGACTGATATTCAAGGGAAGCTGTAGCCCTATGTTGAAGAACCATGAGTTTGTTGTGTATAAAAAGTGAGAGACCATGAAGGATGGAACTACGGTGGTTGCATTTTCGTCTCTGCCTAAGGCTATAGCATGGGGATTGGTGCCTAAATATAGTAAGTGGATATATTCTCAGCCAAGTGTTGTTCCTAAGAGGCTTACGTATTATTGGGATGGCGGGTGGAATGATTTTTCCGTTAAATCTCTGGATTCACTAACAAAGGCATTCTCAGTTGGCATGCCCACTGCCAAAGTGGTAATAATTGGATCGCCTTACCTTGTCAATTCTTTGCCCATGATACACATAAATTTGAGAAGTTAGAAATGAAAATTGTGATGGCATCATGATAATAAAATGTAGCCAGATATATTAAATGGTGCTAAGATCATTCATATAAAGCAATTTTTCATGATTATGGTGATGTTGGTTTATGAGTTGATATTTGCATCTAATGAATTAAAATCCATCCAAAGCAGAGATCGATAAGGCAAGATATCTCTCTTTGGGTGAATGCAACAGATTTTTCACAGCCTCTAGTGTTTCATGTTGATTGCTTCTCTTGGTTCCAACTTCCCATCGTCGGTGCCTTCACCTAGTGTTTACAGAGGCTACAACCTGTTGAGGGAGAAAGTCATTGTGTGGAAATACCTATCCAATATTTCTTGTGGAGAAAGTATTTCTCGTACAATTAGTCGCAGTACCTATCCAGTTATAATTGTTGCATTTCCACTTGAGCCTAATCAGTTTGTTGTATGATTGACTGATGACAATGTTCACGTGATTGAGCCCATTGACAGACAATGGAGATGCATAAGAATGAGTAAACAAGTTTGTTTTCTCTCCGGGCCAAGGAGCAGATTACTGCTTGACAACAACATTCATGGTGGCCCGGTGGCACGGGTATATGAAAGTCAACAAACCATTCTTTGTTTTGTTTTATAATACAATTTCATCATAAAATTATATGTTTTTTTATTAATATATATATATATATATGTGTGTGTGTGTGTGTGTGTGTGTGTGTGTGTGTGTGTTTTATTATAAAATATTATAATAACAAAAAAATATTATTTGTTTTATTTAAAAAAAAAATCATTTTATTTTATTTCTTATAATAAATAAAATTAAAAATTAAAAATAAAAATTAGAAACAAATGATAAAAAATGCAAATGGACCTTTTTTTATAAATTCTTGAAAACAATATGAAAGCATGTTTTTGCGATTTTATGCTAAGCAAGCAATCAACGATGAAACAAACACGTGTGCAACGACCATGACAAGAGGTATAAAACGCATTTTATTTTTTTACTTTGTCTCATTTTTCCTTCTTTCTTCATGTTATATTTTCGAACATCTCACAAGTTTTCATGAAGAATTTGTACTAAGTTTTTTCAGGAGCACGGTCAATCGCATCTTGCTACTGAAGTGATTTTCAAAAATCACAATTTGTTTTTTAAAAAATACATGCTTTCTTGACTGCTTGAAGGAGTTGTTACTCATCATAAACATCATGACATTTGTTGTTACACATAAACCTTTTCACAAACCCATTTGCGTCATGAATTTCTTCCTCCATTTCTCCTTCAAAGTAGATTGGTCATCCCTGTGTTGAAGCCATATTCCATTGAATTATCCTTTATGACTTCATACACGCCTATCTTTCTGAGTCGCATACATCTCTGTAGTTTTTTCAGTTCAATTTTCTTTGTCAATAAAACTATCCAGCTCCCTTTCCATGACTACATTGCCTTGCCATACACACAGTTACTACTAAGATCTTTTCATTTATAGTCCTACCACTCTTTTTATCAGAACTCGCGTTGACTGATGTGGGATTCCTTAAGGCCCACCTTTCAACAAGTCTTGCCCCATCGACCTCAACACCTTATCTGGGATATAGACTAGAGTCCATTTTGAGTACCTGGAGGCTTGCATGCCTTAATGGAAAGTTCTCTCGCTGAAAATCATGGGAATACATCAATGTCCCTTGATCATCAGATCTTGCAAGTGGCTCGACATCAGCTCATTCATTCGCACTTCACAATATGTACTCGGGTACCTTGGCACTCATTGACATCAATGATGAGTTGCCTCACATTGGTTAACGACATTCATCATTGGTCGGTAATCCAATGACTTCTTTTCATGCTCAACATCGACACATTCATTTACATGATTAGAATTGTACCGTCGGGTTTAGCAATGGGTGAAGACTATACACTTTTCATGACTCTATCAATAGTTACAACAACATGAATTCATCCATATGAGAGTACCACAGTTTCACTTTCATACTTTCTCTTTTCCATGATTCATTCAACAACAATTCAGATTCCTCCACTTCACATTCTTTGATCCAGCAGACAACAGTCACCACTACAACAATAGTCACTTTTCACATGATCCCGCAGCAGTGACATCTTCCATGCTCCAGCATCCGCATCAGCCATATTCCTATTGCATAGTTCATTAACATTTTGGGTAAGTGGAGGTATGTTATTTTCTAAACTTTAATCATGTAATTCCTCAACTGCTAGCAATGAATAATTTGGAAAATTCCCTCCCCAAGTTCCCTTTCCTTTTTACTTCTATGACTTATGCCATGTTGCATGCAGACATGCAACCAGTTCAGTTGGGGGGTAGGGGACTTTATTCACTATCATCACTCTACTTTTCCACTACCATCATTCCATTTTTTTATCTCATTTACCATTTATGAAAATTTCTTTTCCAACGATACTCTGTTGCACTTTGCTTCATAAGCATTGTTATACATATTGGCATGATTCACACATATACAAAAAAGGGATTTCTTATAATCAGTGATGTTTCCTTATGCACATTGATAGCATATATTTTACGGTAAGAATATGGGAAAATTATTGTCATAACAACAAGAGAAAAAATAACGAAATGAATGTTGATAACACAAGAACCAACATTCTTTATATTCATGGTTGTCACACAAGAACCAATCATAAGAAAATGTCAGTTGTTACTCATGTAAATCCCATCCTGGAAACATTCATTATCATCACTCAAAGCCAACATTCAGAGGCCAAAATTTCTCGAGAAGATCCATGCATGGTTGCATGAGGACATGCAACAAGTTAAGTTGGGGGGTATGTTGGGGCTTAGAAATGTCCTATTTTCATCCACCTTTCTCTTCATTATTCTTCACATTTCATTGCCCCATTAACCTTTCATGACATAATTTTCATAAACACATTTGGGTTTCACCTTATTATTTTCCACTTTATTCATTTTAGTATTAAAAGGGAATTTGTGATTAAATGTTAGAAAATTGACATGTTTTCATATATATCTCAAAAATGTGTGAGCTTTGTAATGTGTAGGAATATGTGAAGGATTAATTCAAAAGGACTTCTCAAATACTTCCTCCACCATTTCAAGATTTGAGGAGATAATTCAAGCCCATTCCAAAGAGAAAATCATGGATATTTGGTTGGAATATCTTATCCAAGATATATGAGAGATGTGTGTGAGGATTTGAAGGGATTATATTTTGTAATAATGGGAAATAGGTTGAGAGAAAAGTGGATCTGTAATTATGAGATGGTTATCTTATCTTCAAAGCTCTCATGTATAAAAGAGAGTTATCTCTCTTCATGAGGGGGTAAGTAGAGAATTAGAGTAGTCATTAGGATTCTAAAGATAAAGGGATTCTTAGCTTTGATTCATGGTTTTGGTTTTCATGCTTTCATTATTCTTTTATGAAGATTGATTTGATTTTTGTAATATAAGTTTTCTTCATTGGTGAGAGATCTCATATGTTGTTGTGCCATTCAACTCTTCACATGTTGTATTTTCTTTTCCTTCATGTAGTTCTCCATTTCTATATTAATTCCATTTACGCAATTTCTCATTCCTAGGTTAATTTCATTTACACAATTTCTCATTCCTAGATTAATTTCATTTGCGCAATTTCCCATTCCTAGATTAATTTCAATTCCAAGTTGTGTGTTTCAATTTCCTACATTAGATTAATGATTCAATTTTAGTTGTAGCTAGACATTAGATTAGATTAGTCCCACCTCAATCTTGCATATACTCTGTTTCTGCTTCGTAAGTTTACGAACCTCAGATTGACAAATTAGATAGTTGGGCAAGTACTACAACTCAATTAATACAACATTAGTTTGACCCAATATAATGACTGTCGTTCCCTTGTTCCGATTGTTGTTCCTTTTGCAGGTCGTGTTGTTCATTTGAACGGAACACTTGTCGTTCCTTTTGTTACAATTTTTGTCCCTTTGCAGGGGTTTCATCTTTGGAGGACAGGTACTGAAAACAGAAGGTAAGAACCTACGTAAGCGACAAGTAAAACACTTGTGCCAGCGCCTACCTTTGGATAATGCATAGAGGTTACATTTTAGGACATATTTAGATCCCAACAACCTCTCAAGTTGATTTCAGGATAGATACCCTGCCTTTGTGCGTGGATCGGACTGTCGACTGTTTCCCCAGGCATCACTATTGTTCTTGGTAGCCTTAGTTGCCTATATTCTTAGGGTCTCACATGAGGTGACTATGGAGGGGCAAGTCTTCACGGTACCTGGAATTGACGTTGGCCAGAATCACTCGGGCTCCTTGGAGGGTATACCCACGATTATGTGTGGGAGCTTGCACCAAGGTGTAAGTCCGTTGAGTAGGTCATCAACGTAACTTTTCCACCTGCTCTATCCTAGCACCTTCTTGTCTTGACTTCACAACGTTGGATTTCATCACCAACTAGTGACTTTGAAATAAGAAGGTTTTGTTTTCCTGGTTTGATTCCTAGACTTTATTAGCGAGTGATGTTTGTTTTCATAGTTGGCCATAGATTTTTTCCATAAAATATTTGGTTCAGCCAACATTGACCCTCCATGCCATTCATGTAGGATGAAAGGAATAGCTCCAGAAGATCTGGAAGATTCTGAACCCTTTCTTCCTAACCCACTGGAGGGATCTCCTCAACGGAGTGAGGTATAGGACAACATGCCATCCCAAGAAGAAAGAACTGACTCTCTAGATGATTTTCGAATTGTTTCTGATTCTCTAGACGCTTTCCAAATACCTCCTGGATACGAGAGACATATTCTCTGACTCAATTCCTCTGTAGAACTTGTTGACACTTTTGGAATACCAACCAGACCTCTTACTATCCTGGAAAGCAAGGATCCTTTTTGGACCACTGACATATTTCAAACCCTGGCTACAGTGCGAGACCTTTACTGCTCGAGGGCAGGTGTTGATATACCTGTCATCTCTGAACTACCCAAGACGTCTGCTACCTATACGATACCTCTAGATCACTTTAATAGCATGAATTTTTATCTTTTCATGGGTTCATACATCCATCCACGTAAATAGATCACAGTCCATTGGTCCTAGCTCAACCATACCTCTTCAGATGGCCCATTCCACAATGGTCCCACATGCTACGACTATTCCCACTGGGAATACGGTGGTTACCCAAGCTCCCATAAGTACACCACTTTTGTCTAGACCTGTCCCATCTCTTCCTCATGGGTACCATGCTTTAAATAATTCTATCCCCATTCCTACCCAAGTTCCTTCCAGAGCTTCTAGAATTTTTACTCCTCCTAGGTACAATGCTTTTTTCGGTTTCATTCCGAAACCTTCCTAGGTCCCCTCCAGAGGGTCTTATCTGCCTTTTATGGGAGGATTTGGCCATAGTGGCTCCAATCCAATTGGAGGCTCTACTCCATCATTCACTTTTGTTTTTTATATTCCTATTGGAGGACAATATAACACTAAGGGGAAAACTCAATTTGGAGGTCACACCCAAATTGGAACACCACCCCTATTTGGAGGAAAATCCCCGCTCGGAGGTCATACCCCACCTTATGGAAAAAACATTCCAGGATCATTAGCCCAATATTGGAACCTTCTCATCCATGGAAATCCACAATCATCTAGGGGGAAGCAACCTCAAGTTAGCTCCTTCATATGCCCTAGTTCGGGCCAGTTGTATCTCAATTATTCCAATCCCGTTTGGGGTTTGAATGTTCAATCTAGTGTCCCTTTCCAAGGGAACATCCCTAATAAGTACAACCCTATGGGCTACATGCCTCCACACTCACATCTGAATATGTTAGGACCTTCGCCTCACATGTAGACTTCTTACGGTCCTACTGGTATACCGACGATACTTCCTCCCCAAAGTCATCAGTACCCTCAAGTGAATAGATAGTTACCCTTTTTAGACACTTTGGATCTTCCTGACATGTCTAGAATCTTGAATGACCCTATCCTACATTCTCCCCACTAGCCAGTTATACCAACCAAGCTACCGTCTGACATTCCAAAATTTGACGGTAAATCGGGAGAGGATCCAAACAACCATGTCATTACTTTCCACCTTTTGTGTTCATCCAACTCTTTGATGGATGATTCCATTCGGTTATGACTCTTCCAATGAACTCTTATGGGTTCGGCTGCAAAGTGGTACATAGAATTACCATGAGGCTTCTTCACCAACTTTTATACCCTAGCCATGTATTTCCTTACACACTACCAGTTGTTGATCCGTTATGAAACAAGAATCGATATTTTGAGTTCCTTCAAGCAAAATAAGGCCACTCATATCTCCGATCACATTCATGAGTGGAGATGAAGACAACGTTTGATCAAAATTGATCTTCTCGATCAGTTATTGGAAAATTGGTTCACAAAATCATTCGCGAATAAAATTTCTCGTGACATTTCTGTGGGTGGAGTTGTCACAAAAAAATAGGAAATCAGTCGTACTCAGTATCTTGATCTCGTTTATTCACAAATTGGTACTCTTTACGACTTACTCCCTGATGCACCTCGCCCTTCTACCACCACTACCTCAACTACCCCTATTTCTTCTCATCCGACTGATGGTGTGATTAGCACCTTCCATGCTCAAACTCAATCTATGCAAGCCTCTCCCACTAATCCTAATTCTACTACTTCTAATGTTCAAAATTCTCTGACTCCTACTCCTTCCACTAGAAAAACCTCTGAGGTGAACTCCATTCAAAATACCCCTGCCAGAAAGAATAAATCTAAAAAAGGGAAGGGTAAGAATAAGGAGTATAAAAATAACCCGCAATCTAAGAAACACAAAACACAACCTGCTAATGATAAGGATAAGCAAAAACCCCGATACCCTTTCCTTATTTGTGGTGATGATCACTACATGAAAGATTGTCCAAGATGGGTCGAGGTTACTAAGTTCCTTCAAGGGACCGTTAAACCTCCCACACCTGTCGTTTTGTCCCAATCTTTCCCTTCTCAACAATAGGCTCAATTGGTTATTCATGACCAACCTTCTCCCTCCACTACTTCCTATGTACTTATGTGTACTGGTGATTCAAAAAGGAATGATGTTACACTTACTATAAGTTTTAAACCTACGAAGTAAA
>ML777264.1:130706-155823 GCA_009831015.1 Picea engelmannii | reverse complement strand
TGGAAGAGGTACTATCAGATCCCTTTGGTTTTTCAACCTTCTTAGACTTGAAATCTTTCTTATAATGCCCTGTTTTACCACACTTCCAACATTTCCTCAAAGATTTTCTTGGGGACTTAGATCTACCTGTAAATTTAGATCTCCATCCCGAAGGCTTACCAGGGTTCCTATCTTGGGTACGCCCTCTTACAAATAAAGCATCTGTGTTGTGACTATCCATGCTTTTTTGCCTCATCTCTTCAGATAACAAGGATGCAACTACATCCTCATACTTCAATGTAGATTGAGTGGTACTACCTATTGCTACAACCAGATTATCCCAAGAGTTTGGCAAAGAACATAACAAAGTAATACACTTATCTTCTTCTGCAATCGTAATATTAACAGATCCAAGTTGACTTACTAGAGTATTAAAGGCATTTAGATGTTCTGTCACAGAATCTCCATCTTCCATCCTAAGATGATACAACTTCTTTCGAAGAAATAACTTGTTTACCAGGGACTTTGATTGATACAAATTCCCTAACTTATCCCATAGTTCCTTGGCTGTAGATTCTCCTGAGACATTCAACAACACCGAATCTACTAGGCAGAGTTGAATCGTACTCCTTGCTCTTCTATCCAACTTGTCCCAATCTTCCTTCGACATACCAGTAGCTGGTGTACTAGTAGTTTGTGTACTGGTAGGTTGTGTACCAGTAGCCTGTGTGCTTGTAGATGGTGTACCAGTAGGCTGTGTACCAGGATCCACATCAATCCATTGTTCATTGTCTACAAGAAGGTCCTCCATCTCGAGCTTCCATAGCTCAAAGTTTTTACTGTTGAACTTCTCTATCTCGATTCTATATGAGCTCGCCATTCCTCTTACTTTACTCGAATCTCCACTGCAAAATCTCCCACTAAACCCAGGTTTATCACAGATCGAAGATAAACTTGATCTATCAAGACCGAGCCAAACCCTCAGCAACAAAGGCGTCCCTCTGAAGCCAAAAACGTGCCCTAATACCACATGTAAGTTTTAAACCTGCGAAGTAAAGTAATTCATATATATTCTTAAGCAATACAAAAATTAATCAATGGCTCATACACAGAGTACACAGAGATTTTTACCGGAAATCCTCAACCAGGAAAACCTTTCTTATTTTCATTATATCGAATTTCACCATTCACCATACAATATATACAATGTTTTTAGGTATTCCGTAGATACCAAAACCCTAATCCCTTAATCCGAGATTAATTTACAAATCAGCTAAAAATAGAAAAATCTGTTAAAAATAGCAAAAACCGCCCAAAAAAAAACATTTGGGGCGTTGCCCCGAACGTTGTGCATATCTAGGGGGGGGGGGGCATGCCTACCCCCCCTAGGACCCCCCTAGGAAAGCACCCGACAATTTTCATATCTGATGCACCCACACACACACACATGCAAAGAATATAACACATACCCAACACTTACCACTCAGGTGAAAGATTACTCTTCCTCAAAGGAGAAATTTGATGATATACCACCTTTGTTGGTTCAACAGTCTCCCTCAAATTCAACTCCCAATGGTCCTCTTCATCATAAAGGACCGAGTCTCGATATAGTTCTTCGCCCTCCCCCAAAGGGTGTTGTTCGAAATTTTTCCTTCAATCCTCATGCACGTGTTGTTTAGAACTGCAGTATTGTAGAAGATCTGGCGCAAGCACCCTCTGCGATGTCAGCTCTCGAAGTCCTTCAAAGTTGTCCCACTCAACGAAAGTCATTGTTAAAGGATATTTTTGGAGTTGACCCTACAGATACGAATTTGATAATTTTTGACCTGGAAGATCACATTCCAAGGCTACCCCCTCAACTTGGATTTCAGATACAAGTTGTTTTCGCAGACAAGAACATTTGTAGAATAGTTATTGATGAGGGTCCCTCGATGTGCGTAATGTCTGTTCCATGTTGGAAATCCATTGTCTTTCCTCCCTTAACTGAATCACACAACACACTCAAATCCTTCAATGGATTTGGCTTTAAGCCCTATGATGTACTTCCCTCATTGTCTATTATGTTGGAAGGAAAATTGGTCAACGTCGAAGTTGAGGTCTTTGATGCACCTCTCGATTACAACCTCTTACTTGGTTGTAGCTGGATTGATTCCATGCATGCAGTTGTATCTACTCTTTTTCGTGTAGTACATTTTCCACACTAGGGAAAATTCATTATTGTAGATCAACTGGCGTTTTTCAACTCTGATTCCCATACTAGCAACATACCCTTTATTGTGAAGACACCTCCTGGGTATGAGAATGTCAGTGTGGGTCTACTAAAAATTTTGACTTTGATGGGTACGTACCCAATCCCACCACCTGATGTTCCACCTCCTTTGGTTGCCTCGATCAACATGATTTCCACCTCCGTTTGCAAAACCCCAGTGTCTTCTAACTCATGGATAATACCTGAACCTGGTGATTATATTCACTATGGTGACCAAATGCCTTTAAGTCTGGTTGAATCCACCTATCAAGCCATTCAATTAGCAACCTCTTCTACTCCATATCTTGGTGATTCATCTCCTAATTCGTTCCACGTTATTTTTCCTATGGATGAGATGATTATGTCAGTTATGTCTATGGAGGACACCCCTTGGGATGATGGACATAATCATTCCATTCTCTTCCTCGAAAAACACACCATCGAGAGTTACCAACAGATCTCAATTTCGTTGACCGTTGTTGTCGTTTCTTCTATTCCCGAGTCTACACATGATGTGTTATATGAAGGGAACTTGAGTAATATTTCACCCACCATCCCCCTCGACATATCCATTAAAACTGGAGTTGTCAAAAATGTTCACATCCGAGCTTCATGTTCCACCATTGAGGTTGTCACATATAAGTCCCTTTTTCAGGAGTTTCATGACATATTCACATGGAGCTATGAAGGTATGTCGGGTATTGACCCCAATATTATTGTACATGAAATTAAGACTTACCTGGGTGCCAAACCCGTCCGACAAAGACTTTGCCCAGTCCACCCTCCTAAAGAAGTTGCTATCAAGTTTGAGGTTGAAAAACTTATTAAAGATGGATTTATTTATCTCATGGCTTTAACTGATTGGGTATCCAATCTAGTTTCGGTTAACAAGAAACAAGGTACAATCTGTGTCTGCATTGATTATAGAGATATCAACAAATCTTTTACTAAGGACAACTTTCCCACCCCCTTCATTGACCATATCATCGACGATTTGCGTCGAGAGTGAAATATTCTCTTTGATGGATGGTTTCTCCAGATATAATCAAATCAACATCTTGCCCATAGATCAACATAAAACTGCTTTCATTTGTCCTTGGGGCACCTTTGCCTACCGAAAACTACCCTTCAGTTTAAAGAATGTCAGTGCGACTTTTCAATGTGCCATGTCTTACGATTTTCATGATATCAAGCACATTGTACAACCATATCTAGATGACCTGCTAGCGCATTCCATGCATTGTCATGACCATTCGGCACACCTCCGAGCCATTTTCCTTCATTGTCGGTTCTATCGTATACGCTTAAACCCACAAAAATGTGTCTTTTGTGTGGAGTCATGACGACTTCTGGGATTTATTGTATCACATCAGGGGATCAGGGTAGATCCTTTGAAGGTCGATCTGATTCTCAATATCCCTCCTCCTTCCTCACTCTTCCAGCCTCAATGTTTGCAAGGGAAGGAAAACTTTTTACGTTGTTTCATCCCAAACTACGTTGAATTAACACTTGAATTTACTCGACTGCTAAAGAAAAGTTATGTTGGCACAAGGGCAGACCCAGGGTTCAACGCTACAACATCACACCAACAAAACCCTAACTACCAGCCCTTTCAGTAACACCTGCGAAGAATATGAAGTGTCACCTAAGGTAGAGGTAGGGGTGGTTGCAAGACTTAGGTGTTTGCAACCTTAGTTGGGACACAGATCTATGATTATAACACTTAGCAATCACTTAGCATAGATTATTCATCAATATTCAACCCTTATGATACTTTGAAGATAGCACAGATCATCATAGTTTGTACTAAAGAAAAGTTCTGTTGGCACAAGGGCAGATCCAGGGTTCAACACTACAACATCACACCAACAAAACCCTAACTAACACTTGGATTTACTTGACTGCTAAAGAAAAGTTTTGTTGGCACAAGGGAAGACCCAGGGTTCAACACTACAACATCACACCAACAAAACCCTAACTACCAGCCCTTTCGGCAACACCTATGAAGAAGATGAAGTCTCACCTGAGGTAGAGGCAGGGGTGGTTGCAAGACTCAGGTGTTTGCAACCTTAGCTAGGACAAAGATATATGATTATAACACTTAGCAATCACTTAGCATAGATTATTCATCAATATTCAACCCTTATGATACTTTGAAGATAGCACAAAGCATCATAGTTTGTACTTAGATCTAAGATAATTCATCACTTAGCCACAACAAGATAGATTAGATTTGGCAGATCAAGCACTAAGCATCTTACATAACAGATCTAACATTCATTCATACCTCAGAAGCACAAAGAATAAATAGATCTATCTAAACCCATCAAAGCACTTAGCAAAGGAAGAGACAAACACGTTAGGTCGAGGCACAAAACACAACACATAGATTTACTATGGTTCACCCCCACCCTGGGGCTACATCCGCAAAGTCTTCTTCTTTATTAGCTTCAGTTAATCAAATTACAACACAGAGCCATCCAAATCCCTCTTTGCATAGGATAAAATATCTGTGTAGCTCGCTAGATCCTTCTTCCTTGCACTAAAAGCACAGAGCCTTCTATAATATCCTGCACTTAGTCTCTTATGGTATGCACAAAGAATTTACAATCATTACCAGCACTTATCACAACTTGTAACTCGTCGATCAAATAGATCACACTCTACTACTCTTCTCCCCCACCTTTCACTTACTTCGCCTATACATATATTTATACATATGACAGTGGGCCTAAGTGTGGGTAAACCCATGAGACGACATCCCTTCCCCATTACATTATCTCCAAAAACCCAAAAAGGGGTCTAGCTTCCACGATTTCTGCTTCGCGTTGCGCTCCATTTTTGACAAGCTATCGAAGTCCCAAAAATGGTCAAATATGACCAAGTGTTCCTCAAAACTTGGTCAGGGCCAACAGGCCCCCAACACTTACCTGTGACTCGTCCTGAGTCACTCAGGTCTAGGTAAATTTGCCTCAAAGATCTCGATCTTGGCTTGATCTTCTTCGACTTGTCTCTATGCTACTGCTTCTTGCTCGACGAATTCCTGAACAACCGCTTCACTGATAAGTCCTTCCAGTTTTTTATCAACTATAACAACTACTTGTTCTAGTAGTGTTCCTTGGCCTTCAATTTCTTCAAACAGTAGCTAGGTTGCCTCCTGGCTCAACTGGAGTTTCTGGGTGACTTCCATCACTCTATTTTGTGTGGTAAGAACGAGTTGTTGGGTAGTGTGTTGTTCCTGGGATCTCTTCATCCTCTCAATGGGTGACAGGAGCTTGATCTACGCCTGTACTGTATCTGCGTTCTGCTTTGCTTCCTGGAGTTGGGACTCCAATTTATTCAACTCTAGGTCTTCATATAGTTGTTCATATATCTACGCGCTTCTGCTACTTAGCTGTTTACATTATACAACAAGTGTTTTAATCTTCTCAACTGCACTCTGAGCATTCAATTCTTGTTGGTCACACAATTCTTATGGAGTCTATGGTATGGTCTGAAGCTCTAATTCCATGACCCTTTGTTAAAGTTGTTGAATAACTTCATCCAACTTCATCACTTGGTGCTCTATGGGATCTTCGTCCTTCTACTCTAAGCTGGTCACAGAGTGAAATTCTCTATTGACTGCTTCTTCAATTCCTATCTTCTTTGCGAGCAACTTCTCTTTCTCTTTTTAGATCTTCTCTTTGTCTTCAAATTTTGCTTGGAGAGCATTCTTCTCTTGTTGCGCAACTTGGCATTGTTCAATAATTTCCTCTTCTGCTTTCTTTAGGGCCTGGGTGGCCTGTGCTTTTTCTTCCTAAGCATTTCAAAGGCGTACTTCGACTGTATCAACAATATTGTGGATCTGAACTAATTCATCTCCCACTTCTGTTGTTCCTTTTGGAAGAGGTGCAATAGATATTTCTAGGCTAGACTGGAGTGCTTGTTGTACTCCTTGGAGTGCGATCTTAATTTGGCTATACATTTGTTCCTGCTTCGCCTCCTTCTTCTCTATGATTTCCTTTGAAGCATCATTGACCGCTGCAACAATGAAATCAAAGTCATCCAACATGAGGGAAATTCACATCTTGGTTATAGGGGTTCTTGGTTTCTTTCTAGAGGAAGATTTAAGAGGTGATACCTTCCTTTTATTCGATGAGTCTTCTTCATCCCTAGGCAGTGGTACTTCGACTTTCTGTTGTTCAGTTTATGTACCTTATTCATCTGGTGTAATGGAATCCATCCTTACAGATAGGCTATCAACATCCTAGACTTCTTCAGTATTCTTCGTCGTCTTTGTTTTCTTTGTCTTACTGGGCCCAGGTGTATCCTGCATAGTTCTGGGGTTGTTGATGTTGGACATTTATGTGGTTTCTTATGAAACAAGGAGGTCTGTCAACCATTCCTTGGTGATATCTTCCAGGTCTTCTTCTATCAGCTTACAATAGGACTGAAGTTGTTCTTGGTGCTCATCAGCATGTGGGGTTAGGTATATAAAGTGGTGGTCTACGATGAACTTTATCAGAGGTCAGAATCTCTATAAATTGTTTGGGGTTATGTGAGGTTCACTCCTTATGGCTGCTTTCAATTGGTTATAGTACGCATGGAAAACGACGTTCTATTTCCATTTCTTTCTCATGTCATTTGAGTACCATAATGTACTGAACTTCACGGCTAGTGGCTCAAAGGGGTCAAGGTCTGGGAAGGTTGCACCTTCTAGTAGCTCCCATGCAACAAAAGTGATCAGTATCAGGAGCCAGCTAAAATGGAGTTCATGCCCCTGATCCTGGGCTTCTCTGTAGTCAATCTCCAGTTGATTCACCAGGTACTTCATCCAGTTCATTTGTGGTCCCTCTGCGCACTTTCCTGCGAGGTCAACTACAAAGAAAGATACTTGTGTTGGTCGATTCTTGCATACCAACTTCCCTGTGATCAGTTGGCATGCGAGGCACATTGCACCACTTTCAATAGAAGCTACCTTGTAGCCTCTCGCACATTTCTCAACATTGCCATAGGCTTCTCTGATCTTTTGCACAAGAGCGCGATCTACAGTCTTTCTAGGATAGTACTCATGGGGATCAGGGCCCTGCATGCTAATCCCAATGATCCTATTGATCAGCATCATATTAATAGTTATGCGATGATCTAACCATAGGTATCCTCCATGGTAACTTGCTAGAAACAATTTTACACAAGCATTCACCTCCTAGTGTCTACTGAAGTGTGGTATTTTCATAACGTTGAGAAAAGTAGACTGCGTGAGGTTCATCGTCCATTGCTGAGGGATGAGCTTTGAATTCTTGACCTTAGTTCTTGTCAAGTACTTATACAGGGTGATCATAATGTAAACTTTATGGTCCCCCAAGTTGAAGTCACAAAACTTCAACGCTGTAACCTTGTCTTGATCTGTGCGGTAGGTGCGTACTCCTTTCGGTAGATATGCAGTGACTAGGGTGTATTCAAAGTCTCTAGGGACACTGTCCCTATTAATCTCACTGCTCATAGGGGGTATGTAAGCTGTTAGGATGGATGGCACTAACTTCGCGTTGGCTACATCATCCTTATGCTTAGTTCTTCTCTTTGTGTCGGCTCGAGATGTTCCTGCTCGAGCAGTCGACGGGGAGGCTTGCACTCCTCTCATCGATGATGCTTGGACTCCAGTGGACATTCTTCTTTTCGACATGACTCTCTCAGTCATTAAATCGAGAAGGAACTCTGTGAAGGATTCCTCAAGTGCAGTGAGCTCGTCGGACATACGCACTTGGGAAAGATAATCAGGGTCATGATCATCTCAAAATACTACACTAGGATGAAAAATCTGCTTACAATGATCACTGTAGACAATCACTAGTTTTGCAAGCTCCAAATTTTCAATTGGAAAAAGTGTTCTTCAGGCATGGCGTGACGAGCTAAATAGGAAATTCGTCAACGGTCTGCTTGCAACAGGTATGAAGCTTCCATGAACGTTGATCCATCCATTATGGCATGGTCCAACGGTATGGTGGTGATCCTTTAATGCTTTTATTTCTGTTTGGGGTGGAAGTCGAATGGGTATATCGGTCCAATGACTATATTGCTTCACCACGACGAAGTGTCATATGTTGTTGTTCTAATATCCTGACGAAGCTCAATTTCTGTGATTTTTCCTTTTGCAAAGTTTCCTCTGGAATCTTCTGTAACTTTTCGATCTTGGCTCTCTTCTTACTTAGCTTCCTATCCTTCTTCCCAGTGAGCTTCGTCTCGGTCATCCTTTTTCCATTTTGATTCTTATCTTCTCTCGACACAGTCACTTCACGAGGCTGATATTCTTTCTTCAGATCCAAGGGTAATACTCCTTCATCATATGGATTAGGTATTTCGGTCTTTTGTGGTTCCTTTAATTCTCTATTCTCTTGTTCTTCCATCAAGTAGGCAATCCTTCTAGTCATAAATTCCATGAGTTCTTGCTTCTTCTGTTCTAGGGCTTCCTTTTCTTCTTTTCTCTAGATCTGGTCTTTTTCAATCTAGATATTGCCTAACAAATCTATAAATGGGGCATGGTCCTCAATAAATTTAATAACTTCGAATTCTTCCTCTGTCAAAGCTCCATGGGTACTCATAACTATCTGGGTAATTCTGCCACATAGGGTTACCATTTTTCCCAAGTACTTTCTGTCATAATGTTCATTTGTTTTCCCTCATCTAGAGAACAATCAATGTCGAAGTCTCCTATTCTTACTTCGATTTTCTCCTTTTCTTTGAAGATCTCTAACAAACTAGCATCTTTATGTTCATCCAGGGTTTCTTTCATTTTCAGTAACATAATCTTGATTCTATCTGGGGTTCTTCTATAATCTTAGTCTCTTGATCTCCTTCAAAGTTTTCTTGCTCCATATTCTTCTTTTCAAGTCTAGCAATCATTCTAGGGAAATCCAGTACTTCATGGTCCATAGCCTTACAACAAAGGAAACTAGGGTTTCTCCCAGGGCGTTCCTTAGCAAGATGTCCTGGTCTTCTGCAACTGTAACAAAGAGTTAATCCTCTCTTTCTCTTAAATGGTCCCCAACTTTTCTTGTACTTCTTTCTAGGGTCATAATGGCTAGCCTGCAAAAATTTCCTTCTAGGATCCTGCATCCATTGGTTAGTCCAAAAATTCTTTCTATACATAGGTATAACATATATTTCATTATTCTTATCAAATCTATTCATATAAAATGTTCTTTCATCTAACAATGCCCTAGTTTTCAAGCTAGGAAAAAGTCTATCAAGCATACCTAAATATATACTTTAGAAACAAAAGATTTTCACTTCTTTTACTTCTATAGGGCACAAAGCTTCCAGATCTAAGAAATTTTAACTATTCTTACCTTTATCAGAGCACATAGCTTACAACTATTACTTATTTTCTTCAGTATCAACCTCTTTTATTGTAGATCTAACTTCTTTCCTTCAGATCTATCCTTCCTTCTTCAACACAAAGCTTTTCAGATCAAGTGGATCACTGCGCAATAGGGCATAGATCCATGCACAAAGCTTTCACAATTTCAGGATGAATCTTTGCACAAATCTTCTTTTGCTTAGTTCTCAACAATCATAGTTTCAAGTCTCGGCAATGGAACCATTTGTTGGCACAGGGGCAGACCCAGGGTTCAACACTACAACAGGGTACCAACAAAACCCTAACTACTGGCCCTTTCGACAACACCTGTGAAGCAGATGAAGTCTCACCCGAGGTAGATGCAAGGGTGGTTGCAAGACTCAGGCGTCTGCAACCTTAGATGGAACACATAACTATGATTATAAAACTTAACAATCACTTAGCATAGATTATTAATTAATATTCAAACCTTATGATACTTCACATATAGCACAGAGCATCACAGTATGTACTTATATCTAAGATAATTCAACACGTAGCCACAACAAGATAGATTAGATTTGGCAGATCAAGCACTAAGCATCTTACATACCAGATCTAACATTCATTCATACCTCAGAAGCACAAAGCATAAATATATCTATATAAACACATCAAATCACTTAGCAAAGCAAGAGACAAACACATCAAGTCGAGGCACATAGCACAACACACAGATTTACCATGGTTCACCCCCACCCTGGGGATACGTCCACAAAGTCTTCTTCTTTATTAGCTTTAGTTAATCAGGTTACAACACAGAGCCATACAAATCCCTCTTCGCATAGGACATAAGATATGCACAGCTCTCTAGATCCTTCTTCCTTGTGCTAAAAGCACAGATCCTTCTACAATATCCTGCACTTAGTCTCTTACAGTATGCATAAAGAATTTGCAATCATTACCAACACTTAGCACAACTCGCAACTCTTTGATCACATATATCACACTCTACTAGTCTTCTCCCCCCCCTTTAACTTAATTCGCCTATACATCTATTTATACATATAATAGTGGGCCTAAGCGTGGGTAAACCCACAGGCCGACATCCCTTCCCATTACATTATCCCCAAAAACCCAAAAAGGAACCAAAAAGGGGTCTAGCTTCCATGATTTCCTCTTCGCGTTGCGCTCCATCTTTGACAAGCTGTCGAAGTCCCAAAAATAGTCAAATATGACTAAGTGTTCCTCAAAACTTGGTCAGGGCCAACAGATTTTGAGTTCATATGGGTTACCACCACCAACAAAGCCTTCAAATCTTTGAGACTGACTTTAATCCATACCCCACTTGATTATGGTCGAGATTATTTCCCTTATCTCGTTGCTTCGGACTCTACCATTTCCATGGTTCTAGTCCAAGAAGATGATTCACACAATGAACATGTCATTTATTATTTGAGTCGGAGTCTCACGACTACCGAAGCCAAATACTTACATGTTGAAAAATTGGCCTTGGCAGCTATTCAAGTTGTCCAACATTTCTGTCACTATATCCTCTTATGCAAGACCACTGTAATTTCTGATTGCAACCTTATGCAACACATTCTTACACATGAATTTCTAGGGGGGAAATACTCCAAATGGATAGTGATTCTCCAGGAATTTGACTTAGAGTTCGAACACACTAAGTCTAAGAAATACTTGGTGTTTGTTGAACTGATATGTGACCTTCCCTGCACTGAGACAGAAAATGTAGCAGAGGATTCCTTACCTGATGAATCTCTTTTTTTGATCAATTCTGATGACCTTTGGTATGGAGATATCATTATTTATCTCCAAACTCAAAGTTCATGGATCGATCTGTCTAGTGCTGACCATCGTCGTATATGTTACCAATACCGTCAGTATATTATCCTCGGTGACACTCTTTATCGTTGTGGGGTTGATTATGTTTTTCGATGATGTCTCACCTATGATGAGGCTGAGAAAGATTTGAATGACTGTCATTCTGGAGCATGTGGTGGTCACATGTCTGGGTATGCTACTGCCCAACAGATCTTACGAGTAGGGTATTTTTGGCCTTCTTTATTCAAAGACTATTTTATTTCCATCCAAAAATGCCATGCTTGTCAAACATACAACAACAAGATATGATCTCATCCCGCTCCTTTACACCCTGTAGTTTCCGTTGGACCTTTCACAAAATGGGGCATTGATTTCATGACATGTAACCCTCACTCGACCGGGGGGCATGGATACATCATCGTAGCCGTGGATTATTTCACGAAATGGGCCGAGGCGATGCCTACATTTGATAATACCATAAAAATTGCAGCCCTATTCATATTCAATCATATCATCACACGATTCAGAATCTTGCAAGCTATCATCATCGATCACGGTAGCCATTTTCAAAATTTCATGATGTACGAGCTTACCGAAAATTTGGGTCTTCAACATGAAAAATCAACCCCCTACTATCCAGAGGCCAATGGTCAATTTGAAGTGATAAACAAGGTTCTTATCACCATGCTTCGATGGATAATAGGAATTCACAAGACAAGTTGGAACACGATGTTGTTTTCAGCATTGTGGGCCTATCAAACATCTGTGAAGTTTGCCACAAGATTTATGCCTTTTCAGCTGGTGTATGGTATCGAAGTTGTTCTGTCGATTGAATGTGAGATACCGTCATTGAAGCTAACCGTTGAAATTATCCCAAACACCTCTATTGAGGAAGAATGTCTATTGTATGTGATGCGATTAGACGAAACCCGTCATGATGCCACCCTGTTTATTGAAACCCAAAAGAAACACGTAAAATCCTAATACGACAAGCATGTCAAGCCACGTGTTTTCTCCGAAGGTGATCTAGTTCTTCTCTATGAACAATATCGTGATTTACTAGGGGATGAAAAAATTGAAGCTATGTGGCGAAGCCCTTATATCGTCAAACGAGTGCTGGAGAAGGGAGCTTACGAGTTAGTGGATTATGATGGAATTCCTTTGAGTGAATCCAAAAATGGGCTTTACTTGAAGAAGTATTATGCTCATACTACCTTTGCATGAGTTCTTGTATTTTCACTGTATCATACTCTTGTGTGCTACTTTTGTGTGATTTTCATTATTTGGTTTCGACCCCCAACTGCTTACCTTGCATTGTGCTTGGTTTCCAGATGTCGGTGTCTTCACTACCCTATATTGGCTTTGTCGATGGTGCTGGTCGTAGTACTCATAACCTAGCTTATGCTTCTTGGGAAATCTACACACCCACGAATGAAATTATCAGTATGCAAGGTGTTTTCCTTGGTCGTTCAACCAATAATATCACATAATATAGCGCAGTCATCGAATTGTTGACTGATGCTATTTCACTTGGGATTTGACAACTTGTTGTACGACTTGATTTGCATATAGTAGTGCTACAGTTAAGTGACATATATACTATCTGAAGCCCTACTTTGTTATGGGTATATTTGCGAATTCGCCTCTTGGAATGTTATTTTGATTATATTGAGTATCAACACATTCCTAGATGTCTAAATATGTTAACCGATGCATTAGCTAATTATGTGTTAGAAACAGATTTGAGACATTTATAAATCCAATCACACATCACATGTTGTATATAAAGAAAAGTAAGTCAGTAGAAGCCTCATTTATATATATAACGATAAAAATGTTTTACAAAAGGGTGTTTTCCGTCCAAAGACCAAATATCAAAATATGAAGCCCATGGATTCCACAAAATAGCATCATGGATGATGCTCACAGTAGAACAGTACTGCCTGTGCTACCCTACGAAGTAGTCGACTGAGTGAACCAGACACGCCTATGGTGTGGTGTTGATAACACCTCAGAATATTGTTGATCTGGATGTCCGAGATGTCTGCTGTCAAACCCTCTAGATTCTGTTCGACTGCCTCATAATCGTTAGCATCCCATCCTGCTACTACAACTGCTTCCCGTCGTCTCTAAATGGGGGATGTACTCGGAGTTTGGTGTGGCCCTACATCTACATGGTCAAAATTTTTGATTAGTCATTGGATATAGAGCACATATAAAAAAACATCTTGTATTATAAAAATTCACAAAAACACCATAAAAACAAAATGCTTTTCTTACCTAGGTCACCCCACTGAAAAACCTCAGGTAGAACCAAATTGGGGTCACCTCGAAATTCCAAACCAACATATGTGTAATCATCTATCATTAATATTTGAGGCCTCAACTATTCAAAGAATGCATCGTTGTATTTTATAATGGGGCCCGCTACATGCCGAGCTAGGAGATCACACCACCTTTTCATCCTCGGATCTCGTGGCATTGGTATACCCCACTATACCTGTAGGCGTAAATAAGGGACTCTTTCTAGAAATAAATACACCAAAATAGATCCATACCCGAATTGCTTCAGGTCCCCATTCTTGCTTTTGGTTAACTGTGTCTTCATACTGCGAAGAAGACCATCGCACCAGTTGAACACACGAGGTTCCATGCATTCCACGACATACTGAAAATAAATTTGGAGGGACATGTGTGGAGATTCACTTCCCTCCATATGTGCAATGGTAAAAAGGATGGTACATAGAGTTAAATCCCGAACACCTCTGATGGCTACCTTACCTTTGCGTCTCTCGGCCTCGGGTTCACAGTACCGACAGATGTATTCGCTCATCGGCAGACCATAACCTCGACCTCCTGTTAAGGTCACATGTGCTCCACGACGGGATAGCCCCATAAAGAAGTAAATGTCGTCAATATCCAAGGAAAGAACATGGACACCCACATGAAACACATGCTGGTCTACATCCCACATGTGGACCAGGTATTCTAGTAACCTCAGTTGGGATCTCATGCACTGGATTTTAAATTTTGTTAACAATCTGCACCATCGAAGGGCATTGACGGTGCTTGGATCATTCAAGGCCATGAATTCATCATCCTCGTGTTCCCATTCTCTCCACTCCAACATTTTGGCAACCAAATACCTGCATGGAGATGAGAAAAGGGGATTAGCACCTCCAATCGTTGCTTTTGAAATTCTTTTTTGGTCAAACGCATGCAGAAGTTTTTGGGTTTTTGGCCGCCGCAAACAAATTTTTTGTACAGTGTGGGGTTTCTACAGGTGATCCATAGGGAACCTACAAAAATCATTGATTTCTGTAGGTCCCAATACTAGTCACCTGTGACGGCCCCAACGCATGCCTACCGACCCAAAAACTCATCCAAAAACTAACTTTTAACCAAAATAAATGAATTTCAATCCATTGAAAAAGAAGAGGATGACGAGATTACCGTGTTGATGGAAACCATTTTTTGAATGGTCGCCTATGCTTCTCGCAATCGACAGTCAAAATATGAGGTAAAAACAGGGTTTCTAGACAAGTTTTGAATGAAATGCAAATGAAATAGCAATAAGAGGTTTTACTCTCTTTTATTTCACTTTTTTCTTTTTCTAATAGTATTTTATATTATTTTAATGCATTTTATCATAACCTAAAGGTCTAATGGTCCCGTGAGTATTTTATTTTTCGCAAGTGGAAAGACTACAGCTCTGAATAATGCAGTATGGATGTTTTTTCTTGATTTTTTTTTCTGTTCGTTACATATACCAGTACTTTTAAGGAGAAAAACCTCGAGCTCACTCTTTGTTCGTTCTCATGCTCGAAAATCAATGAGAACGGAAATGAGTATACTTTTGTCATTTTTTCGTACTCGTCATGAAAACAGAAAAGGAAAAACTCATGGAGTATCCTTTAAGCTCTTTTCACACTCCATAAAAAATGAAAAGATTGTCGAGCGACCTTGATCTTTTCATGCTCATAAAATATTTGAAGAAAATGTTTGATGGGCGAAAGTTTATCAATTTTTCGGTCTCATTGAACTACTTTACAAAAAAGGAACTGAGAGAGTTCTCTTTTAAGTGTTTTTCAGACTCTATAAACATGAAAAACCCCCAAGTTTTCTATCTTTGGACTCGTTAAACAAACATCGAAAGACCCACATGGGACTGAACCACTCCTTATTAGGGTTCATTAAACATACTTCTAGGGACTCGTCCAAAGCATGAGCATACATCAAAAATCATATGTTATCCTCCTCAATCTTGTGTAAAAATAAAGAGGTACTCACCAGAAATGGTGGGGGGAAATTTGGGAAAGAAATGTGTCTCTGTATCCATGTTAGTGGAAGTACTAGTCACTCTTGAACATGACACCCTCCTTCATCATTTGAATCCAGGTTTGGAAATCCATTTTTCTCTCGTTTGACCTTCTACAAGTCCATATCTTGGGTTTTCTTTGATTCAATGTTGCCAAGACCATTGCCGTGTCATTCATATGTTCAAGACAAGTCCAAACGAACCCCTCTTTCAAGTCGTTCATCTATGATTATCAATTCCTACCATGTCGGCCTTCCCCGTGTCAGTTTCAAATCATTTTCATACTTTTATCTACCCTAAATCTGTTACTTATTTTGTTTCATTGATGGGGGATACATCAAGGCCCTCCTATGATGAGTCTTTTCCTGTCGACTTCAACTCATCATCCAGGGACAAGACCTAGAAATCATTTAAGTACCTTAGAGCCTGCATGCCTCAATGGAAGGTTTCTTTGCTTTCAACAGTGGATTCACATCATTGGTCCTTGATCGAAAGATTCCCTTGAGTGTTCGACTTCAACTCATTTATTCACACTCGTTGGATTGTACTAAGGTACCTTGGGAGTCATTGACATTAATGGTGATTTCCCTCGCACTTGTTAACCATTTTCATCAATGACCAGTAATCAAGTGGTTTCTACCATGTTAAACTTCAACACCTGTAATGACATGGTTAGATTCATACTTACGGATGACGGGATTGAAGACCCCAGATCTCATCACCTTGGTCCAGGTTGCGATGGAGTATTTATTATTTGTATTGACACATAGATCCACTTTGTATGTCTTGTGGCTATGTCCTGATTTCAAGTTTGTTAACACATAGATCCACATTGTATTCTTGGTGGTTATGTATTGTCTTGATGACATGGATCCACAATGTATAATTGGTGGCCATGACTGACATTTATGAGTCAAATCATTTGTCGTCTGAGCATGGGAATGCTTACCTCAGAGATGGTATAATATTGTGTAGATGCTTGATTGTTTTCATGTTCCCGATTAGTGCGCTCCCTGTTCCCAACACACACATGCATTTTACAAAGTATTTCAGCTGTCACGAGTTCTAGCCTCATACTTTTGGGGGAATTTTGTTACACATTATTTTGGTCACCCTGATGATGACCATACAAGCATGTGTCGAGGCTCTCAAAACAATATTTTACATGAGGAAAATGATTGATTTCTTCCCCTACAAGGAACATTTTTAGAATGACACCGCAGGATGATAGTGGTACACAGTGCGGAAATCCTTGATTTCCATAGACTTCTCTATGCCTGGCTCATGGGGTTTCTGCAATCTGCTATATAGGTAGGGTGCGGTGGCGTTGGAAGCTAAGAAAAGGAATAAGTTCACAAAGTTTCTAGAAGGAGAATCTTCTAGAATGTAAGGTGGAGTCCGTATGGTTCTGATCCTACTGGCTTCTCTTATTTGGTGGGATCATCCTCATCCTTTTAACCACTTCACCTTCTCCTATATAATGATGGGTTTCTCATGGAAAATGTTAAGAAATATTAAGCAACGAATTGCTGAAAGAATAGGTTGAAGATTGTGTGAAGGATCCTGTTACAACTGATGCTTGAGGCCTCTATTTGTCCATCAATATTTTGTGGACCATCTTCATACAAATCCAGAGCAAGTGTATGTGTGTGTTGGAACAAAGGACCACTGAAAGGAAACTTGCAACATCAAGGCATTTTGGTTGTATCTTCCACTTTTACTTAATATGATATGGTGACATGTTTCTTTCCCATAAAATCATCAACATTTTATTACATGACTCCTTGATCACATGTTTAGGTTTCCATTGAATCTACAATTGTTTCTTTCACTTTGGTTGGTTTGTGTCATTGCAGATCTGATCTCACAAGAGCACCAGAGCGAAGTAGGGACAACAAAGATACAAGGAAGCAATATCTAAAGGTATGTCATCTATTCCTTCTTTGGTAGTAAATTCAATGATGGAAACTTAGGGAAAGCGTCATGTCCTGTCTTGTTTTGTTCTAGATCCAGGTGGATCTAGGGAGACTAGTTTATGTCTTCATTCACCGATTTATCCAATAACAGCCTATCGGTGATCTAGATTATTTTCAGCACAAAATGCAAGCAGAGATATAATAAAGAAATGCACAGAGATATCAAAGATATTCAATAAGATAACATAAATGTATTAGAGATGCAACCATAAACACAGATATATAGTAATACATGATTTCTATTAATGAAAGAAATGTACAGAGACTGTAAAAATACAGAGTGAAAGACTCGCTAGAATGGCAACAACTTATCTCTGAGAAGAGATGTGATGGATACTCACATTCGCAAGAAGATGGTTACCATGAGGCTCTGAAGGAATTTTTACAATAAACAAGAATTCCAAAAACCCTAGACATACAAAAACCTAACCCTAGGAGATGAAGCGCCAAAAGTCATGTGGGCCCCGTTTGGGTAAGTGAGTACATCAACTTTCCGGGGTCGTAACTTTTGCATACTATCTCCATTTTAGGCTTGTGATAGCTCGTTGGAAAGGTATTTTAGAAGAGATTCATTTTGCAGGCTCAATTATGACTTTGGATATTATTGATAACCTGTATCTAAAAAAACCTTCATTTGAGCCCTCAAAATGGCCCCGAAAGTTAAAAACTACTAAAAATAGTAAATTGCCAAAATTTCCAAAAAACTATTTTGAGCCAGTCAGAATAGGTGGGTGGCCATCGATATCCACCTAGATCAATCAGAAATTTCTTAAATCTTCCACAGGGTTCACACCTTTCCAATTAGTATATGGTATTGAATATATTCTGTCGATTGAATGTAAAATCCCATCTTTGAAACTAGCTGTTGAACTTCTCCCTAACACCTCAACTAAAGAAAAATGTCTCTTGTATTTGATGAAATTAGAAAAGACTCTCTATGATGATACCTTAGTCATTGAAACTTAGAAGAAGCATGTCAAAGCTCAATATGACAAGCATGTTAAACTACATGTTTTTTCCGAGGGTGATTTGGTTGTCCTTTACGAACATGATTGTGACTTATTAGGAGTTGGTAAATTTGAGCCCATGTGGTATGGACCTTATATTGTGAAATAAGTGTTGGAGAAAGGGGCTTATGATCTAGTAGATTATGATGAAATTCCTTTGAGTGAACCCATAAATGGGCTTTACTTAAATAAGTACCATGCTTAAACTATTTTTTCATGAGTTCTTTGTATTTTTAGTGTATCATACTCTAGTGTTCTTTTTTCGTTTTTGTTCCACCTTTTAGTTGCTTACCTTGCATTGTGCTTGGTTTCCAAATGTCAATTTATTTGCTACCCTATATCGTCTTTGTTGATGGTGTTAGTCGTAGTACTCAAAATCTAGCGTCTGTTGTGTGAGCAATCTATGCACCTACAGATGAATTGATCAGTCTACACAGTGCTTTCCTTGGTCGTACAACTAATAATATCACAAAATATAGTGCAGTTATCGATTTATTAACTGACGCCATTTCATTTGGAATCCTTCATCTTATTGTATGACTTGATTCACAGTTAGTAGTGCTGCAATCGAGTAATGTTTATTCCATCTGAAGTCGTATATTGTTACGAGTATACTTAAGAATTCACCTCTTGGAAAGACATTTTGATTATATTGAGTATCAACATATTCCTAGATGTCTAATCAAATTGATAGATACATTGCATAATTATTTGTTAGACAGACATTTGTGACATTTATAAACCCAAACACATATTTTAAAAATACAAGTAAGTCAGTAGGAACTTTATATTAATACGACAAAAGTTACAAAAAGTGTTTGTCCAAGGACCAAAATATCAAAATAGTGAATATCATGGCTTCATATACAAAATCATCATTAAGGATGCTTCTCGTTATAACAGACAACTACCCATGCCACTCTATGGATCATTCAACCAATAGATGTCGATACACCAACTGCATGGCATTGGTAGTGCCGAGGAAGTTCGTCCACCATGGCATCAAGGATGTTCATGGTTAATCCATCTAAGTTCTGCTCAATCACCTCGATATCTGCAACAACAAATCCTACCACAACACCTCTCTCTCCTCACTGTTAGGACCATACAATGTACCTTTTTTCTCACACTTTTTGCTACCTTTACACCCTTGTTTCACTCACATTTAAACTCACATTATCACCTTACCCTATATTTCCAAAGGTATACAACATCTCTTCTCTTTACTATATGTTTAATCTGTTTTGCATATAATTTTACATTACTCTCGTACTTAACCATTGATCATAAATGTATAAGTGTTGAAACAATTCGAACTACAGATTAACATTGAGGCATATTGCTGAAACAGTTAAAGAACACAAACCCTATGGCTGAAATAGTCTGTGGACTACGACGCTGAAACAACAACTCACACAGAAGAAGTTGTTACACTCTCTGTGGTCTACAATGCTGAAACAACAACTCACACAGAAGAAGTTGTTACACAGTCTGTGGTCTATGATGCTGAAACAACAACTCACACAGAAGAAGCTGTTACACCCTCTGTGGTCTACGATGTTGAAACAACAACACAAAATTGTTACATTGACCACAACAGCCACACCTTGAGCCAACATTAACTATCGCTGCTACCTGAGACCAAGTTGCTGAAACAATCAGAATGCAAATCCCGTGGCTGAAACAACCCACAATTTGTGATGTTGAAACAACATACAATAGCAGTAACAAAAATACAAATAAAGAAGCTGTTACTTCAGCCGCAACAACAACACCTCACTCATCACTTGTAATAGCATTCTGTTACGGGAGACTAGGATATCCTATTCCAGTATAGAAATTGGATCTGACTAAGAATAGGATTCATATGTGCAAATGTAATTTGATGATCAAATTGTATCGAAGGGATTCTCCTCTTTAAATAAGAGAAAATCATCATTAGAGAGGACCTTCTGTTTTGGCTAAGAAAGGATTTACAGAGAGGGACGTATTTTATTTCAGACATTGTAATATGATACAGTTGACAGATGAATAAAAGATTGTTCTAATCATTTCTCTCTAGTTCCTTTCGTTTCAGGGGAATCTTGTGAGAAGGGAGGGCCCACATTCTTCACAAGATTCACCCATTAGCTTTGTAGTGTGTTAGTGTTATTTTTGTTCATGTCTTGATTAAATTTTGTTTTTCTGAAACACTACTTTATTGAACTCTGTTTTGCTGAAACACTACTTTACTAAACTCTGTCTTGCTGAAACTCTGCTTTACTGATTGTTACATTGTTTTCATATGATTCATGCTTGGGTAACTGTTAATCATTCTGGTAGCAATCCTGTTTGGTGAATTTATGAAAGCTTGATAATCAGGGACAGGTGTTGAAGATTCCTGCTTGGGGAATAGGGTCCTGTTCTCTGTTAGAGATAGTTAGCCTTCAGTGCATGTCAATTATTTCCATTAGTAATGAGTTCATGAAAGTGTGCTAATCAGAAATAGGTGCTGAAGATTCCTACTTGGGGAATAGGGTCCTGTTCTTTGTTAAGAGGTAGTTAGTCTTCAATGTGTGTCAATCATTTCAATTAGCAATGAGTTCATAAAAGTGTGGTAATCAGAAACAAGTGTTGAAGATTCCTGCTTGAGGAATAGGGTCATGTTCTCTGTTAAGAGGTAGTTAGTCTTCAGTGTGTGTCAATCATTTCAATTAGCAATGAGTTCATAAAAGTGTGGTGATCGGAAACAGGTGCTAAAGATTCCTGCTTTGGGAATAGGGTCTTGTTCTCTGGTTACAGAATAGTTGGTCTTTCCTTTTGCAGTGTCTTGAAAGATTTCTTTCCCAGGTTGTTATTTTCTTAATGTAATTCAGGATTCTTTGGACATTTATTTCTTTAAACATTAAACTCTGCAATAGGTAGACTGCTTTCCTGTAATTCAAGTTAGAACTTCAGTTTGTTCAAGACAAAGTGTGATTAATATGATTTTACTACAACTCTAGGTTGCTTTTGAGATTGAGAATATATAGTACGTGATTACCTTTGAAATAAACAAACTTCCCTGGGTTGACAATTTATGTAGCACTTGATTGTTTAGTTAAATAAGCAATTATAGTGACCAACACTCACCTCTGAATGGGAGATGATACTGGAGGATGATAAGGCACCACATCTGCATTATTGAGGGAACTTAATTAGTCTTGGATAAATGACAAAAACATTTTATAATTAAAATATCAAAAACATCATATAATGAAAATTTCCTTCTTACCTATGTCTCCCCACTGAGATCCCTTAGGAAGAGCTAAGTTAGGATCCCCACAAAATTCTATCCCGATGTAAGCATAGTCCTCCACCATGATTAGCTGATTTATAAACCACCAGAATAAAATATCATCATATTTGACGATAGACATGCCCCCGTGACAAGCCATCAAATCCACACATACTTTCATCCATGGATCTTATAGAGCGGGTATGCCCCACTCCACCTGTAGACATAAGATGGGGACCCTCTCCAGGAAGAAGGATACTAAAATGAATCCATAACCAAATTGTTTCAACTGACCATTCCGACACTTTGTTAGTTGCTTTTTCATGTTCTTCAAGAGACCCTCGCACAAGTTGAAGACCCGGGGCTCCATACACTCTATGGCGTACTGAAAGTGGCTTTGAAAAGCCATGTGGGGAGTTGCACTCCCTTCCATCCTGGTGATAGTATAGAGGATGGTTCTCAATGGTAAAGCCCAAACATCCATAATGGAAACCTTGCCACTATACTTTTCCATACCTAGCACACAATTGTGTGCAACATAGTAATCCATGGGTTCTCCTCCACCCCTTCTTCCAGAGAGTGATACCCGAGAGCCTCGGTGAGATAACCCTGTCAGAAAGTAAATATCATCTATCTCCAAGGTGAGTGTGTGCACACTCACATGAAAGGCTTGTTCATTTACATCCCACATGTGGACTAGATACTCTAGCAATCTCAGTTGGGTTCTCATGCCCTGGATTTTTAAGAATTAGAGTAAACCACACTCCTGGAGTGCCATCACTATGCCTAGGTCATTCCTGGAAAAGTGTTATTCTTCCTCATGCTCTCGTTCCATCCACTCGAGCATTTTGACTGAGGAAAACCTACCAAGTAACATCAAAAGATGATTAGAGTCATAAAAAATCAATTCTTGGAATTTTTCCTAACTCATTTTTTCTTTTCAAAAATTGAGTTGTGGTTGTTGTAGGGATTTTATTTTACACAGAGCGACGTCATCACACCCTAACTTTGTGTCCCCTGCGATGATTTGGGATTGTAACATTTCCCGATACTGTGAGCCTGCGATGATCTCAAAGCACAATGACCTTCACAAAATCAACCTAAACACAAAATTAAACCAATAAAAATGAAATTTTAAACCATGAAAAGAGAAAGGGGAAAGAGATTACCTTTTTTACGGAAGCGATTTTTGAAATGGTCCACCAGGCGCTCTGGAATCGACGCTTGAAATTTGGGAGAAAATGAGGTTCTGGGGCACTATTTGGGTGGAATTGCAAAATGAAATGGTAAATGGGTTGTTTTGACTTATTTTATTACTTTTTACCATATTTTATTGCAAAATTACATTATTTTTTATATTTTACCTATGCCCTAAAGTCTAACCAACTTCGCAAAGTGTTTTGTATTATAGATTGAAAGATCTAAGGATGAGACGTTTGACAGGGATCCACCATTTTTTGTTGTTTTTGTGTGTTTTTCTTATGTACATATGCTTTTAGGATTTTTTAGGAAAAACTTCGAGCACAGTCTTAATTCTTTCTCACGCTCGTGAAACCATGAGAATGAAATTGAGTAAACTTTTATCATTTTTTCGAACTCGCAGTGGTAATACGGAAAACGAACCCTATGGAGTATCCTTTAAGCTCTTTTCAATCTCCATAAACATGAAAAGATAGTTGAGTGACCTTGTTCTTTTCATGCTCGTAAAAGTATTTTAATAAAATGTCTGATGAGCGGTAGATTATCTCTTTTTCGGTCTCGTCATATTAACTTACAAAAAAGGACATCATGGAGTTCTCTTTAAGTGTTTTTCAGACTCTTTAAACATGAAAAACCCCTGAGTATTCTTTCTTTGGACTCGTAAAACAAACATCGAAAGGCCCATATGGGACCAAAACCACTCCTTCTTAGGGTTCATTAAACATACTCTGAGGGACTCATCTGAAGGATGAGCTTTCAATACAAGCATATGTTATCCTCCCCAAGCTTGCATAAAAATAAAGAGGTACTCGCCAGAAATGGTGGGGGAAAATTGGGAAAGAAATGTGTCTCTTTATCTATGTTAGTGGAAGTAAAGTCGCTCTTGAACATGACACCCCCCTTCATCACTATATTTGGGTTGGGAAATCTATTTGTCTCTTGTTTAACCATCCACAATTTTGTATGTTGGGTCCTCCTTAAGTCAATGTTGCCAAGACAATTTTTGTGTCGTTCATATGTTCAAGAGAAGTCCAACCTAAATAAGCCTTTTATCGAGTCAACCATCTACAGTTATAAATTTTCTACCATGTCAGCCTTCCTTGAGTTAGTCTCGAATCACTTCATACTCTGATCTACTTCATATCTGTTACATATTTCGTGTCATTTATGGGGGATACATTAAGGCCCTCCTATGATGAGTCTTTTCCTGTCGAATTCAACTCATTATCTAGAAACATGACTTAGAAATCACATTAGTACCATGGAGCCTGCATGCCTCAATGGTAGGTTTCTTCGCTTTCAAAAGTGGGTTCACATCATTGACCCCTGTTATAGGATAAATCCATGAGTGCGGAAACAAACCGATCTCCCTAGATCCACCTGGATCTAGAACAAAACAGGATAGAATATACCGCTTTCCCTAGATCTAACTATTGAATTAAATTGGAAGTGAGAAGAAGATATGTACCTTGTAATCACTTCCTTGGTCTCTGTTGTTCCTTGCTTCGCTCCAGTGCTCTTGTGCGGTCAAGATCAAAACAACACAAACCAACCAAAGTGAAAGAAAATAATATATCCAATAGCTAATCTATACATATGATCAAGTAGTTATGTAATAAAGTAGATCTCACTTTATGGGAAAGAAATATATCATTGTATCATATTAATTGAAAGAGAAACTTACAACCATTGCCTTGATGTCGCAAGGTCCCTTCCTACTGTCCTTCGTTCCCCACACACTTCTTTCTCCAAGGATTCTGAGACCATAGATTTGATAGCTACTCACAATCTGTCTTGACAAAGCAAATCTCAAAGCCACTCCAACCAAGAAAATAATTCCAAGCCAACCAAAAGCTAACTTTCTCCATGAGAGTTCCTCTCCTTTTATAAGTTGAAGAGGATAAGGTGAGGAGGTTAGGATGATCCCACTAAATCATGAAAGCGAGTAAGATCCAAACCATTCGGATGCCACC
>ML777264.1:115167-126727 GCA_009831015.1 Picea engelmannii | reverse complement strand
GTGTGGACTCTCATTCAAAGGTTGCAGCAGGATTCCAGTGCATCAGATACATTTACATGAAAAAATGATTCACTATGGTACAAAGATCACTTATATTTATGTAAGAACTCCCAAATCAAACAAAATGTACTATTGGAATTGCACACCTCTCTAGTAGGAGGGCACTCGGGATTTTTGAAAACCTACCATAGATTCAAGAAGGATTTTTTTTGGGATGGCCTTAAAACGGATGTTCAAAGGTTTGTGGCAGAATGTTTGGTTTGCCAACAAAATAAGGTGGAAAAATTTAAGACCCCAGGTCTTTTACAACCATTATCCATCCCAAGTCAGTGCTGGGAGGAGGTTTCCATGGATTTCATCACAGGGTTACGAAAGTCTGAAGGAAAGAGTGTCATCATGGTGATTGTTGATAGACTGAGCAAGTATGCACACTTTTGTGCACCCTCTCATCCCTTCAAATCTAGTACAGTTGCCACCGCATTCATGGAGACAGTTCAAAATCTACATGGCAGCCCAAAGATTATTGTAAGTGACAGAGATCCCATCTTCACTGGACATTTTTGGACATAATTATTTTCTTGTTTGGGTACTCAATTGGCTCATAGCTCATCCTATCATCCTCAATCTGATGCAGAAACTGAGATAGTGAACAAATGTCTGGAAGGATACCTTTGTTTCTTTGTCTCTGATAAAAAAACACAATGGTTCAAATGGTTACCCTTGACAGAATGGTCGTATAACACTTCCTTTCATATTGCAACAAAAATGACACCATTTATGGCACTTTATGGATACCACCCTCCTTCCATCACTTCTTCTCTAAAATAAAAATCTAAGGTTCAAGCAGTGGAAGATCACGTCGAGAATCAACAACAAGTTCTTCAAATCTTAAAGGACAACCTGACCATGGCACAAAATCACATGAAACAACAAGCAGATCAACATCGTAGTGAAAGAAGTTTTGAAGTAGGGGATTGGGTATTTTTAAGAATGCAACCATACAAACAGATGTCCCTCAAGCAAGCCAAGAAGGATAATAAATTATCACCAAGTACTATGACCCTTATAAGGTGTTGCAAAAGATTGGTACTATGGCATACAAATTGGAGTTGCCTACATCTTCACGAGTGCACCAAGTTTTCCATGTTTCATGCTTAAAGAAGGTTATAGGCGACAAGATCCCAGTTCAAACTATATTGCCAAAACTAGATGAGGAAGGAAAAATCATATTGGAGCCTGAAGCCATCACTGACACAAGAATTCACCAGCTGAGGAATAAATCCATTTCAGAGTATCTCATTAAATGGAGAAAACTATCGGCTGAAGATTCCACTTGGGAAGATGAGTCTTTTATACAGAAGCATCCAGAGTTACTCAAGCGTTGCAGACAACACTTGTATGAAGGGGAGCGGCATGTTAAGCCCTAATATTGGCTCATTACCCCTTAATTGGGGCATATTATATTAGTAATGTTATTTTATTTATATTGGCTTTAGGCCATTAGTTGTAATTATACCTCCTAGTCTCCTATATATACCAAGGAGACATTTTCATTTTGAATCATCTTGTACTTGAACATTTAAGTGGGGTAAAAGGAGGTTTCCCCCTCGAAGAGGCTTATTATCTGAAATTATCTCTTTTTCAAGGCATTGAGTACTTTTTCTAATGATTTTCTATGCTATATTGATATTTGGTTCTTAATAGTGGATTAGCTTTTATTCCTTAAAAAATATGTCAAAGGAGATCATCGCACCCTGCTCTATACTTGGGGTGCGACGATGCTTGATCATTGGATGTTGCACCAAACTGGCCTGCGATGTCGTCACATGTTGCCTTTGCATAGGGTGCGACGATGCTTAAACAAGAGGAAAAGTGAAATACGTGAAAGTTCTAGAAGGGAATCTTCTAGAAGATGAGGTGGCCTCTGATTGTTTTGGATCTTAATTGCTTCTATGATTTAATGGTATCATCCTAATCTCCTCATCGATCCATATTTCATCCTATATAAAGAGGGATCTCTTATGGAAAAGGCCAAGGCTAGTTTATGCATGAAGAATTCTGTTATAGATTGTACGTGAGATAACTTTTATTTATCTCTCTAATTCAGATTGTAGATCTTCTTCATCAAAGGCATTGGATTAAAGGTGTGTGTGTTGGAGAAAAGAACCATTGGAAGGGACTTTGCAACATCAAGGCATGTGTTGTATTCTCCACTTCCATTTTAATATAATGCAACAAAAAATTTCTTCCCTATAAAAGTGTATTTACTTTTATTGCATAACTCCTTGATCTTATACATAGAATTCATTGGAATATATATATATATATATATATATATATATATATATATATATATATATATATTTGTCCTTTATCTTTGTTGGTTTGTGCTTTTTAAATAGGTTCACCATCCTACAAATCCAAATATGGAGCAACAAGGACGACACTAACGAGGATCAAGTGTCATTTAAAAGGTATGTCATTTGTCCCTCTCTGAACTAGTTTATATGACAATGAAGTCCAAGGTGAAGTTTGTATTCTGCCCTATTTTGATATAGCTTCCTGTTGAAGTTAGGGAGATTAGTTTGTGTTTGCACTTACCGATTTGTTCGATAACACAACCCCTTCTTGGGTCAATACACCTGAAAAACCCAAAAGGTGAGGAGATGAGGGGATTAAATGTGGAAAGTGACAAGTATGGTTGGGAATGGCATGATGAATCGTAAAAAGGACCTCCTAGTTGTTGGGCTCTAAATATGTTCTAAAAAAAACCTCTATGCATCAACCAAAGGTAGGTGTTGGCACAAGCGTTTTACTTGTCATCTATGTAGGTTCTTACCTTCCGTTTTCAATACCCAACCTCTAGAGACAAAACACCTATAAAGGAACAACAATTGTAAAGGGAATGAAAATTATTCTATTCAAAGGAATAACACGACCTGCAAAAGGAACAACAATCAGAACAAAAGGAACAACAGTCGTTACATTGGGCCGAACTAATGTTGAATTAATTGCATTGTAGTATTTACCCAACTATCTAATTTGTCAACCCGGGGTTTGTAAATTAACGAAGCACATGCAAAGTATATGCAAGATTGAAGTGGGACTAATCTAATCTAATGCTTAAGCTACAACTGAAATTGAATCATTAATCTAACACATGACTGAAATTGAATCATTAATCTCACACACGACTTGGAATTGAATTAATCTAGTGGTGTAAATGAAATTAATCTAGGAATGAGAAATTGTGTGAAGGAATTAATCTAGAAATGAAGAACTACATGAAGGAAAAGCAAGTACAACATGTGAAGAGTTAAATAACACAACAACATATGTGAGCTCACGCCAATGAAGCATTCTTCTATTACAATAACCAAATCAATCTTCATAACAAAATAATAAAAGAATGAAAACCAAAACCATGAATTAAAGCTAAGAATCCATTTCTCTTTCGAATCCTAATGACTACTCTAATTCTCTACTTACAACTGAAATCTCATGAAGAGAGAGCACTCTCTTTTATACATGAGAGCCTTGAAGATAAGATAACCATCTCATAAATACAGATCCACTTTTCTCTCAACCTATTTCCCATTATTACAAATATAATCCCTTCAAATCCTCACACATATCTCTCATATATCTTGGATAAGATATTCCAACCAAATCTCCATGATCTTCTCCTTGGAATGGGCTTGAATTATCTTCTCAAATCTTGAAATGGTTTAGGAAGTATTCGAGAAGTCCTTTTGAATTAATCCTTCTCATATTCCTACACATTACAAAGCTCACACATATTTGAGATATATATGAAAACATGTCGATTTTCTAACATTTAATCACAAATTCATTTTAAATACTAAAATGAATGAAGTGGAGAACAATGAGGTGAAACCCAAGTATATTTATGGAAATGATATCATGAAATGTTAATGGGGAGATGAAATGTGAAGAATGATGAAGGGAAAGGTGGATGAGAATAGGACATTTATGAGCCCCAACATACCCCCCAACTTAACTTGTTGCATGTCCTCATGCAACCATGCATGGATCTTCTCAAGAAATTTTGACATTTGGATGTTGGCTTTGAGTGATTATAATGAATGTTTCCAAGATGGGATTTACATGAGTAACAACTGGCATTTTCTTATGGTTGGTTATTGTGTGACAATCATGAATATAAAGAATGTTGGTTCTTGTGTTAACAACATTCATTTCGTTTATTTTTTCTCTTGTTGTTATGATAATAATTTGCCCATAGTCTTACTGGAAAATATATACTATAAGTGTGCATAAGGAAACATCACTGAGTATAAGAAAGCCCTTTTTTCGTATATTTGCGAATCATACCAATATGTATATCAATGCTTATAAAGCAAAGTGCAACATAGTATAGTTGGAAAAGAAATGTTCATAAATGGTAAATGAGACGAAAAAATGGAATAATGATGGTGGAAAAGTGGAGTGATGATAGTAAATAATGTCCCCTACCCCCCAACTAAACTGGTTGCATGTCGTCATGCAACGTGGCATAAGTCATAGAAGTGAAAAGGAAAGGGAACTTGGTGAAGGAATTTTCCAAATTATTCATTGCTAGCAGTTGAGGAATTACATGATTAAAGTTTAGAAAATAACATGCCTCCACTTACCCAAAATGTTGATGAGCTATGCAACAGGAATATGACTGATTCGACTGTTAGAGCATGGAAGATGTTGTTGTTGCAGGATCATGTGAAAAGTGATTGTTGTTGTAGCAACGACTGCTGTCTGTTGGATCAGAGAATGTGAAGTGGAGGGATATGAACTACGGTTGAATGAATCATGGAAAAGAGAAAGTGTGAAAGTGGAATTGTAGTACTCTCAGATAGCTGTAGTCATGTTGCTGTAACTGTTGATAGATTCATGAAAAGTGTATAGTCTTCACCCACTGCTAAACTTGATGGTACAATTCTAATCACGTGAATGGATGTGCCAGTGTTGAGCATGAAGAGAAGTCATTGGATTACCGACCAATGATGAATGTCATTAACCAATGTGAGGCAACTCATCATTGATGTCAATGAGTGCCAAGGTACCTGAGTACATCTTGCGAAGTGTGAATGAATGAGTTTATGTCGAGCCATGTGCAAGATCTAGCGATCAAGGAACATTGATGTATTCCCATGATTGTCAGCAAGAGAACTTGCCATTAAGGCATGCAAGCCTCCAGGTACTCAAAAATGGACTCTATTCTATATCCCAGATAAGGTGTTGAGGTCGATGAGGCAAGACTTGTTGAAAGGTGGGCCTTAAGGAATCCCACATCAGTCAACGTGAGTTTGGATAAAAAGAGTGGTAGGAATATAAATGAGATCTCAGTCATAACAGTGTGTATGGCAAGGCAATGTAGTCATGGAAAGGGAGCTAGATAGTTTTATTGACAAGGAAAACTAAACTAAAAAAGCTAAAGAGATGTATGCAACTCAGAAAGATAGGCATGTGAGAAGTCATGATGGATAAGGCAATGAAATATGGGCTTCAACATAGGGATGACCAGTCTGCTTTGAAGGAGAAATGGAGGAAGACATTCATGATGAAAATGGGTTTAATGAATCGTCGTTGTGTAATAGAAAACGCCATGATGTTTAAGACGAGAATCAACTCCTTCAAGCAGTCAATAAGACATGTTTTTTTTTTCAAAAGTTTTTGTGATTTTGAAAATCACTTCAGCTGCAAGATGCGATCAGCCGCGCACCTAGAAAAAACTTAGTACAAATCCTGCATGAAAACTTGTGAGATGTTCGAAGAAAAACATAACATGCAAAAAGAAGGACAAATGTGACAAAGTAAACAAAATGTGTTTTATACCTCTTTTCATGATCATTGTGCGCGCGTTTGTATCATCATCGATTGCTTACTTAAGTGACCCCAAGAAATATTTTTACATAAAAAAACATTACTTTGATAGTGTTTTCAAGAATTTATTTGAAATGTCCATTTGCTAAAAAGTTTTATTTTTCATGTTTTAAAACAAATATTTCTTTTTTTTTATTGTGATCTTTTTATAATGAAAACAAAACAACTAAAAAAATTCTTTTGATTATTATAAAAATTTATTTTTAAAACAAATAATAATTTTTTTTTTTTTTATTGTGATTTTTTTTTATATAATGAAATAAACAAATAAGAGAAAAATAAAAGAAACAAAATAAAATAATATATATATTTTTGTTTTTATTATGATCTTTTTATAATGGATTAACCAAATAAAAAAAACAAAAGAAAAGAAAAGAAAAAAAAAATATTTTGTTATTATAAAACAGAACAAAAGAATAGTGTCGGTTGACTCTCATTTTTTTTTTTATACCTGGGTGTCACCATGAATGCCCCAACGGATAGGAGAAAATTGTAGCGCTCAACATCCATTCTCCATCTGTGTTTCTCATACAACATATTGTCAGGATCTACGTCTTGCCATGCATCCGGTGAAGTGTTATCATTGTCTTCATTGTCATCCTCCTCCCGGTCATTAATGTCAGCCAAAGCCATCATTTGAGCTGTCAATAACGGTCTTCAACTTCTTGAAGTGCCATGGAATATGCCTCATCACTTTCAAATAAAGATGCATCGACCTCTTCATGGTCACCATTAGCCAATGTGCATATACACCAGTTCTTGCAAAGCCCGCGCAAGGGCCAAGTCCGAATCTTCTTGACTAAGGGAAGTGGAAGGTTGCCTTGAAGATTGCTCAAATGCTAAGTCTAACACTGAACTCGTAGATGTTTCTCAACCCAAATACGAATATGCACCCAATCAGACTAGATTGGAACAGGTACTCGGGTCGAGCATGTCTTCCATTTGCACCACCAACCGTTGTCGTTTGGGGTAGGGGACTTTGATCATCCACTCCACCCCAATGAATGCAACACATTCTGAATATTAGATGGCACATCTGATTAGAAGTGCCTCATTCTGTATGCTACATCCGAGACCTGCACATCGAATTCAAAAGAAAAAACAACATCATTCTCTGCAACCAAAGAATTGACACATATTCATCAGATTTATCCTTGATACCAGCCAATTCGAGCACTTAAGCAGTTGATCTATCGTTTCGGCTTCATCTTGTAAGTTGACAATCTAGTTCTTATTTTGAGAGAGAGATCTATCCACTCCAATTAAAGAAAGCTAAGGTATCACAACATAATATTATACGGTGATGAGTCTCATGTAGTCAACTTCTTCTCTTTCTCATAGATTCTGTCAAGCTCTCTCTACTCGACCTCTGACAGCTTTGTGAAATTTCATTCCCCAAAATCAAAATCCACTCACTATTGTTTTATCTCAAGTTCTTTCTTCAGGAAATCCATCACCACATGAACAAAAAATTCAATGTTGGCCCCATAAGATTGATGACTTGTAGTAATGAATTTGTATAATGTAATAACTCAAAGACTCCAAGAACCTTGGAAAGAAACAAGAAGTATTAGTATTAGATTCTTTCTCTACCAACGTTGCAACAGTTGGAGCCAAGCCTTTGACCATTCTTATAAGCCGATCTCGATGGTTACTTGTACTCTCACTCTCATAAGGTATATGATGGAGCAATAAATGAAAATTTACAACCAATGCTTCCCCAGGTAGAATATGAAGCATATTGGCATGAACGTCATATACAAACAGAGGCAAAGCATGAAATTCGAAAGGAACCTGATAAGTTTCTAAACTAAGATTCCTCGTTACCTTAGATCATGCCTGTCAATAATATGTTTTTTAAATTGATTTGAATTTCATGGCAGATGGCTACGCTTTTCGGAATTAATGGACCATAATAACGTCTAGTTATGCATTTTAGCCAGATCAAAATCCCTGAATTTAGATATGACATGGAGGTTGGCGGTCTGGGAATAATATCGCCAATGTAGAAGTAGATCACTGCAAATCAAATTGATACAATCAAATCGGATTTAGTCTCGTAATCTCTGGCAAAAATCTTTGTATTCCGTTTGAACGTACAAGTGGATGTTATCTGGCAGAAATTGCATTAAATAATGTTCATGCATTGTTGGAGCTGATAACCACCTTCATTCCGGTCTGCTTCTTTCCATTTGACCTTTTCCCTTTTTTTTTTTTTTACCATCTGTAGAAAAAGTGAATACAACGAACATGCTCATAATGAAGGCCATAAAAGAAATGTTGTGATGCACAATGATACCCTGGGGTGTTTTAAGATCAGGAAGATATCTTTAGATACCCACAAAGTTTCTCCATAAACCTTTCACTTTCAACCAATATGACTGTACTTTTAGATAGGCAAAAACAAATGAGATTGGCGAGAGCACCATTTGCTTCCATAAGTTGTTTGCCTTGACTTTTCATCAATGAATGTACCAGGTAGACAAAAGGCAGTTTACCGCACCCACAAAGTAGAGTCAAAGAAGATACTGGGCACAGAGGTAGAGGTTATATGGAAAATATTTTGCTTGCTATAACAGATTTAGAATTTGCAAATTGCTTATTTGTTAGATCAGGTTTATGCATGGTTTATGTGCATTCATGATATTTTTGTTTGCTTGCAGGGTTATTTCCAAGTGTCTACAGGATAAGAAACAAAGGAAAAAAAAGCATGGCGCGCAAACTAGGTTGAAGTTTAGAACAAGAAGAGTGCAGTCATGAAGTTGTTTCAGCTTGGAGTTTCTGCGCAGCTCTTATCTTGTATGAATTGCAAACCTTATTCATTTACATTATTATTATTTATTTATTTATTTATTTTTATTATTATTATTTTTTTTTTATCTGTTTTATTGCAGAAGGAGGATGCACAACATTTCATTTATTTCTTCTGTTATGTTTTTTTTTAAATAAAGAATAAAATAAAAAATTATTTTGCAAGCTTGAAAAAAAAAATTATGAGAAAATGGAAGATAAAAAATAGATTAGGCGAAATTTTCCTTTTGTCAATTAATTGATATTCCTGAAATCAATCAATCAGTCATCCTATTTTCTGATCCTCGTGATCGCACGAAGCGTGGAGGAGAGCATACTTATTCGAAAAAAATAAAAAAACTTGAAAACAAAATCCTACCTACACTACGCTAATTAGAAATGAGAAAGTAATTACGTATAATCAAAGAGCCAATGTAGCCATGCACACAATAGTAATAAAAAAATGTTATCTTTCAATTTAGCAATTGACAATTGAGAATATGTATGAGCGGGTGAAATTAGCTGCTGAAGTTCTAAGTTAACAAAATAAAAAGGAAAACTAAGTGGAACTAACCTAGTACTTACTTGAAACCAACGTTCGATCAGGCTTTCGTAGGCATAATTTGTCTTACTCAGATCATGCTGCAGCTTCTCACTGTCCTCCTCGACCTCTTGCTTGCCATATTTGTCCAGGTTGCAACAAAGTATTCATAAGTTTGTATTGACACATAGATCCATTGTGTATGTCTCGTGGCTATGTCTGAATTTGAATTCTTTAAGTGCATAGATCCACATTGTATTTCTGGTGGCTATGATGAATTATGATGACATGGATCCACAATGTATGTTTAGTGGCCATGACTCACTTGAAACTTATGATTAGAGTCACTTGTAGTCTGATTATGGGAATGCCTACCTCAGAAGATGGTATATTATTATGTAGATGCTTGATTGTTTGCAGGTTCCTGACCAATGCACTCCTTGCTTTCGACACACACATTCTACAAAGTATTTCAGCTGTCACAGGTTCCAACTTCATACTTTGGGGGGAATTCTATTACACATTATTTTGGTCACCCCAGTGATCAACTGACGACATGTGTATAACTCACTTCCATGTTCCCTGAAAACATTAAAAGAGACTTTCTCCATGAGAAAAGTGGATTAGCTTTTATTCCTTAAAAAATATGTCAAAGGAGATCGTCGCACCCTGCTCTATACTTGGGGTGCGACGATGCTTGATCATCGGATGCTGCACCAAAATGGGTTGCGACGTCGTCACATGTTGCCTATGCATAGGGTGCGATGATTCTTAAACAAGAGGAAAAGTGAAATTCGTGAAAGTTCTAGAAGGGAATCTTCTAGAAGATGAGGTGGCCTCTGATCATTTTGGATCTTACTCGCTTCTCTGATTTAATGGGATCATCCTAATCTCCTCATCCATCCATATTTCATCCTATATAAAGAGGGATCTCTTATGGAAAAGACCAAGGCTGGTTTATGCATGAAGAATTATGCTATAGATTGTACGTGAGACAACTTTTCTTTAGCTCTCTAATTCAGATTGTGGATGTTCTTCATCAAAGGCATTGGATTAAAGGTGTGTGTGTTGGAGAAAAGAACCATTGGAAGGGACCTTGCAACATCAAGGCATGGGTTGTATTCTCCACTTCCATTTTAATATAATGCAACAAAAAAATTCTTCCCTATAAAAGTGTATTTACTTTTATTGTATAACTCCTTGATCTTATGCATAGAATTCATTGGAATATATATATATATATATATATATATATATATATATATATATATATATTTCCTTTATCTTTGTTGGTTTGTGTGTTTTAAACAGGTTTACCATCCTGCAAATCCAAATATGGAGCGACAAGGATGACACTAGCGAGGATCAAGCGTCATTTAAAAGGTATCTCATTTGTCCCTCTCTGAACTAGTTTATATGACAATGAAATCTAAGGTGAAGTTTGTATTCTTCCCTGTTTTTATATAGATTCCTATTGATATTAGGGATAATAGTTTGTGTTTGCACTTACCGATTTGTTCGATAACACAACCCCTTCTTGGGTCAGTACCCCTGAAAAACCCAAAAGGTGAGGAGATGAGGGGATGAAATGTGGAAAGTGACAAGTATGGTCGGGAATGGCATGATGAATTGTAAAAAGGACCTCCCAATTGTTGGGCTCTAAATATGTCCTAAAAACAACCTCTATGCATCAACCAAAGGTAGGCGCTGGCACAAGTGTTTTACTTGTTGCCTACGTAGGTTCTTACCTTTCGTTTTCAATACCCAGCCTCCAGAGATGCAACACCTGTAAAGGAACATCAATCGTAAAGGGAACGACAATTGTTCTATTCAAAGGAACAACACGACTTGCAAAAGGAACAACTATCGAAAAATAAAGGAACAACATTCGTTACATTGGGCCAAACTAATGTTGAATTAATTGCATTGTAGTATTTACCCAACTATCTAATTTGTCAACCCGGGGTTCATAAACTGACGAAGCACACACAAAGTATATGAAAGATTGAAGCAGGACTAATCTGATCTAATGTTTAAGCTACAACTGAAATTGAATCATTAATCTAACACACGACTTGGAATTGAATTAATCTAGTTGCGTAAATGAAATTAATCTAGGAATGAGAAATTGCGTGAAGGAATTAGTCTAGAAATAAAGAACTACATGAAGGAAAAGCAAGTACAACATGTGAAGGGTTAAATAACACAACAACATATGTGATCTCATGCCAATGAAGCAATCTTCTATTATAATAACCAAATCAATCTTCATAACAAAATAATAAAAGCATGAAAACCAAAACCATGAATCAAAGCTAAGAATCCCTTTCT
>ML777264.1:25324-81715 GCA_009831015.1 Picea engelmannii | reverse complement strand
GAAAACAAAAACAACAAAGAAACTGAAACTTAATCCTTTGAACTACCAAGAGATCTTTTACCAAACCAAGAGACCCTAAGAGTAAAATATCCCCAGCGGAGTCGCCAATTCTGTTGTTGGGTATTCTACCCTACGGACTAATAGGCTAGGGCTCTAAACTTATACGCAGATCATGACCCTCAAGACTTAACTTTTAACCTTCTACCCAAATCTGAAACCCCGATTTTCACATGCACACAAAAGAAGAATGAACCAACCTTTTTCNGATGGCTGAAGTAGATCCTCTGTTGAGCTTCTTATCCCCTTGCTGCTGCTACTCCTTCCAAAAGCTTCTCTACAATCAAGACAAGACTATGCATGCATGCTACTGATCTATTCTAAGGTTAGAGATAAAAACACAAATCAAATAACATAGATAAGACTCATGTATTCGGGACGAGAAAAGTATCTTTTCTATTAACTTCAATATGAACCAACTTACAATGATTTCTGAGGCCGGTCACCGTTCCACGATCCTGATCCTGGGCTCTTCCTCTTCTTTTTGTCCTTCAACTGCTGCTGCATGAATTTCTCCTAAAGCTTGAGGCAAGGCTAAAGGGTTGGGACAAAACTGGTTTGGCAATTTGGCAGAGTTTCTTTGCTATGATTTTTCTCCTTTGAATAGTACCCCTACCCCTCCTTTTATAGGCTAGAAGGAGCTAGGGTTTTTGGCGAACTCTCGGCCATGCATGGCTCGGAGTTCCAGTTAACTGACAAAAATCCTCGTGTCCCGGTGGAAACTTTCCTGATTTTTTGCTTTGTTAGGTACCCGCGGGCTATTTTGGGTTAGCCCGCGGATGCCCACGTGCAGTATAAGGACAACAAGCGGATGCCCGTGCCCAATGAGAATTTAGGGCGTGGGTTGCTTGTTTTAAGTGGTTTTTTGAGGATTTGTTCAGCATGGCTTTGGCTAGGAAAAGGCATGAGTTGGCCTGATGCCAGGTAAACCTGTGTGGTGCATTTTAGGGTTATAACATGCATGCTCAAGGAAGACCTACAATTGTCGTTAGATTAGCTGGAGCGAAATAGATTTGGGTCGTCTAAAATGTACGTCCAGATGCGTGCAGAAGAGAGAAGAATCGGACAACAGAGACACTTCGAGATAGAAGTGGCAAACATCTAATAACCATTGGATCTTGCAAAGTTGCAAGGTGGTTAGGGTTCAGTACTTCAACCCATGAAGTCGCAAATGGCGAAGTCGCGGGAGGATCAAGACCGTCCATTCGAGGAGGATAGGTGGCAGAGATCCAGGGATCTCGCGAACTCAGAGGTTCGCAAGGTAAGAGCCCAAACATTGGGTGCTTCAAGTTGTGAGTGGCGAAGTCACGAGAGGATTAGGACCGTCCATCTGAGGAGGATAGGTGGCAGAGATCCAGGGATCTCGTGAACTCGGCGGTTCGCAAGGTAAGAGCCGAGCACGAGAGAACACATGGTAGAAATTCAAGGTGGGGCCCACGTGATTGACGGGTGGACACATGTCGCCTGGAGAAGGGATTCAATGCTCCGTTGACTTCTCATGTTTTGGGGATTTGCGGGATAAGAACATGAGAGCTCAACCCTTGGACTTGCAAAGTCGCGAGTAGTGAGAACGTGAGAGGGAAAATTAAATATCGCTTCTCGGGGGTTCGTGAAGGGAAGGTGCCAAGATTCGACACTACAACTTGCGAAGTGGCGAGTTGTGAGCAATGCGAAAGGAAGGTCAAACTTTGTTGACTTTCAAGTCTCAGAGGATCGCATAAGGGAGGAACGAGAGTTCAACCATTGATCTCACGAAGCGGCGAATAGCAAGAGGAGCTAGCATTTAGCCTAGTCGGCAGTCACGCGCAAAGGATGCTGACAGAAGGAAGCTATACCCATTTTGTGATCTTGGGTATCGGTGATTGGTGAAGAAAATTCGAGGGTCTTTGACTCACGATTCGCGAGGTCGCGAGTTGTGAAAGGTGCTTACATTTAGGCGCATATGTGGTCCTATCGAGATAGGGACTAAAGAAAGGGAGCTAGTGCTTTTTCGTTAAGTGGTGGGTAGATCAGGACGACCAAAATCTACGCACCTAGATCTATGGCCAGGGTTTCATTCCGAAGCCCCCTCGCCATTCTACCTTTAAGATTGGACTCAATTGTATTTTTTAGTCGCGAAACACAAAAAGGCACCTGGTTTGTTTGGCCTGTGGTCCTAACCCACGATCACAGGGAGGTGAATAGGGAAGAAATAGCCTGCGCTAGGCCCCCGTAGGACTTCGAGGATTCTGTCCCTTGAGGAAAAATGATTTTTTTTTATTATACCGTAGTGGGTGTGTGACAATTGTGGTTTGTCAACTTGCACCACAACAACCCATCCATCTTCTTCCTATTGCTCAAGGCACTTCTCCATTGAGATAATCAAGTTCAACCTAGGGAATTTATTGTTTTATGTTCAAGGAGGAGGCAGGTCATTGTGAGGATCACTACTTCAACTTTGACATTCATTATGTTCTAGAACTAGATGGATTTCTCTATGGTGTGGCTTGTTGGAGTGGTGTGAATGAATTAATCCTAGGGAAGAATGTATCTTCAAGAAAAGATGACTCATTAGTCATGGGGTCAACCCATATAAATCCATCAATTGTTGTTGATGTGTCAACTTGCACTTGGATATGTTAGTGCAAGTTGGCATAAAGAAAACCTCAATCATACCAAGTGATTCAATAGAAATGAAAATTTTAAAAAACACATACGTTTTAGTTTTTCCATATACAAAATAAGAGTTATGTTATAAGAGGTTTCCATGTTGCTTGGAACTTTACTATGCAAGGATTCGTTTACCAAGGAGAATGGAATTCCAACTCATAGACCCAAAGAGAATTTGAACACATAATTTTAAGGCCCATTCCTAAACTAACTTGGCATAGGGACAAAACTAGAGGAAGTGCTTGACAATTTCATCTTTGTGGTATAAAGGGAACTTCTATTAAGACAATCCCAAATACTTCAAGTGTTTCCCATGAGGAAGGTCACCTAGAAGCAAGGATTAGGTATATACAACCTCTTAGAATCAATAAATGATTTCCAAATAGATAGGATCTGAAATAACTAGGTAGTCTATTTAAGGCTAATTTCCAAATATTGTTTAACTTGGAATTTAGGACTCGCATGGAGCTAAGAAATCAATACCCATTGGCTAGTTTATAATTCATGAAGACTTTAGAGTAATTCCATTTCTAATCTCTACCACAACACCAATGGTCATCAATGACAAAATCTTAGATCCACTCAATTATAAGCCTATCGGATTGAGAAAGTTGAACTAATGTTTTCAAAGATTCCCACAACTTCCAAATGTGTGTGCAACCATAAAAGAGATCAAATGCTTTGATGATACCCTTTGTGAACAACCACTTGGATGAGAAATAAGTAGACTCTTTCAAAAAATTTCCTTCACACATCATCAAGGGATACCACCAAATACAAAGATCATTGAATAGTAGGCATGTATGAAGAGAGGCACCTTCTACAATAGGTGATACTTGACATCATCTTTCGAGGCCTTATAAATACTCTAAGCCATAAAGGTACCCTAGATTTGGACTTTGGTCAAAGTTAGCAACAAAGTCCATAAGTTGAGATTTTTCCAACATATTTTCCCAAATAAGGCCCCTCTCATAATGATATTGTGTAGGAGAAATTTCTAGTTGCATTGACCTTCCACAACCCTAATCACCTATTTTTCACATAGATAATGGGCTTGAAAGAATCACAAAATGATCCTAAAACCATCCTATTTCTTTGGATTGCAACAAAGCCCCCAATTAATCTAATGGAAGCCATTTTTTCATACACAATAGAATTGAGAATGATTCAAAGGATGTTCTCTAGCCATTAATAGGTCATAATGGATGGAACCCAACAAGATGAATACACATCAATGGAAACAAGAAACTTGGAATATATATAGAATTTGTCCATTAAGGATAGAGGATGTGAAATCCACTTGTCCACTTTCTTAGCTATTTGTTGCAACACCACCTCCCAGAGTGATTTTAGTGATGATTGAAAATAAAAGAGGATCCCGAGAAATAAACACTTGATCACATTGAATCCAATCCCACCCTTAATAATGTAGCCAATCAAGGATTCCATCCTAAGGTAACATGTTAAAATTGATTTTGTCCTTTCCATTGACTTTTTCCCTCCCCATATAGTGAGGAAAACGTCATCCAGAAAATGTCCACTAACCATTTGACAAATTTTAGACCTAGGTAGAGGAATACCTTTAATAAACCCTTGAGGAAACCAATGATGAAGGAGGTAGCCAAGGGCCTAAACAACCATAAAATATAGGGTTGGGGCCAAAGGGAAACCTTGCCTAATTGACTTGGACATACCAACTTTCTCATATTTAGCTTAATTAACATACAAATAGGCTCAAGTATTTGAGAATAGGGTGTCCACCACCTAGATGAAAAAAATGACCAAAGCTAAGATTCTATAGCATGGACAAAATGAATGACCATTCAATGTGATCATATGTTTTCTCAAATTCCAACTTATTGAATAGTGATTTGTCCCATTCCATACCCTCTCAAAAAGCTACTACATTACCAAAGATAAATCAACATCGAATGGAACCAAATTAATTTTCCTTGATTCCCTAAGGTAAGATGTAGTAAAGCTGCAAGGCTAAGGCCTTGGCCAAAATATTATATGAAACATTGAGATGAGTAATGTCCCAACAACTTGTAATTGATTCCCCCACCCATCCCAACTTTGAGAAGGAATTTGATGAAATTGATAAGAGGCCTAAGGGGCTTCTTCTAGACAACTTCTTTGTGGTAGGTCATGCCCAACACAATCCCATGTGGATTTTAAAAATTCATATGGGAAAACATCCAACCCATAATATTTATCATCGACTATCATCATCATTGTTTCCATCAACCATGGTAGGGTCAAACCCTAATCACAAATTATTTCTTGTTCGAGGGAAAAATTTCAAGGAACAAGTAAATTTACATCTCCTTAACAACCCTTCATGCATTAGACATGGCTTTGGATTGAAATAGAGTATGAAAATGCTCAATAAATTCCCACTTAATTTCCCCATGGATGGTTACCCTTCTTGAATCTATATTTAGGGTGTCATTATTCTCATATACTTCCTTGATAGCAAGCATTTTGAAGAAGGATGTTTTGGGTAACTCCCTAGTTTTAAGACAATGGAGATGATACTATATTTTGTCACCACGAGCCTAAGAAATCTCATCGACCTTCAAACAATATATTAATTTGAAAACTCAAGATTGATGAACTTCGACATAGGTGTAAATTATAACCTTGTACAATATCTACTACAAATTGATATTCATAAAATGATCCGAAATCGGATCCAGAAGCCTGACAGGGCTTGAAAAATGCTCAAAAATGAAAGTGCTTGGAATCCAATGAAACCAACATCATTGCGTCCGTCTCGTCTTCCTGATTCCAGTGGTATATTTACTTTGTCAAACGGAGTCCGTATGGAGAAGATATCGCATTATGTCCGAAAAGTCAAACATGTAAAAAAATTGTTGACAGTGCAGTCTGTACAGTCCGTCCGTACATTGACGTGGCATGTCCATATGATTACATGGAAGGTCTGTATAGGCAACACATGGCAGCCTCGGGTAGTGACATGTGGCAAGCATATTTGGACATTTTGGCATACGGATGGGCCTATCCGGAGGTGACACGTGTCACCACTGGAAGGGTGACACGTGGCACAGGTGATGTCAACAACTGACGTGGCAGGATGACCGAGACAGTATGGCAATGATGTGGCAAGGTTGAATGGTAAGTACGACGAAGTGACGTGGCTGGCACGTGGATCAATCGGTGTTTTACACGTGGCATTCATTGGTTGGATGTAGAGGTGCCACGTGGCCTAGTCAAGGGATGCCACGTGGCACCCCGTGATTTGTTGTTGGGTTTACATATAAAAGTTTGGTATGTCGCCGGAGGGGTTTGAACCTGTGACTTATCGAGCGGGCCAAGGAATGGCAGGGCTGGGCTAGCCACCTGCCCCACCGGTGGTTCTTATTATCCATCCGACAGAAATTATATTTAAATTTGATTTAAGTGTTGAGCCGCGGGGGGAAGGGTCGGGGCTTCGCCCCAGCCCTTGGCGCATATCGTAACCATTTGAATGTGACCGGGAGTGGAAGGTAATGTGCGGTTATAACGGTTATAACCCGTGGACCCTTGACCATGCACCATAGAACCGGGAGCTAGCGCCAATAGAAAAGGGCCAGCGCTTAGCCCGCAGGGCTAGCGCTAGGCCATATTAAGCCATGTGACCATACAGAAGGTGCGCGCGCCCAAAAAAGGGGGGATAAAGCCCGTATTATAACTATAATATAGTTTAAAAAGTGGGTTTTTAACTGATTTTTGGTTTTTTTAATGTAATTAAACCTATTGTTAATGGTTTTTGGGAGTTATTGGGTAGTTTTGGAGCCTAACTTCTTGGAGGAAGTTGGAGGTGAGAAACTACCTTCCCAGCTATATAAACCAAGCCTGTTTGAGGCCATGGGGACAACTTTGAGGGCATTTAGAGTAGATTTATGCTGAGGAGAAGCCAAGCCAAAGCCACTTTGAGGCAGAGAAGATTTTGAGGAGGAGACGCTGTTGGACCATTTCTGGGAGCTCCGGACGTCCATTTTGCGTGTCGTTTTCTTTGCATGGTTCTAGAGATCTGGAAGAACATGACCAGATCAGTCTTGTAGCCATTTGGCATTGCAGAGATGTACTTTTGAGCATTTGATAAGAAATAAAGAAGCCTCCCCCACAGAGAAAAAGTCCCGGAGACGTAGGCAAAGTTGTGTCGAACTCCGTTATCAATCTGCGTGTTATGGTTTGTTGTTTATTATTTCATTTTAGATTTGCATATGTGTATATGGCTGCCATAATTCCTCTTATTTCCTCATTCTTCACTAAGTTTTCTCAAATGGTTAATTAATGCATGCAAAATTAAAACTCAACCATAGTCATTAAAAGATCCGACGGATCAGAAAAGAACAAAAAAGATACAATGGAAAATACAAACATTACATAGAGATTTTTCATCGGGAAAACCAGCATATATTATATTCATACATTGTGTTACATTGTTTACAATACAATATACATATAGGAGCCAACGACATACAAAACCCTAACCGAATGACCTGGATTAGTCCAAAACCCTAATTCCTTAACCAGAAATAGAAAACCATCGAAAAAAAACCATGTGCTGAAAAAACCACCTAAATATCATGTGGTCCCGGAAATATGTGGTCCCGGTAATATGTCGTCCCAGAAATATGTCGTCCCGGTGTGAAAAAAAAATTCAGGGGCGCTGCCCTCGAACCCCTGTGTGGGGGGCTCCACCTCCCTGCACTCCCCTCTAACTCCCCTACGCGCCCGACGCAGACGCTCAAACACTACTACTCGTGCAAAGAATATAACACATACCCAACAATAGGGAGCAAGTTAAATATGTCAAGTGACCTACTCATACTCTTCCTTGTTTCCTTAGGGTGAAAAATCATGGATATCGTCTACAATCCAAACCCTTGAAAGAACATTGTGATTCCTCCAATATGACATAATTCCACCATTTAACATAATGTCTTCTCCCTGTGGCCTACTATTCCAAAATTGTGAAATGGCTTGGATGAAAGATGGGTGTTGAAGATGGGAACATTAAGAAGATATTGAGATTTAGGCATTCTCAATTTAGTCACTCCCTAAAAAATATTGAAAACAATGGGTTTCTAGTTAGAAAAAATGTTCTTCCCCAAGACTTTCACCAACCTACCTTCATGAAAATGGAAGAATAATGTGTTTTTATATGATAACACAGATTTATCAAGGTGGTTCATGACTCAATCAACACCAATTCTAATTTTGGACCAAGGGAACCACAACTCCAACAAATCAACTCATGTATGCTTGTTGGGGTTGTAAAGGCCAATTATGGTCTTGAGGCCATTCTAGGTTGTGTTATTTTAGTGAGGCATGAATAGGGACTTCACATTATTTAAATCTCCAAAAATGAGGCAGTTTACCTCTATGTGTATATTTGCTCGCTATACCCACAAAATAGTTTTCTCTCTAGCATCATTGGATGCATACAAATTAGCAAGGCTCGTAACCTCACCATCAAAATTGAGGAACACCCACATGAACTAAGTAAATGGGTAAATTGTATTATCATTAATGCATGTTGCAAGCTTAGGAAAGATAAGGGTGGCCACAACCCCTAACCCATTCTTGTGCATGGTATGAAACATGTCAATTCCAAGACAAATGTAATTCAAGGTTGTGTTGATCAATGTAAAACCAATTACCTTTACTTCTTGTAAACAAAGGATAATTGAATTTAAAGCTAGTAATCAAATTCAACAAACCATGTGGTATTTATAACTAGGTCTATAAGACCAATTATATTCCATGAAGTAACTTTCATTGATAACCATCTACAAAAACATCCATCTCCTGGTAATCCCTACCACTCAACACCTAGTAATAATTCAAAGCAACTAAATCATTTTTCCAATGCACGTGTCACCCACCCATCAAGGGTAATATTCTTAGGTATTCTTTAGTTGTCTTAAACTTCGACAATGGCCTACCCACCAAAACCCTTGAGGAGTAAGATGGGCCTTATGGATACCCCCTATGGGACGAAGCATATTGAGAGGATTTGATGACTTTCTTACTTGTTGTTTCATCGACGGTCTTGGGAGGTGATGGCCTAGATTTGGTCATTGTATTATTTGAATCCTTATGTGCCACATTTCCTGTATTTCCTTTTACCATTTGAATATGATTTATACCTTCAATAGAGATCAAACTCTTTTTGGTTTAAGAGGCTAGGGTAGTAATGGTATGTGTATCAGTGGAGTTAATCTTGAATAGAAAAAGACAATCCCTAATTCTATGGTCTAGGATTTGGAAATATAAGCATGCATTTAGAAGGTTAATATAACTAACAATATGATGAATGAATTGCTTAGGGATAAACTTGATGAAAAAATTTCATATAGGTCTTGGGATAGACTAACCCTAATGTAAACACACTTTTGAGGGAGAGGGTTAAAAAAATATTGGGCTTGTGTCAAATAAAATTCGCAAGGGAGGTTGAGATGCACCCAATATTTCATCAGGAGTCCCTACAATTCAACCCAAAAAGAACAATGAAGTTGATAAAATTCATCCACTGAAAATTTCTCATGCCAATCTAATAATACCATCAGGATATTGCAATACATCCAAGGACCATGCATGACCACCTCTATGGTATGATTTTTGTGTTGAAAGAAAACTAGAAATATCCCTTAGTCAAACTCCAAGTGGCCATGCATGTCCAAATGTAAGTCTCTTGAGTCCCTTTAACCCAATCCCTAGTAACAAATTATGGGGTGACTCTACTGACAAAATAACTTTACAAGGCATGATGCTTCAGATCATAACAAACAATAAAATATTCAATAATAATAATTTCAACTAAAATTTTATCAACATGAATGTCAAAACCTCATGATAGACATTTAGGACAAATTTGTGAGGGACCTTCGATGACACCATAACTAGTAATAGTATGAGCTTCAACAAAAAAGTCCATGTAGTAATATCAATTGATATGGCATCCATTCCCCCCCCCCACTAGATTTATGAAAAACACGAGGGCCGCAAGCTAGATCACAATAGTAAAATCTTTTAGATTTGACCATAACTCTGATTAGATGGCCAACAAAGGTAGCTAGGACATTCAATCTCTCTAAAATATTATACGTAGACATTATTGATGAAAATGAATGACTATCCTAATACCAACATTTTCGAATGTTGTTGGGCTAAGGAAATATAGTTGCGATTGTTACCCTATGTTTATATCGTTTTTGCAAAAATATCAATTAATCCTCAAGAGATATGTTCTTGGGACCAATGATACTTTTTATGTTGTGTTATGCAAAGAAATAAAAAAATATTTGTATCAGAAAATTATAACAAATTTAATGAATAGTCATAAAATATAAAATCTGAAATAAAGATCACACATGTAGTCCAAAATGAGACCTCAAAACCATCAAATGACTTTATTTATTCAGTTCTATAAAACAACCAAAAACATTTTTTCATACCTCGGAAAGGGTAAGGACCATAATAATACTTAAAATTTAAAGGTGGAATGTTACATCACACATAGACGACTAGTGTCTTCTAAGTAAAACCAAGACTGAAAAATAAATAGATCAACAAGCCATAGTATGCCACTGCCTTGACTCTGAACAAAATTCCTAATTAGTGCTGAAAAATAATTCAGGAATCTAATAAGAATTTACAGAATATCAGAAACAGATGATCAACCTTCTGAAGCATGTCAACACTCAATGTTTTTTGGTCCTTATTATTGCCACCTTCAGTATGACCCTTCTATCAACAAGAATTTCTTAGCTTTTAAGTGTTTCAGAAATGAATGAAATAGTAATGTAATCTCACCTTAGAGCAATAGAAAACCTTATCAAAGTTTGTGCTTATATCACTCTTCCTTTTGTTTGTCCCTTGAATTCTCCTTTTACTCTCCAAAAGTAGTTTTGAATAGTTCCAAGTACTTTTCGTTAAGTTATTTAAATAAAATCTAGTTAAATAGGGACAACTCATAGGAAAATATTAATAAATAATGATAAGGGTATAATAAATATTAATTAATAGGTGGGGACCCCCTAACAACTATTTTGTTTAATTTTCAAAATATTCCCTTGTTCCTCCATCAATAATTATGAATTAATGTCATCAAACATCATTATATACACATATCCCAATCAACCAACACATGAAATATTTCAAAACACACTTGTGACTCCCAAATACCAAGTATATATGCATATGCATGCCCAAAATAAGTAAATCAACAAGCTATCCAAAATATAAATTGTTGTCCAAAAATAAATAAAGTTTGTCCCAACAATGAAGCCAAATTAAAATAACATCATAAAATCAGAAATCATAGTTTTTGTGTGAGGAAGTATGCCTCTACCCACTTTCCTTAGACTCTGTTAGCTTGGGCATATGTGAATCTTCCTTTATGGGAATTTACCTTTAACCGTTTATGCTTTTGGATTCATATATTCAAAAGGGATATGTCCATCCTCATGTCCAAGGTGATGGGAATGTGAAGTGATTGAGTGTGAGGATGATTTATATTGGTTAGACTTTACATAATTGGCTAATTGTTTCCCTTTGGAAGGTTCAGGTTCTTGGGAAAGGGACTTAAATATTGCCAGTGATTGAGTTGAATGTCCATGAGATACTTTTGATGCCATGTGTTAGGGCAGGCCGCTTAGGTGGAGGAGGAGGTAATGACAATGCCATTGTGTTCCATCCATGAGATTGAACTTGGGGAGGATTTACAACATCATTCCAATTGTTGGTCCTAAGGTTTGCACCTGACTGCTAAAGGGAAAATCTAGGCCACCTATTAGTTAGAATGGTTGATTCTTTTAATTTTTTGTTGGTTGGTCAGAGGGTTATTCTATCAATACAAAAGCAAGGTTGGGTTGGCAAAATAATATGGATGAGGGTCCTCCTTGGCTAGTGGCACACTAGTGACAGACCAGTGAAATAATAGAAAACAAAGGGGAACAAAAGATTACTCAATGAATAAGATGATGCAAGAAGTTTAATACTTAAAATATTATTTCAAGACATTAAACATGTATCAAAAACATAGTTAGTCCCACAGGTTGCAAATAAAACAAATCTTCACCAAAGCATTAGTTGTTTGACATGTTGCATATTAGTGAAAACAAGTTATACAATAGTTGAAAGGCAATGAAATGTACGTTGCAGAAACCAAAAACTGTATTCAAGATAAGAATAAAAACACATAAAGATTTGAACAAAAACACTATCATCAAGAGTATGTTCATCGGGTAGAGAGATTTAATCCATGCATAGAACAGGTCCAACCAGTCTGATGTATTGTTATTATTTTCCCAAAAATCCAACCCTTACAATATCCAAAAGATAACTATTTAAAACAATTGCAGAGGCTCTCGTCCTTAGGGGACTGAGACCTAAATTTATATAACTATTCGTAAAACAAATTTTTAACTTCACCAAGACACTGGACTGAATCAACAAGAGTGGTTCTTATCACACATAGAAGATCACTCTTGTATCTAATCTAAGAAATGCAAGAATTAATCAACTAAAAAATACTATTGTCTCTGAGACAGAAATTGATGCATGCGCTGGAGGAATTGAATTGGAAGAAAATAGGCCTTGGAGTGACAGAGAAAGGATTTGTGTTGAGTAATGGCATGCCTGCGAGCTGTTGGAGGCCACTAGAGACAATTGGTTGCATGATAAGATCTCTATTTGAGGAAGAGGGAGTATACTGAAGTGTTATGAAACTAATCTGCGTCGACCTGTGACTGAGACTTAACTCTCTGTCTGTGTCTGATATTTCAGAAGCTAAGCACAGTCCGTCTCGACTGTAATTGAACCTTCTCCTTTCTTTCACTGTGATGAACTGGTTGTGAATAGGAATACGTGGAGGCAAGCATTCAATAGGAAGACGAGATGAGTGGATGCGAGGGTAGGTGACATGTGAATATAGATGTCAAAACTTGAGAGGAGGTGTGAATACGATGGAGGTATCGAGAGTATGGAGTTGGAAACATGTAGTGAAGGATACAGGTGGTGCATAGAGAGAGGAGGAGTATATAGGTTGGGAGGTGAGTGGAAGAACAGGTGGCGAAAAGTGAGAGGGGGCGGTATTAAAAGACAATGTAACAGGATCCCGAAGGGGGGGGTAGGCGGTAAGTGGATTAGAGAGGGGGGGTCTGAGTTCTTGAGGAGCCACCATGTTAGGTAGGGCCCACGGTAAGGAAACCACTTTCTTGGATTCCCCCCCACCGTTAAAGGTAGAAAGGTCGGGGGGATCCGAGATGCGATAAGGACCATTGATATGGAGAGGTGGGCCACTATCATTGGATATTAGTGTGTGGGCTATTGGAGGAAAAGTGTCAAGTGGTAATATGAGAGAGAGTAGTGAGTGGGATGAGTGGAGGTGACGTGGAGGTGACGCAGTGACTTGATGTCATTTAAGCACATGATTGTGGGAGTCATTGAGGGTGGTTTGTGTCCACACCGCCTTTGGGCCTGCAATCCCCCACAAGTTGTCGCATGCCCTTCCAACAATACTATGGTTCCAATTGTGGGACCACTCTAGAAAATTAACGTCTGGGCAGTTTGCGTCCCCGCAATGAAGTGTGGTTGTCAATCTGATTACAATCTATGATCCAGGTGATATTTACTTTTTGCAAGGATCGACAGTTCTCATTGACTTGAGATCAATGGTCCAGATTCACTTTGAACTTTCGTGCTTTGGGTGTTTTGAATGTGAAACATGAAAAATACCCCAGAGGAAAATCTCCAAAGTGAATGATCTGCTGCCACACGTCGTGACCAATGAACGGTCCAGATTTTCTTTGGAAATCTGGGTTTCGAGAGTTTCAAATGTGAAACATGAAAAATATCCAAGAGGAAAATATCTGAAGTGACATGGTGGCCTGATGTCATATGATGTCATGAATGATGATGTGTCATGGAAAGAAGGGTGACATGTGTCACATGGAAATGGGCGAATGTCACAACCAAATGACCTGGAATGAGTGCCACGTCTCATCACTGATGAGTGTGCCACATGTCATGATTGATGAATGCACTACATGTCTCAAATGATGGTTGACACGTGCTTAGACACTTCAGGATTCAGGAGTTTCAAATTTGAAGCATGAAAATCTCCCAGAGGAAAATCTCTGAAGTGAATGATTTGTTTCCACGTGTCCCCGTTGATGGATGGTCTAGATTCACTTCGGGTTTTCGAAATTTTGGGCTTTGGGAGTTTCAAATGTGAAGAATGAAAATCTCTCGAAGGAAAAATCTCCAAATTGAATGATCTGCTTCCATGTGTCCCTGTTGATGGATGGTCCAGATTCACTTCAGGTTTTCAAAATTTCGAGCTTCAAGAGTTTTGAATGTGAAGGATGAAAATCTCCCAGAGGAAAAATATCCGAAGTGAACGATATGCTTCCACGTGTCCCCGTTGATAGACRATCTAGATTCTCTTTGGGACTTAAGCTCTTCGGCTCTTCGGCTACTTCGGAAATTCATCTCTTTGACTCTTCGGGAGTTCAACACTTCGTCTCTTCGGCTCTTCGGGACCTTGACTAGTTTGAGACTTTGAATGTTCARCTACTTCGGGTCTTCAACTACTTCGAGAGTTCGACACTTCAGGATTTCGACACTTCGGGAGTTCGACACTTCGAGAGTTTCTGGTGGTAAAGTATGAAAATCTCCTGAAGTGATGATGTTAAAACCCACACGATTCTCTTCCCCCAAATGGATGAGATTCGTTGAACTGATCGATCCGGTGGATTTTTACCATTGAAAATTTCCTTGTTCATTTTAACAATCCTGACCCGGAAATGACCATTCTGAATGGTTGTGTTTGTCCATGGGCATTTCCTGTGTATATAAAAAGGCTTGGTTGACCTACTGTGAGCTCAATCAATAGAAAACATGATGACAAGCATTCCAAACCAAATATGACATGTATTTTATCCTTCAGGAAAAAAATAAACTCAAACAGGAAAGAAACGAATAAGATCCAAGTCACTCGAAAATGGGAAACTGACTTAACCAACCAGAATGTGAAAAATTGATGAAGACATAGGGAAACGAGAGAGGAGATGCAGGGATACAGATCTAGGTTATAACACTAACCATCATTGGCTAGTATCTCATGTGGTAAGGGCACATGTGGTTGTACTGGTATGCCATAGATGCTAGGATGAGGGAAAAAAGGCAGTCCTTTAGGTGGAGGAGGGGGTTGAAAGGCTCTTTGTCCAGATAAGTTCAGGAAACTTGTTTGTAAGAGTTGATTAAACTCTTCATAATCAACATCAAAGTGAATGGAGAATCAGAGTCTTTTGTTTCCCCCTTGCCAAAAATCATTTGGCCTTCTTCCTTTGCCTTTGTTTCCTCTGCCATGGCTGCCTCTACTGAAAAATCTCATTTATAAAGTATAAGGTTAAATTAGAGTATGCATACAATAACAAGTGAAACACAAAATACCATTCACATTAACATAGTTTTATAAATAGCTCCGACTTTATCAACAAGAAAGCATACAAACAACCAAGGATAAGAGGGAAAGGTAACTTAAAAAAAAATTCCATCTTGGCTTTGAAATACTTCACCACCTCATACAACTGATCATTATTTAAGAACATGGGAATTACAATGTAATTGGGAATATGAGAGTCTTTATAATGTATGGAAAGTGAATATAGATGGTAAGGAAAGAGTGACACATGTTCAAAATAACAACACACTAGACATAAACCATTAACTAATATTTCAATGTCTGCCAATAATAATCTCATGCATACCATGTAAAACAAATATTCATTAAATATTAGCACATCCCTTGTCTATTTCCAAAAGAGGCCTTTGATATCAAATGTATCAGGGGGGATAAATATGGACTAAAATGAAAATAAAATTTTGGAACCGGGAATAATTCATGTAAAATGAGAGTATGGAGAGGATTGGCCCTAAACAATTAACCATTTTCCAATATATATATATATATATATATATATATATATATATATATATATATATATATATATATATAACTTCATCCAAACAGAGTCCATTAAAAGATAATCACCTTAAAATATATCCCTTTCAATTTCTGCCCTTGACCATGATTTTTAATTGATCAAAATATACTTCTAATGTCAAACATCCATGTCATACTAACATAAAACCATTTCTTATTTCATACAACAGGGGGATGAAATATTAAATTTTAAAATGATATATGTTCCTAGGGCTTAAGGAATAGTGAATGAAAAGTGAAAGTATGAGGAATTAGGTCATGTATGTAGAAATAAAACATTTCTAATTCTTAGACAACCCATCCACATCCTAATCCCAAATTCAAGAAAGTATGCCTCATAACCAATGACTAAATATCCTTACACTTATTTCAACAAGTTTTGTAATGATTAGGAAATCCAATATCTAACACCATAATTTCCATATCATGGCATTTAATTTCTATCAAATAATCTTACAACAGAATTCATATGCTAAATAAAAATTGATGCAAACCCTTCAACACCAAAACATTATGGTGTATCAACCAAGTTGAATCTATCTTTGGTTAAATAATTTCCATTGAGCCCCAAAAACACACAAATTATAATCCATCAAGTATTTTTTTCCAACAAGGAAAAAATGTATCGTGGATATGGCTCATGCCCAAATTATATACAAACAATGAGGATTCAAAACTGGGTAGCTTTACCCTTACATAACTGTAGGTTCAACACTGTCTCATTTCTTCATAAAGAGTGCAAAGGGTGTCGAGCTAGAGTAAATACACCAAACTCTCACCATTTTGATCTCGATACAAGATGTCTTCATGACATGTGCATGGCTTAAAATCCTATGGTTTTATCAATAAAATGATGCGATCAAAGGACTCTTCAATTTCTACAGTAGGGTTTGAAAATCAACCCAAGCAACGTTTAAGGAAAAACGCAAGGTTGAACAAAGTTGTAGAATGACTTTTGAAATACATGAGTTCAAAATTGATTTGCATTTAACCTTTAAATTTGTTCAATAAATATATAAACCTTGGCCATAAGCTTAACAATTTTTTTTGTAAGGAAAGTGAAGTATCAGGCTAGAAAAACATGTAAAATCCTTCAATAGTTTGAGTTTAAAACAACGTATCTTTCTATCATGTACATGACCCTTTTTTTTAAATAATATCCAAGGTTCAACACAAAATGATATGACCAAATATTTCCCAACTTCATAGTTAAGGAGATGGCATTAGGGTTTGTAACAAATAAAACCAATGATCTTGCAACACACGTTTGAGTAGAGTCACGGGAAGTCTTTGAAGACATGGGTTAAAAACCCTTCAAATAGAAAACTAATATACACGCAAAAGAAAACCCATGATCCCTTTACCACTTTTTTTTTCAGGGTTTCAAATCTCGATGAGTGGAAACGAGGTTGTTGCGGAGCTTATCTATTTTACAAAAATAACAAGAAAGAAGCTACACAATCGAGAACCAGAGGTACTAGTTTTTAGAATGAGGATTTACAATAGAGAAATGAAATGAGTATAATTCTCTCTTGAAGTGAAAAAATGAACTCAAGAAGACAATCAAAGAAGCATACTCATTCACCAATCAAGCAGAGTTATTCCAAAACCATTGTTGCAAAAATAAAGAATGCATTTGATGGGTAGGAGTTGTCGAACATAGTGGTACGATATTGTCATTGATGTCAACAGGGTGTAGAAGAATCTAGTATAAACCAAAATATCAGAAGTAATAACATTAATCGAAGCTCAGAAGGGAGACCGCATTGCAGAAGTGCTATCAGAATTGAAATCCCCATAGTAAAACTTCAAAAGAATCAAGGCATAATCATGTACATTGATATATTTCTTGGGAAAATATTGGATTGTTAGATCACGCAAAAGCCATATCCTACACAAAATAATCCCTTGTGAAGGATAGTGGAAATCTAATTGTCCATTCAAATTTTGGGAGTAATCTCAACCATCATATCAGTGAGAACCATTGATCAAAGGCAAGTGGAAGGATAACATAAGTTTCGAGACATCAAAACTTCACCACTTCGGCGAACATTGGAGATAAGGCAGAGGCACGAACTCACGAAGTCATGAAATCCTGCTAGTCATTAGATCAAGGAGGTACTTTGGATGAATTCTCGACCATCCGATCAAGTTTAGTATATCCTGGAGTCTCATTAATTGAACTCATGCATATCATTGATCTAAGATCTCCTCGAGAGAAATACGAATCGTTGGATCAGGTGTTCAACTTCGACACTGACCACTCGAATGAAAAGGAGCCTAGAACAGGTAAGTTTACTCGAAGGCCGGAGCCCTAAAGTCCCAAAGTGAATGAGGGCCATCAGATCTGGGAAATTCATGGTGACCATTGGATGAGGATAGGTGTGTCCAAAGGTGGTCAAATTTGGCACTGGCCACTTTGGAGAAAAGGAGTCTAAAACATGTAAGTTTACCTGAAGGCTAGAGCCCAGAAGTCCTGAAGTGAATGAGGGTCATTGGATCAATAATTCAAGTGAAAACTAGACCATCTGATATAGAGTAATGATCCAAAGGAGAAATACATATGACACTTCAGGAGATCCACATCAGCAAGGACATATGGCCCAATAAGATGATGCCAAGTGTCAAAATACATGTGGCACATAAGGTCTGTGAAAGTCACAAATCAAGGTGACACATGGCACACCCACTATGGGTCCACATGATCATAGGTGATGACAACATGCCACGTCAGTCCGAAACTACAGTCTTGTTACACAATATTTTGGTCAATCCGGTGATGTCTCTACAGTTATGTGTTTAGGCTCTCATAAGGACCTTTTACCTGAGAAAAGTGACTATTGTCTTCTTCTACAAACCATATTTTTAAGATGAGTTCATAGACTACATGTATTGTAGGGTGTGAGAAACCATGATTCTCGCAGGCTACTCTATACTTGGATTGCGAGATGTTCACAATTTTCTCTATAAGTAGGGTGCGAACCTGCTTCAAAGCTTAAAAGGGAGAAGAGTTTACGAAGGTTCTAGAAGAGGATATTTTAGAAAATGAGTTGGCATTCACATGGTTGGAATCTTACTGACTTCTTGGATTTAGTGGGATCATCCTCATCCCTTTAACCATCTCTCTTTCTCCTATATAATGAAAGGTTTCTCAAGGAAGAGGTTAAGCAATATTGAATAGAGAATTGATGAAAGAATAGGTTTAGAATTGTGTGAGGAATCCTATCTGAATTGATGCTTGAGGCCTCCATTTGTCCATCAAGCCATAGTGGATCTTCTTCATGCAAGTGTGGAGAAAGTGCGTGTTTCAGAACGAAGGACCACCGAAAGGAAGCTTGCAACATCAAGGAAATCTAGTTGTATCTTCTACTTTCATTTAATATAATACATTGGCATGTCCCTTTCCCATAAAATCACTCTTATTTTATTACATGACTCCTTGATCACATGTTTATTTTTGTTTTCACCTTGGCGACTCCGCTGGGGAAAGGAAATTGATACCTTGATACATAAAATTGAATGTATTATTGTTGCTTTCACCTTGGTCTATTTGTGTCGTTGTAGATATGATATCACAAGGCTACCAAAGAAAAGAAGGGACAACAAAGACATAAGGAAGAGATATCTAAAGGTATGTCACTTATTCCTTCTTCGATGAAAAATTCAATGATCATAACTTAGGGGAAGTGTCATGTCCTGTCCTATTTTGTTCTAGATCTAGGTAGATCTGTTAATGTCCACATATACCAATTTATACTATAACAAAATTGGCGACTCCACTGGGGATATGACTCATTTTGTGGTTTTTTGTTGGCCATTTTCTCTTAGCATACTTTTTTCAATGCCAACCAGTCTCTGAGTCTGTAGGAGACCCATATAGACTCTCTGGAACTAGAATTTCACACAATTTTTTTGTCCCTTTTCCAAATTTTCCTTGATTACAAACCTTCTCGCACTGTACCTCTCTATAGCCTGCGAGAACCATTGATTTTTTCACCCTACTGTTTAGTCCAGTGCAACCTTCTTGCACCCTGCCAGTGTCTAGACTGCAAGAATTTCTAATTTTTTCACTGTACCCCACTACTAGGCTACAAACTCATTTGTAAAAGTTTTGGATTAGGTCCTCTTATCTTTTTTGATGCCAAGATTTGTTTGTTTACCTAAGAAGAACTTCTTTTGCCAGTGTTTGACTATTTCTTGACTTCAAATCTTTCGGTTGATCGGTTTTTGGAGATCAAAAACTCTTCTTAATCATTTTTCCTAGTTTTTACTTCTTGACCTTTTATTAACAAGGGTATAATCTCTGATTCTGAGATCTGAGTGCTTGTTTGGTCAAAAAATCTTTGATTGAATTAAAAGTTGGGATTAATTGTCCTTTTAGATTGCTTGCTGCTTGGAAAATTCTTTGTCCATGTGCATTTGAAGAGACTTTTCCTTGTCATTTTTTTTTTTTTTATCTCCATTGAAAGATCGATTTGGGTGTTTGTTGCATATTTTATTTTCATTGGTTTCTTTTTTTTTAGTTCCATCCTTATTTTTTGGTTTCTAAAAAAATAAAATAAAAATTAGAGTCTTTTTCTTTTAAGAAATCATTTATTCAGAAAATACTGGCGTTAAAAATATTGAAAGAGAACGAATAGTGAATTTACATTGTCAATGATTGTTTGGTACTACATTTACTAAGAGAATTGTATATCGTAGTTTGCATTGTTACAAAAAACTAATTTTTCCCTGCTATAGATAGAATTCATCGAACAAAGTTTGTAGCATTCATTTCTATTTACGCATTGTTGGGTCAAAGTCTTACACAACAACGATTTCATTTCCATCTCCCTCTTGAGTAACAACAACCTTTAATAATATTGCGCAACTTTAAAATTCAACTAGTAACATTTTCTAAGGCTCTTTTGCACCAACATTAGCTAGGCTAGAGCTTTGGAATAGGTAGTGAGACACACTCTTCAAAGTGCAAAACACACAATAGTATCTTGTGATAGGGAGTGTCAAATTCCATTTGCAACATTTTGTCCTGGGAAGCCCTTCTCACACAAGGGTCAAACCTGAGGTCGTATTGAGATTGACAGAGTTACTCACCCTGCTTTGTTGATCTTGGTGTAGAGATTGCACGTATTATGGGGGTCGCTTGAAGGTATACCCACAATGATGAGTGGAAGCCTCTCAAGTTGATTTCGATATAGATACCCTGCCCTTGCATGTGGATCAGACTGTCGACTGTTTCCCCAGGCATCACTATTGTTTGTGGTAACTTTAGTAGCCTATCTTCTTAGCGTCTTACACAAGGTGAATGTGGAGGGGTAAGTATTCACAATACATGGAATCGTTGTTGGCCAGACTCACTCAGGCTCCTTGGAGGGTATACCCACGATTATGTGTGGGAGATTGCACTAGGGTGTAAGTCCATTAAGCAGGTCATCAACGTAAATTTTCCACCCTAGCCCAGCCTCTTCTTGTCTTGACGTCATGACGTTGGATTTCATCACCAACTAGTGACTTCGGAATAGGAAGGTCTTGTTTGCTTGGTTTTGATTCCTATATTTTACTAGTGCATCCTGTTTGTTTCCATAAGTTGGCCATAGAATTGTTTTTTGTGATATTTTAGCTCAATCACCATTGAACCTCCACGCCGCTCAAATAGAATGCAAGGACTACCCCTAGAATATCTGGAAGGTTCTCAACCCCTGCCTACCAACCCACCAGAGGTCTCTCCTCAATAGAGTGAAGTCCAAGACGTTGCCAAACCATGAGTGAAAAGAATTGAATCTTTAGACCAATTGTGAATTATAGATTCTCTAGAGGGCTTGCGACTTCCTCCTGACTCTGTGAGACGTATTGTTCGAGTGAATTCATCCGGAGAGATTGTTGTTGAGTCTTCTAGATTACCAACCAGACCTTTCATAGGACCTGAAGGTCAGGATCCTTTTTGGACTACTGTCATTTTTAGACGGGATCTCTTTGGCTCAAGAACAGGTGTTGATATCATTGTCACACCTGAGCTACCCGAAACATCTGATCTAGACGCGATACCTTTTACTACCACCTATTATTTTCCTGGTTCGGATGCTCAGCCAACCAACCATATCTTGACTATCCCCCTTCAAATGGCCCATTATACAATGGTCCTAGATACTACGAATCTTCACACTGGGAATACGGTGGCTAGCCAGGCCCCCATTGGCATGCCACTATCGCCCAGACTCACCCCGACGCTTCCCCCTAGATATCATGCATTGAATAATTCTATTCTCATTCCTACACAAATCCCATCCGGGACTCTGGGTATTTCCACTCCTTCTGGGCACCATCTTGTTCCTGGTTTTATTCTAACACTTCCTCGACCCCCTTCCAGAGGGTCTCTTCCATCCCCTATCAGAGGAACCGAACCTAGTGGCACCACCCATTCTTTCACACCTAATTATCAGATTCTTGTTGGCAGACAATTTCACCCTGGAGGCCAAAAACAATCCCCTTTTGGAGGTCAAATCTCAATTGGGATGCAACCTCCTATTGGAGGGAAACCCCCACCTACCCCACCCTCTGAACAAAACATACCTACAGCCTTGGCCCATTATTGGACCTATATTATCCAAAATAATCCTCAATCTGGGGACAACAACCTCAAGCTAGCTCTTTCATACCCCCTAGTACGGGCCAACCATATCCAGGTCCATCCAATTCCATTTGGGGCTTGAATGCTAGACCCAATGTCCCTGTTCAAGGGAACCTCCCTAACCAATACAACCCTATAAATTACATGCCTCCATACCAACAACCGAATCTGCACGGATCTTTGCATTATATGAAAACTGCTTATGGTCCTACTGGTATACCTATGGGACTTCCTCCCCAAAGTCACCAGTACCCCCACGTGAATACACAGTTACGCATCTTAGCCACTCTAGACCTCCCTGATCTGTCTAGAATTTTAAATGATCCTATCCATCACTCTCCTCAATGGCCCATCATACTGGCCAAACTACCATCCGACATTCCTAAGTTCGATGGTAAACTGGGAGAGGACCCAAACAATCATGTAATGAATTTCCACCTTTGGTGTTCATCCAAATCTTTGATGGATGACTCTATTCGATTACGTATTTTTTAGCGAACTCTCACTAGTTCCGCCGCGAAGTGGTATATATAATTACCATGAGGATTCTTTGTTGACTTTAGCACCTGTTGGAGCCGCCCTTGCTTTATTTTTACCCTTCACAATTTTCAATTTTTGATATTTAAAATATAAAGATGGCCTTTGGTTTTTGTCCCTTCCTGAAGCTTTGAAAACTCTGCAACTTTGTTGAAGGAGTAGCGATGCTTTTTCTACCCTCAAAATAAATCCACTTTTGTAAGCATGTTCGCGCTTTTTGTTTTATTTCGAGACCTCGTAAGTCGGATACTTTAATCTTTGAATTCACACGTCCCAAGTCGCAAAACTGTGAAATCATTTTACATTTTCACTTAAGATATTAACCAGGGTCAAATATTTTAACACAGTGATTAGACGTCGTCGGGGTTTCGTGACTCAACATTCACCAAGTTCGAATTTTTATGTTTACGGCTCCGAGAGCCGAGAACATGAGGTTCTTTCGGGCTAACCCTGGTCAAGGATTAGAGGCAAAAGGGCTAACTATGGTTAAGTCTATTCTCGACATTTCGCCACTCGACACTATCTTTTAGAAAGTTACGGTGTTTAAAACCCCGACTCACGAAGTCGCGATGTAATTATAGCGCGATTAATTAATTGCCTAATCTAAGTTTTTCTTCCCCCTAATTTAGTCTTAATTATCACCATCTCGCAGTTTCGCGACTCGGCATACTAACCTCCCAGAAACTTGTCTTCGAAGTTCCGAGTCACGATATGGCAAATAAAATGATTATGAAATTAATGATACTCCAAATCGCGATTACTGTTATTTAAACCAAAATCGGCCCTCGCAGTCTCGCGAGTTCAAGATTCAAAAGGTTAAAAGGAAACTCACGATGTAGCAAACAACGAGAAAGTTATTAACATTGCTAAGTTTTGAGGATTTAAAATAATGCGAGATATGTCCCGCGCATCGAGATTTGCACATTTCCCGAGGTAGCTACTTGCTCTCCATACCCCGACTGCTTATCAAACCGCCAAACATTGATGACATTAATGAATAATTAGGGTGAATCCACGAATAAATAAAATCAGATTTTACGTAATAAATTTGTTTCTAATTGCGATTTGACAGACTTATTTCGAATAGTACAGAATTTGTGAACATATACAGGAGTTTCATTTCATTATAAGAAAACATTTTTCATAAGCACACAGAGCTCGTCATTTTCCGACTAAACTAATTGCTGCATGTATACGCAGGTCTATCACAGAAGGGCAAAAATGAAAGCTTCTTCCATGGCTCCAAGGAAAGAAACGAAGGCGAATATCGAGGTTGCAGGGCAAGGCTCAGATAATGTCTCCAATACTTTTCCCTAGAGTGTTGATTCAGTCCCAAATTGGTCTTTTGTTTCAGATATTTTGCAATATGAGTTGGTGAATTATTCAGACTCTGACGACAATGAAAAGGACGACTTGAACACTAAATACAAGATTGTTTTTCAATCAGGAATGCACAAGGTAGAAACTAGACCACGGTTGTTTCCCTATTATGATATGATCCGATGGGTGTTGGATCATATAGACTTACCCACCAGAACTATCATGAACAACCAGCGGGTCGGGGTCAGGACTTTTAGACCGGACCACATCCAAACCATGTACAAGCTACCTTCAACGTCTGAATACACATATGGTGTCGAGTTCCTGGAGGAATTCAAAGAGAAAGAGTGTAAACAGTATGACAAAACCATGCCCGGTTTGATCAAAGATTGGGTTTCGCGCTCCACAAAATTCAGAGAAAATGACCAGGGTGTCTATTCTATCTCTTATTTGGAGCCAAAGTATAAGTATGTGGCAATGATGACTTGTTGTCTATTCGGGAGAGAAGACACAACACATTTCTACATCGCATTGGTGCCTCTCATGTTTCGGGTTGCAGAAGGTTGCTCGTTTAATTGGGCAAAGATACTCTCAGACAGTCTAGCCAATAGGGTCACAGAGTATCGGGAGTAGAAGGCAAGTGGGAAACCATCCTCATTTTTCATGTCTGTATATCTCATGGACGAGGTATGCTCCATGACACCATTCCCCTTGATGAGCTGGGCTTGGAATCCAGTCCAAGAAAATCCTGTGCATGAGTATCACGACAAACTGTTGGAGAATAAAGTGAATAAATTCATTTATGAAATTTTCAACTGGGTGATGGTGCCCCTGCACATCACCATTTTTGGTCGCTCGCCACCTCGTATCTCGGATAACATTGCTGCAAATCTGAGTGGTATAGCAGACTGGTACGTAGAAGCAGAGTTTTCCTATTTCAAAGTGTTCAGAGCTATTGTTCCCCCGCTTGCTCTACCACTATTCATCCCCGACAAGCTGGATTGTCGCGAGATCGCTCGACAAACAGTGATTGGTGGGGTGAGTAAAGAGCTCAAAGCATATTCGAAGAAGGTATGGCCGTTTTTCCCTATTCGGCTAAATTCTTATTCTTTATTGGATTTCGAGCATGCTAAAGCCGAAGTTGCATCCCTAGAAGACCTGAGTTTGGTCTCCATTGAATATAAAAAACATGATCCTCAGAAAATTGTAAGCAACCATTTAGCAAATTTTGGGTTGAAGAGGTTTGAAAACAAGTTTTCACCCTCGTATGACATTTTCCGAGGGGCGAGATCTTATGGGGAAGTGCTAGTTCAGATACGATATTTAGCACCCGAAGACATGGCCTCTGTATTAAAATTTCAGGAGAATAGACGAAAATGTCTCCCCACTGTGTTTAGAGGTTCGGCCGTCGCCGAGACAAAACAGAAGGATGCCGAAGATTCTGCAAACGTAATGTCTAGCCTTGGAAAACACCTGGAAGGGGAGCCAATGAGAAATCCTGAAACAAAAGACAAGACTCCAGACCCACCGAGGAAACAGATGCCCAATACTGAAGGAGAAGCTCCAGGTATGCCAAAAGAGAAGAACCCTGTCAATACTCCAAAAGTGTTGGAAAAACAAATAGGAAATCCCATCACCTCGGTCACACCCTTGTAGTTGGCACAGGGAAATGTCAACGAGGGATGAATTTTTGATGAAGAACTGAGGCCTATCAGAGCAGAAGAACTTCCTCCAAACGAGTTCTTCTTTGACAAAAAGAGAAAAGCGGTGGTGAAAAGGGAGTTCTACCAGGACGAAGGATCAACTGCTAAAAAATTCAAAGTTATGACCGATGGAAAAAACAAAAAGAATGAGGAATTCGCCACGAAGATCGCGGGAACGCTAGGAGCGTATGCATCAACGAATCAATTCTCTGTCGGGATGTTGAAAAATCAGCTCAAAAGAAAGAATCGCCTGATCAAGACTCTCGAAGCCAGAGTAGCTTTGACCACAGAAAGCGCTAAAGGTCAGGTGAGTGGGGAAATAGAACTGGCCCGACTAGCTGATAAAAAGGAAATAGAAGTGCTCAAAGCTAAGTTGGAACAAGCGCATTCAGTGATCCGAGACGGTCGGGTGTAGGCTAGTCAGCAGAGGACTATGATTGCAGAGCTGGAAGCTCGGGTGGAGATCGCGGAAAGTAGGGTGATCGATGTCGAGGAGTTTAAATCCTGAGCGACCTAGATTCGGAGCAAGATATCTTCTGCACAACAGAGTTTGCTCGCCAAAGTAGGAACAATCCAAGAGGATTTTCTGTTGATGCATCGGGTTTCCGAGAACCTGACTGACAGAGAAAGAGATGCAGGAGTGGCTCGGATCGCCTTCCAGGAGGCAGTAATAGCCACGAATGACAGAGTTTCAGCAGGTTCCCCCGGACTCACTCTCCCAGAACAAACTAGAGGGAACATTTTGTTGAAGTATTGGGAGCATAACATTACCCTGGGCAAGGGACAAGCCCAAAAAGTGACCAATTCATTAGAAGAAGCCTTCAATTCTATAGAGGGCAAACTGTTGGGTATGAACACTGGAGGCGATGTCGAAACTTTAATACAAATGAATGTAGAACAGATTTCGCTTGACCTGAAAGAGAAGGAGGAGATAGATTTGGAAGATATCTCTCAGATAGACAGGGTGAACATGGCTCAAGTTGATAAGCATTTGATCCAAACCAGCGCGCAAATAAGTGCCCTCGACATCGTCGATGCACAAATGGGGGACAAGCTACAACAGTTAGCCCGAGAGTGCTACTTCGCCGAGGCCAGCTGTCAAGCGGAACCTTCGCAAATCGTATCTAAATTTGTGGACAGATGTATTGCTTACACCGAATCTACACAAAGATGAACACCTAGCACGAAGTGAAAATAGAGTAGTAAAAAGGGGAGTGATTTCGCCCGTCTCGGTTGTAACCGAATTTGTGAAATCGTTGAGATCCTAACTGATCTGTAAAGTTGTATAAATATATCAAAAAAAGAGAAAGAAAGGGGCTGGACCTTTTTGGTGTTGATTGTAATAGAGATTTTTACATTTGAGAAGTTAATATAAGAAAATCTGGAGATTCTCGATTCCGTCCAGACTGTGTTACAAGTTTGTTTCTTTGTATTTCATGTTTCATTTCATTACATTATTCATGATTGATGTGCTTCATTATACTTTAGTACGACCACTACTATAACGAAAGGATTCTGGTATTTTGTATTTGTTTATTGTCTTTCCTCTGCACCAGCTATCAACGGGTGTAAGACCAATCTACACTTTCAGAATTCTACGTATATTCTTTGCTATGTCAGTTATTTTCTTACGAATTTCTTCTTCTGTTTATATGTGAGTTTTCTCTTTGACAGGAACCTTGCGTTATATGCAGCTAAATGTTTCTCTTTCATATCACACCTTTATATTAAAATATAATACAGTTACGGGAAAGAGCCTTCAATTTGTATTTTTATTTTATTCCAAAAAACGTAAAATTCTCTTTTTTTCGACCAAATCAAGATAGCAATTAAATCTCTCTTTAAAACCTTTCTTACTCTTACTGTTACTCCATGACTGTTCCTACAGCAATACAACCTAATATCGAACCCGGACTATCGAATCAAACACATATTGCCTTAAATATTTTTGACATAATCCTGAAAACTGCCAATAACCGGGAGGAAGTGGAACGTTCATGGGCAGCCATTGAACAAAATATCACTACTCAGGAACAGTTGGAAGCTAGACGATGAGAATGTAGAAATCTTCCCTAGTTTCCTATACCGAAGGTTGACATTACTCTCTTACCCATCTTTCACCTACTTTTGGATGCCTTGACACTGTACTTTTAATCCTTAGTACAGACTCAAGAACAACATCTTTCTGGCGCCGTTTCCAGGGAACGAAGTTACAAAATATTTTCCCTGGGAAAACGACATTTATTTCGTTGAAAGTGTTACTCCTTGATAGTGAACATTGAGTACACACAATTTTAAGGCTTTTCAATCTTTCACTTGGCAACTCCACGAAAAAAATAAGCTGGCATTCGTTAGAAGGAATACCAGACAGAACACGGATGGTAAGCTGATTACGCCCGTTAATAATCCCGAAAAATTTTTAAAGACTAAATGCCATTCATAACCTTGTACTTCACACAGTCCTCTGTTTGATACTTGAGATCCGACGACAAACTATTTCGAAGTTAGGAGTGAGATTCATCAAACTTTCCCATCCATACACAAGGGAAAATATCCTTTAGAAAGTTCGTCGACAGTTGACATACCAGCTTTTCTTCGACTGAATTTCCCGGTCTCGCCTGTTTCCCCACCAGAATCGATGGCAGCCGCCGGAGGAGGTGGTGGAGGAGATCCTGGAGGAGGAGGTGGAGGTCAAGTGCAAGTCCCTCCTCCCAGAGTTTTCACAAAGGTAGTGGCGAGATACACCCCCCTGGTTTTTCCCGTCTCCCCCCTTGATGTACCTAAAAACTACATCAAAAATCTTCCTAAGTTCACTGGGGAGGGAGATCTAACCACAGCCGAGCATATAAATTTCTTTGACCAATTCGTAGACATCTGTGGTATCGAGCATGAAGATGTCTATTCAAGACTCCTTGTCCAGATCTTTGAAAGACCTGTCTGAACTTGGTTTCGGAGCTTACCCGCAGCCTCTATCCTGTCATATGATGCTTTGGAAGATGCTTTCCTAAGACAATGGGGAGAGCGAAAAGATCACTTATATTATCTTACCGATTTTGGGTCCCTAAAGAAAAAGAACTCAGAAACGGTTATGGAATTTATTTTGAGATTCAACAAACTATATAATAAGATTCTTGCCGTAGTTAAACCCTCTGAACCCTCAGCCAAAGTAAGCTTCACGGGAGCTTTCGAGCTGGATTTTGCACTACTTTTGCGAGAAAGAAGAGGAGCCACCTTAAATAGAATGCAAGACGATGTTGTCGAAATTGAATCTAATATGATGGCTTCAGGAAAATTAAAAGCTAAAGTCAAAACAGTCAACCATGATAATAGGCGCTATAGGGAACCAGCGGGTCCTTCGGGCTCGAATCGATACACTGATGACAGAGTAGATGATATGGCTCGAGTGATTAAAGAAATGTCCAATAAAATTTCTAGGATGGAGTTGGAACAGGTTAAGGATGATTCTTCAAATAAAAAGGACTTCAGGAGAAACCCAAATCCCCAAAATCAACATAAACAAATAAAGAACGAAGATCAAAAAATACAAGCTCCACTAAAGAACGAAAATTTTATAGGAGCGAATGACTTCCAAGATTTCAGAGATTCAGAAGATGAAGTTGTGAATTTCGGTGATGATTGTTCGCAGCTGTATCTCACTTGTGAAGATTATGAAAAATCTTTGAACACCCCACCACCATCTAATGAGGACAAAGAAGGTGATCACAATGATCCCTGTGTATCTCAACCAGAAACAAAGATGATAATGGACGAGTTTCAACCAAAGTATAATTTAAGATCCAAGAGTAAGCCTACCTCAACTAATCAACCTAAGAAAATCCTTCAAAAAGGTCAAGCTTATGAACCTCCTGCGGAAGAGACATTGTTACCCAGCAACAAAACCAAGGTAGCGAGCACCCAAGAGTCTGAGGTGAAAAAAGTTGAAACTCAAACACAAGAAATCGAACCAGCAGATAAAGTTACATCTTCAACTAGGATCACAAGTGATAAAGCGATCCAGACAAGTAAGCCGGAAAGAAAAAATTTGGAAGTCTCAACCAAAGAAACGGAAAAGGTAAATACATCTTTCAGTCTTGAAAATGAGTTAAACAAGATTAAAATATCGATTCCTTTGGTAGAATTAGCAAAAAATCCCACTTATCGGAAGCAAATTGCCAAAGCGATGGGTGTTTGCGAGCTAGAGAGTCAGTTTGATGTTATCAACCTAGAAGATGACAGACCTAACATCACCTTTGGTCCTCATTTTGAAGGGTCCAAAGACAACATCGCTCCTTTTTATATCACACTGAATATACATGATCAGTTGCTACATAATTGTATGTTAGACTCCGGGGCTTCTCATAATGTTATGCCCAAAATTATAATGGAGAAGTTGGGTCTTCAGATCACGAGACCTTATGGAAATCTATATTCCTTTGATTCAAGGAAGGTTAAATTCATGGGGATGATAAAGGATCTGGTAGTTACCCTAGCACAGGTCCCTGTTAAAAGTATCCTGATGGATGTGGTTATCGCCGATATCCCCCTTAAGTACGGTATGCTGTTGTCTAGGTCATGGGGGGCCAAGTTGGGAGGTTCCCTTTAGTTAGACATGTCTTACGCCACAATCCATGTGTTCGGGGGTCAATTCACTTGTTTATATAGAGAGACAAGATTAGCGTACACAGTCAGTGATCCCCAAAACCCACACAACTTCCCCATTTACATCACAGACCAAGATCTAGGAAACTGCATTTTGTCTTTTGATGATGGATTGGATGGAGGTCCAGAGGAGCTCAATATGAAGCAAGAAGAGTTAAGCCCCTTGACAGAAGAGTTGTGCACTAATGGTGCATGGAAAATGTATTTCGATGGCGCTTTGTCTTCTGAAGGAGCCGGTGCTGGGGTACTTTTGGTAGTGCCTGAAGGTAAGTTCATTGTTCCTTTCTCTTATCATTTGCAGTGGAACATAGATTACACCAATAATGTATGTGAGTATGAGGCATTCATCTTAGGATTAGAGGTTGTGAAGAAGTTGAATATAAAAAACTTGGAGGTATACGATGATGCGGAATTAATAGTAAGACAAATAAACCGATAATACCTAGCCAAGCATCCAAGACTAAGAACATACAGAAATTGTGCTTGGGATTTGATGGAAAAATTTTTCTCATCTGTAAAGGTCCATTTTATCCCTCGCATAGAGAATCTACATGCCGACGCATTGGCCAAGGCAGCTTCAACCTTTTCTCCTCCCACGACCGTCAAACTGAAGTATCACATTGAAATCAGATACAAACCCTCTATACCAGACAATATCTGACACTGGCAGGTTTTTGAATATGATGAACAAATCAAGAAATTCCTTACAATCGTAGGTGAGTTCTCTAAAACTCATCCAGACCAAGAGAATCAAAATGACTCGATGTGGATTATGCAAGAAGGGGAAGATCCTGAAACCTTCCGTGAAAAAATAGCGGATCATCGTATGTTGGTCCTTAAAAACAATCAAATTCCGAAAGTCTTAATTCCTTTAGAAATACTTTTCGATCAGAACGACGTACCTGTGAAATCCACTTTGCAACCCCAACCAAAAGAAGTGGAGGACTGCGATATAGGAACTGAGAAAGAATCCAGGATAGTAAATATATCTAAGTTCCTCCCTCCCAAGATAAAAGTCTAGTACAAAGACCTTCTCAGACAGTACAAAGATGTTTTCACCTGGTCCTATGATGAGCTTAGAACGTATGACACTTCCATAACTGAGCACAAAATACCTTTGAAGCCCGGGGTCAATCCGTTTAGGCAAAAGCTTAGGCAAATTAACCCCATTTTGTTGCCTGTTATTCAAAAGGAAGTTAAGAAGCTTTTAGATGCGAAAATAATCGTACCTCTGAGGTACTCAGACTGGGTGGAAAATTTGGTACTAGTTAGGAAAAAGAACGAAGAAATCAGACTGTGTGTAGATTTCCGAAACTTGAATAAGTCTTCCCTTAAGGATAATTATCCTCTCCCCAAAATGGACCACGTCCTGGAAAAGGTATTCAGAGCAAATCGAATGTCTATGATAGATGGGTTCTCTGGATATAACCAAATCGCCATGAATGAGCAAGGCAGAGGAAAAACTTCTTTCACCACTCCATGGGGTACATTCATGTATGATAAAATGCCATTTGGTTTGATGAATGCAGGAGCTACATTCCAGCGCGCTATGGACATTGCTTTCGTAGGAGAAAGAGACAAGTTCGTTGTCATCTACCTTGACGATTTGACGGTTTTCTCTAAAACTGATGAAGAACATTTGAGCCATCTAAAACAGACTTTCGAAAAGTGCCACAGGTATGGTCTATCCTTGAACCCAAAGAAATCACGTTTCTCCATGCGGGAAGGTAAGCTCCTAGGGAATATCGTATCTAAGGATGGGATCAGGATTGATCCTAAGAGGATTGAAGCAATAGAAACTATAAATATTCCCAGAAACATAAAAGAAATTCAATCTTTCTTAGGTACAATAATTTTTTTACGAAGGTTTATCCCCAATTTTGCTGAGATTGTCAAATTGATCACAAGAATGTTGAAGAAAGATAGCAGAGTAAATTGGACTACTGAGGCTAAAGCATCGTTCGCGCATATAAAAAAAGTCATCAGCGAAGCACCTGTGTTAGCAAGCCCAGATTACTTGAAATATTTCCTCATCTTCTCGTTTGCCTCTGAACATACTATCGTTGCGGTGCTTCTGCAAAAAGATGACAAAGGTTTCGAGCGGCTGATCGTGTTTTTTAGTAAGATCCTTAGAGACGCCGAATTAAAGTATGACATAATAGAAAAACAGGTGTATGCAATGGTGAAAGCACTAAAAGCATTCAGAACCTATGTACTGCATTCAAAAATTAAGGCGCATGTGCCAACCAGTGCTATGAAAGATATATTGGTACAGCCAGATAGCGACAGAAAACGAGGGTGCTGGCTCGCTAAAATACAAGAATTCGATCTGGAAGTCAAGCCGACTAAATTGATAAAAGGGCAGGGCCTGGCCAAACTCTTGGCCGAGTCGAATATTAGAGCTCTTGATATTAATTTCCTCCAAGGGGAAGACAGAGATGCACACCTACACGAGCCAGATGACCAGACATATCCAAGCAAGGTCGAAAGAAAGTTCATATCATCAGGCTGGTATAAAGACATAGTGTTCTATTTGTTAAACCTGAAGTGTCCAGATGGGCTATCACCAGCCAAATGCAGAACTTTAAAACTCCATGCTGTAAAATATTGCATTGCCGAAAATCAATTATACTGGAAGGATCCACTCGGGTTCCTACAAGTCTGTTTGGTTGAGTCGAAAACTCCACGGGTTATAGAAGAATTTCATGAAGGAGTCTGTGGAGGACACCATGCATGGAGAGCCACAGCCTACAAGATCTTGAGGGCCGGATATTATTGGCCGAAACTATTTTCGGAAGTCAATGCCAAAGTGCGTGCCTGCAACCCGTGTCAAATATTCGCTGGTAAAAAGAAACTCCCTGCACTACCACTCGTTCCGGTCAAAACTGAAGCCCCATTTCAACAATGGGGACTAGATTTCATAGGGGAAATTAATCCCCATTCCAGCGCTCAGCATAAGTGGATCTTAACAACCACATATTATTTTACAAAGTGGGTGGAAGCCATTCCAACCAAAAGAGCAACAGACTCGATGGTGATTGACTTCTTGGAAGATAATATCCTGTCAAGATTCGGGTGTCCTCGAAAGATTGTTACCGAAAATGCCCAGGCCTTCAAGTCCATGGCTATGATCAGCTTCTGCCAGAAGTACAACATCATTCTCGTCCATTCCACTGCTTATTACCCCCAGGGAAATGGGCTAGCCAAATCATCAAACAAGATCCTGGTAAACATAATCAAGAAAGTACTGGATGAAAATAAAAGGTCCTGGCATGTGCACTTGAAGTACGCATTGTGGGAAAACTGCATCAGCACTAAAAGGTCCATCGACATTTCACCATTTCAAATGGTCTATGGGACAGAGGCGGCTCTACCTATAAACTTAGCATTGCCAGTAATGAAGTTATGGCAGGATTAGAATGAATAACCCAATCATGTAACCAGGAGAATTAACCAGCTGATCGAGGTTCAACAACATAGAGTGGAGGTTGACGAGAAAATGCAGAAGTACCAAGATGATATGAAAGCATTGTTTGACCTCAAGGAAAAAGACAAAGAATTCCTCCCAGGTGACTTAGTATTAAGATGGGATGCGAGAAGAGAAGAAGCCGCCAAGCATGGCAAGTTTGACCACCTTTGGTATGGACCATTCAGGGTCTCGGCTACAGAAGGGGAAAATTCTTTTCTTCTAGAAAATATAGACAGAGAAGTCCTCAGTGCCCCTGTCAATGGGCGCTATCTGAAACATTACATGACATAGCTGTGTAAAAAAAATAAAAAATTGTAAATAATTAAATTCCATGTTTTGTGCATACGAATATTTTCATTTGAACATTTACTTTTCATTTTTGGTTTTTTGTTCCTAAACTCTCGACACATTTCCAATAAGATTCGTATTTGCTTCTTACAGGATTCTAGCTGCAGATGCATTTAGCGCGAAGAGTAATTTGCAGGTCGGTGTCAGAAATAGAGCGACATTAAGCAGGTGATACCTAAAATAATTTCATAATGCACAAAGAAAAGAAAAGATAAAGGTGAGCTTTCGAAATACACAGGTTATAAAAGACTGTTTAAAGTAAACCAAGGTAAGGTTTTTCAAATTAAAACGTTAGATAGAAGAATTATTGCTGGTTGGATATTCTTCGAGTTAAAGTAATTTGAATGAATACACTAAATCTAAAAACAGTCAGCCAGAATAACTGTCCCCAACGATATCTTAAATGCTAGTCTTGAACTGTTTTGACCTTTTTGTTTTCAGTCACTAAATTGTCGCCTTATATTCGTCCATCTTCAGGTATAACTTTTAGCAAATCACCATTTTTTTGAGTCATTGTGAAGGGATATAAGTATTTCGTTTTAAACCTCAGGGGTTTCGAAACAGATCTTGATAGGAAAGCTGGTCTTCACAACTACTTAATCTCCTGCTAAACGAAAGAACGTTTAGAGTGATCTTAACTTTCCTAGGTTTTTCAACAGTTTCGTAAGAATCAAAGCTTGCTCGAAAAGGATGCCCCTTAAATATTTATTATTTTCCCCTGTCTCCCTAAGAACGAAGGTATTGTGAAGGTCAAAGGAAGATTGATACCGAGTAATCAAAATAAGTTGACAGACCTCTGCTACAAAATATTACACATATATAAGCCCTGATATAAACTGATTGCTCCCATCTTCATGTTTTAAAAGTAAATTATAAGACAGGTGGTGAAAGGAAATTCAGAAATGATTGCCCCCACCTAGTCCAGTGAGACGATGAAAGGAAATTCAGAAATGATTGCCCTCGTCTCAGCGTTTAAACGCATAAATATTTTCCGAAGTGGTGAAAAGAAATTCAGTGAAAAAGGGTCAGACAACTTCACCGGGGTACTGAATAGGATCGCTGGCAGTGAAGCAATGTCTGAGAGATCTATAAGGCTGTTATACATGAATATCACTCCACTCCGATAACCAATGCTTTCTAAAAACCTAATCATTACCCCAAATTCCGACGGGACTTCCCGATTTAAAAATATATAATATCATTCTTTTAATGCAAGTTGAGAATCACAAGAGCTATTGAATCTTCTAGGGTCGTTTTGATGTCTTAAAACATTCCCAAAATTAGTAGTGAGAAAGGGAAAATTGTGAAAGGGACTACAACCGTGTTTGGAAAGAGCATTTGAGTTCGAAAAAACTTCTCAAGGTAAAAAACGAAATATTTTCCCCCTTCGACCCTGTTTCCTTGGAATTTTTCCTCATGTTTGAGCTTTTGACTCCATTTACCCAATATTGGCACGTGGTCTACTGTTCTTCCCACCTCACAGGAAGTCGTGATCCCTAGTTGGAGCCTATGTTGGAGCCGCTCTTGCTTTATTTTTAGCCTTCACAATTTTCAATTTTTGATATTTAAAATCTAAAGATGGCCTTTGGTTTTTGTCCCTTCCCGAAGCTTTGAAAACTTTGCAACTTTGTCGAAGGAGCTTTGATGATTTTTCTACCCTCAAAATAAATCCACTTTTGTAAGCATGTTCGTGCTTTTTGTTTTATTTCGGGACCTCGTAAGTCAGATACTTTAATCTTTGAATTCACACGTCCCGAGTCGCGAAACTGCGAAATCATTTTAAATTTTCACTTAAGATATTAACCAGGGTCAAATATTTTAACTCGGTGATTAGACGTCGTTGGGGTTTCGCGCCTCGGCGTTCGCCAAGTTTGAATTTTTATGTTTACGGCTTCAAGAGCCGAGAACACGAGGTTCTTTCGAGCTAACCCTGGTCAAGGATTAGAGGCAAAAGGGATAACCATGGTTAAGTCTATTCTCGACGTTTCGCCACTCGACACTATCTTTTAGAAAGTTACGGTGTTTAAAACCCTGACTCACGAAGTCATGACATAATTATAGCACGATTAATTAATTGCCTAATATAAGTTTTTCTTCCCCCTAATTTAGTCTTAATTATCACCATCTCGCAGTTTAGTGACTCAGCATACTAACCTCCCAGAAAATTGTCTTCGAAGTTCCGAGTCACGATATGGCAAATAAAATGATTATGAAATTAATGATACTCCAAATTGTTATTACTGTTATTTAAACCAAAATCGGCCCTCGCAGTCTCGCGAGTTCAAGATTCAAAAGGTTAAAAGGAAACTCACAATGTAGCGAACAATGAGAAAGTTATTAACGTTGTTAATTTTTGAGGATTTAAAATAATGCGAGATATGTCCCATGCATCGAGGTTTGCACATTTCCCGAGGTAGCTACTTACTCTCCATACCCCGACTGCTTATCAAACCGCCAAACATTGATGACATTAATAAAGAATTAGGGTGAATCCATGAATAAATAAAATTGGATTTTACGCAATAAATTTGTTTCTAATTGCGATTTGACAGACTTATTTCAAATAGTACAGAATTTTCAAACATATACAGGAGTTTCATTTCATTATATGAAAAGATTTTTCATAAGCACGCAGAGCTCGTCATTTTTCGAGTAAACTAATTGTTGCATGTATATGCAGGTCTATCACAGAAGGGAAAAAATGCAAGCTTCCGCCATGGCTCCAAGGAAAGTAACGAAGGAGAATATCGAGGTTGCAGGGCAAGGCTTGGATAATGTCTCCGATACTTCACCCCGGAGTGTTGATTCAGTCCCAAGCTGGTCTTTTGTTTCAGATATTCTGCAATCTGAGTTGGTGAATTATTCAGACTCCGATGATAATGAAAAGGATGACTTGAACACTAAATACAAGATTGTTGTTCAATCAGGAATGCACAAGGTAGAAACCAGACCACAGTTGTTTCCCTATTATGATATGATCCGATGGGTGTTGGATCATATAGACCTACCCACCAGAACTATCATGAACAACCAGCGGGTCGCGGTCAGGACTTTTAGACCGGACCACATCCAAACCATGTACAAGCTACCTTCGACATCTGAATACACATATGGTGCCAAGTTCCTGGAGGAATTCAAAGAGAAAGAGTGTAAATAGTATGACAAAACCATGCCCGGTTTGATCAAATATTGGGTTTCGCGCTCTGCAAAATTCAAAGCAAATGAACAGAGTGTCTATTCTATCTCTTCTTTGGAGCTGCAGTATAAGTATGTGGCAATTATGACTTGTTGGCTATTCGGGAGAGAAGACACAACACATTTCTACATCGCATGGGTGCCTCTCATGTTTCAGGTTGCAGAAGGTTGCTCATTTAATTGGGCAAAGATACTCTCAGACAGTCTGGCCAACAGGGTCACAGAGTATCAGGAGCAGAAGGCAAGTGGGAAACCATCCTCATTTTTCATGTCTGCATATCTCATGGACGCGGTATGTTCCATGACACCATTCCCCCTGATGAGATGGGCTTGGAATCCAGTCCAAGAAAATCCTGTGCATGAGTATCACGAAAAACTGTGGGAGAATAAAGCGAATAAATTCATTTACGAAATTTTCAACTGGCTGATGGTGCCCCTGCACATCACCATTTTTGGTCGCTCTCCACCTCGTATCTCGGACATCATTGCTGCAAATCTGAGTGGTATAGCAGACTGGTATGTAGAAGCAGAGTTTTCCTATTTCAGAGTGTTCGGAGCTACTATTCCCCCGCTTGCTCTACCATTGTTCATCCCCGACAAACTGGCTTGTCGTGAGATCACCCGACAAACAGTGATTGGTGGGGTGAGTAAAGAGCTCAAATCATCTTCGAAGAAGGTATGGCCGTTTTTCCCTATTCAGCTAAATTCTTATTCTTTATTGGATTTCGGGCATGCGAAAGCCGAAGCTGCATCCCTGGAAAACCTGAGTTTGGTCTCCATTGAATATAAAAAACATGATCCTCAAAAAACTATAAGCAACCATTTAGCAAATTGTGGGCTGAAGAGGTTTGAAAACAAGTTTTCACCCTCAGATGACATTTTCCAAGGGGCGAGATCTTATGGGGAAGTGCTAGTTCGGATCCGATCTTTAGCACCCGAAGACATGGCCTCTGTATTAAAATTTCAGGAAAATAGACGAAAATGTCTCCCCGCTGTGTTGGGAGGTTCGACCGTCGCTGAGACAAAACAGAAGGATGCCGAAGATTCTACAAACGTAATGTCTAGCCTTGGACAACACCTGGAAGGGGAGCCAATGAGCAATCCTGAAGAAAAAGAGAAGACTCCAGACCCACCGAGGAAACAGATGCCCGAGACCGAAGGAGAATCTCCAGGTATGCCAAAAGAGCAGAACCCTGTCAATACTCCAAAAGCGCTGGCAAAACAAATAGGAAATCCCATCACCTCGGTCACACCCTTGCAGTCGGCACAGGGAAATGTCAACGAGGGATGAATTTTTTATGAAGAACTGAGGCCTATCAGAGCAGAAGAACTTCCTCCAAACGAGTTCTTCTTTGACAAAAAGAGAAAAGTGGTGGTGAAAAGGGAGTTCTACCAGGACGAAGGATCAACTACTAAAACATTCAAAGTTATGACCGATGGAAAAAACAAAAAGAATGAGGAATTCGCCACGGAGATCGCAGGAACGGTAGGAGCATATGCATCAGCGAATCAATTCTCGGTCGGGTTGTTGAAAAATCATCTCAAAAGAAAGAATCACCTGATCAAGACTCTCGAAGCCAGAGTAGCGTCGGCCACAGAAAGCACTAAAGGTCAGGTGAGTGGGGAAATAGAACTGGCCCGACTAGCTGATAAAAAGGAAATAGAAGTGCTCAAAGCCAAGTTGGAACAAGCGCATTCAGTGATCCGAGACGGTCGGGTACAGGTTGGTCAGCAGAGGACTATGATTGCAGAGCTGGAAGCTCAGGTGGAGATCACTGAAAGTAGGGTGATTGATGTCGAGGAGATTAAATCCCGAGCGACCCAGATTCAGAGCAAGATCTCTTCTGCATAGAAGAGTTTTCTCGCCAAAGTAGGAACAATCCAAGAGGATTGTCTGTTGATGCATCGGGTTTCCGAGAACCTAACTGACAGAGAAAGAGATGCAGGAGCGGCTCGGACCACCTTCCAGGAGGCGGTGATAGCCACGAATGACAAAGTTTCGGCAGGTTCCCCCGGACTCACTCTCCCAGAACAAACTGGAGGGAACATTTTTTTGAAGGATTGGGAGCATAACATTACCCTGGGCAAGGAACAAGCCCAAAAAGTGACCAATTCATTAGAGGAAGCCTTCAATTCTATAGAGGACGAACTGTTGGGTATGGACACTGGAGGCGATGTCGAAACTTTAATACAAATGAATGTAGAACAGATCTCACTTGATCTGAAAGAGAAGGAGGAGATAGATTTGGAAGATATCTCTCAGATAGACAGGGTGAACATGGCTCGAGTTGATAAGCATTTGATCCAAACCAGCGCGCAAATAAGTGCCCTCGACATCGTCGATGCACAAATGGGGGACAACCTACAACAGTTAGCCTGAGAGTGCTACTTCGCCGAGGCCAGCTGTCAAGCGGAACCTTCGCAGCCCGTATCTAAATTTGTGGACAGATGTATTTCCTACATCGAATCTACATGAAGATGAACACCTAGCACGAAGTGAAAATAGAGTAGTAAAAAGGGGAGTGATTTCGCTCCTCTTGGTTGTAACCGAATTTGTGAAACCGTTGAGATCCTAAATGATCTGTAAAGTTGTATAAATATATCACAAAAAGAGAAATAAAGGGGCTGGACCTTTTTGGTGTTGATTGTAATAGAGATTTTTACATTCGAGAAGTTAATATAAGAAAATCTGGAGATTCTCGATTCTGTCCAGACTGTGTTACAAGTTTGTTTCTTTGTATTTCATGTTTCATTTCATTACATTATTCATGATTGATGTGCTTTGTTATACTTTAGTACAACCACTACTATAATGAAAGGATTCTGGTATTCTGTATTTGTTTATTGTCTTTCCTCTGCACCAACTATCAGCGGGTGTAAGACCAATCTGCACTTTCAGAATTCTACGTATATTCTTTGCTATGTCAGTTATTTTCTTACTAATTTCTTCTTATGTTTATATGTGAGTTTTCTCTTTGACAGGAACCTTGCGTTATATGCAGCTAAATGTTTCTCTTTCATATCACACCTTTATATTAAAATATAATACAGTTACGGGAAAGAGCCTTCAATTTGCATTTTTATTTTATTCCAAAAAACGTAAATTCTCTTTTTTTCGACCAAATCAAGACAACAATTAAATCTCTCTTTAAAACCTTTCTTACTCTTACTGTTACTCCATGACTGTTCCTGCAGCAATACAGCCTAATATCGACCCCAGACTACCGAATCAAACACATATTGCCTTAAATCGTTTTGACATAATCCTGAAAACTGCCAATAACTGGGAGGAACTGGAACGTTCATGGGCAGCCATTGAACAAGATATCACTACTCAGGAACAGTTGGAAGCTAGACGATGAGAACGTAGAAATATTCCCTAATTTCCTATACCCAAGGTTGACACTACTCTCTTACCCATATTTCACCTACTTTCAGATGCCTTGACACTGTACTTTTAAGCCTTAGTACAGACTCAGGAACAACAACACCCTTGCCATGGCTTTCCTCACCCACTACCAGTTACTGATCTGTTATGAAACGAAAACCAAAATTTTGAGTTCTTTCAAACAAACCAAAGCCACTCATATCTATGATCACATTCATGAGTGGTGATGGAGACGTCGTCTCATCAAACTTGAGCTTCCCGATCAATTACTAGTAGAGTGGTTCACGAAATCATTCGTGAATGACATTGCTTGTGACATTTCATGGGTGGAGTTGTCATAGAAGAACAGGCGATCAGTCGTGCTCAATACCTTGAACTCGTTTACTCACAAACAGGTATTCTTTAAGATTTACTCCCTGACGCACCTCGTCCTTCTACTACTGCCACTTCAACTACTCTTGCTACTTCTCATGTGGCTAATGGTGTGATTGGCACTTTCCATGCCCAACCCCACTCCGCACAAGCCTCTACCACCAAACCCAAGTCTATTGCTTCTAATGTTCAACATGATCCATCTCCTACTCCTCCCACCGGTAAGACGTATGAGGTGAACTCTATTCAATCTACCCCTACCGGAAAGAACAAATCCAGAAAAGGGAAGGGTATGAATAAGGAGGACAAAAATAATTTGCAATCTAAGAAGACCAAAACACAACCTATTGACGATAAGGATAAGTGCAAACCCCGATACCCTTGTCTTATCTGAGGCGATGATCACTACACTAAGGATTGTCCAAGATGCACCGAGGTTACTAAGTTCCTTCAAGGGACCCCGAAACCGCCTACTCCGACCGTGTTGTCACAACCCTTCCCTTCTCAACAACAGATTCAATTGGTCATTCACAACCAACCCTTCCCCTACACTACATCCTATGGCTTAATGTGTACATGTGGTTCAAAGATGAATGAAATCACACTTACCACTCAAGCCAAAGATTATTCTTCCTCCAAAGAGAAGTTTGATGAAATAACTCCTTCCTTGGTCCAACCATATCCATTGGCTCCACCTACCAACGGTCCTCTTCATCTCGAACGACTGAGCCTAGAAACAGTTCTTCACCCTCCCTCGAAGGGTGTTGTTTGAAAGTCTTCTTTCAATCCTCATGCACGTGCTACCCAAAACTATAGTATTGTAGAAGATCTGGCCCAAGCACCGTCTACGATTTCATCCCTTGAAGTCCTTCAGAGTTGTCCCACACAACGAAAGGCACTGTTGAAAGCTATTGGTGGAATCGACCCTATGGATACAAATTTAATAATTTTTGACTTGGAAGATCACATTCCAAGGTTACCCCCTCAACTCGCATTTCAAATACAAGTTATTGTCTCCAACATGAACATTTGTAGAATGGTTATTGATGAGGGTGCCTCAGCGTGTGTCATGTCTATTGCCTACTGGAAAGCCATCGGCTCTCCTCCCTTAACTGAATCACACAACAAGATCAAAGCCTTTAATGGCTCTGGGTTTAAGCCTTACGGTGTCCTCCCTTCATTGCCTACTATGTTAGAAGGAAAAATGGTCAACGTTGAAGTTGAGGTATTTGACGCTCCTCTCGATTACAACTTTCTACTTGGCCATAGTTGGATCGATTCCATGTGTGTAGTTTTCTCAACTCTTTTCCATGTTATACGTTTCCCACATCAAGGAAAAGTAATTACGGTGGACCAATTGGCTTTCTTTAACTCTGATACACGTACCAACAATGTACCTTTCATTGCGAAAAACTCCCCTAGATATGAGAATGTCGGAGTGGGTCTTCTTAAAGATTCCTCTTTGATGGGTACTTTTCCCATTCCACCACCTGATATTCTAGATCTATCTGTTGCCTCAATCAACATTATTTCCACCTATGTTCTAGAAACCCCTACGTCTTCTGACCCATGGATAGTACCCAACCCCAGTGATAATCTTCACTATGGCGACCAAATGCCTTTAATTCCGATCGAATCTTCTTATCAAGCTATTCAATCGAAAACTCATTCTACCCCCCCTCTTGGCGATCTATCTCTGGATCCATTCTGTGTCATTTTTCCTACAGACGAGATGATTATGTCTGTTATGTCCATGTAAGATACTCCTTGGGACGATGGACATCATCGTTCTATTCTCTTCCTGGAACAACACACCATTGAGAGTTACCAACGGATCTCGACTCTGTCAACCATTTTCGTCATTTATATTGTTCCCAAGTCTACGCACGATATGTTCTACGAAGGGAAATTAAGTAATATCTCACCCACCATCCCCCTCGACATATCCATTAAACCTGGAGTTGTCAAAAATGTGCATATCGGAGCTTCGTGTTTCAATGACGAAGTTGTCACCTACAAGTCTCTTTTTCAATAATTTCATGACATCTTCGCATGGAGCTATGAAGAAATTCCAGGTATTGACCCCGACATTGTTGTACACAAGATTAAGACATACCTAGGCACTAAACCTGTCTGACAATGACTTCATCTGGTCCACTCGCATAAAGCAGCTTCTATCAAGATTGAAGTTGAGAAACTTCTTAAATCTGTCTTTATTTACCCCATAGCTCTAACTGACTGGGTTTCCAATATTGTTCCGATTAACAAGAAACAAGGTACAATCCGCGTGTGCGTTGATTATAAGGATATTAACAAAGCTTGTCCTAAAGACAACTTTCCCACCCCCTTCGTTGACCAGATCATCGACGATTGTGTCAGGAGTGAAATCTTCTCTTTGATGTATGGTTTCTCTGGGTATAATCAAATCAATATCGTACCCGCCGACCAACACAATACCTCTTTTGTTTGTCCTTGGGGCACTTTTGCCTACTGGAAACTACCCTTTGGTTTAAAAAACACCGGCGCGACTTTTCAACGTGTTGTGTCTTATGCCTTTCATGATATAAAGAACATTATCCAACCATATCTCGATGACCTACCGACTCATTCCATGCACCATGTCGATCATCCAACACACCTCCGAGCCATTTTCCTCCGATGTCGGTTTTACCGTATACGCTTAAACCCACACAAATGTGTTTTTTGTGTATAATCTGGCTAACTTCTGGGCTTTATTGTTTCACGTCAAGGGATTAGGGTAGATCCTTTGAAGGTCGAGGCGATTCTCAATCTCCCTCCTCCTTCCTCCCTTCGCCAACTACAAAGTTTGCAAGGGAAGGCAAACTTTCTACGTCGTTTCATCCCAAACTATGTTGCATTAACCCTTGGATTTACTCAACTGCTCAAGAAAGGTTCTAAGTTTGTATGGGATACCCCTGCCAACAAAGCTTTCGAAGCTTTAAAATTGACTTTAACCTATACTCCACTACTTTTCCCACTCGATTACAGTCATGATTATTTCTTGTATCTTGCAGCCTCAGACTACACCATTGCTATGGTTCTAGTCCAGAAGGATGATTTACATGACGAACATGTCATTTATTATTTGAGCCATAGTCTCATGACTACCGAAACCAAGTATTTACATGTTGAAAAACTGGCCTTTGTCGCCGTCCAAGTTGTTCAATGTTTCCAGCACTATATCCTTTTACGCAAGACTACTGTGATTTCCAACTTCAACCCTATGCAACACATTCTTACATGCCAATTTCTAGGGGGAAAATACTCCAAATGGATTGTAATAATCCAGAAGTTTTCCAAGATACCAGATATAGTAAATACGCAGAACAGAAATAAAATTCTAGGAATGGCATAATAACATTAATATAACCAACATAATCATCCACGATAACACTTAAATAATATGAGAACAACAACTAAAATAACACTTTGATTTAGAAAGCAATGTTCACAGGCCTCTTTGAGGGGGAAACCTCCAGTCGAGTATCACTCTGTTACAATAATCTCCAAGCTAGGGTTTTCATACCCTCGACCCTTATTTATACTAAATATGTCTATTAAGAGAAGCATCTAGAGGAAGATCCTTCTAGAAGCAGAAGATTCTATTAGGTCTTCTTACATCTGGCTTATTCTATTTTATTGAAAGGCCTTATTAATATTGACCTTTATTACATCCGAATACATTGATATACCTATGTGCGGGTTAGGACCTTAACATGTATGCCCCCTTAAAAACAACCTTGTTCGCAAGGCTTGAGATGTGGAAACTACTGCAGAATGGTAGTTGGTTCCCAAGTGGCATCTGTTAGATTCATATATTTCCATTGTACTAGCACTTCCTTGATGGTTCTTTGATGTAGGCAACGCTCACGCTGGTCCAAAAATGCTTCTGGATGTAGCCAAATGGATCCTTCTTCAGCTAACTCTAGAAGGTTGGTTTGAATTTGGCACCTGGTTCCAATCACCTTCTTCAAGCATGAAACATGAAAAACAGGATGTAGCTTCAACTGACTAGGCAGAGCTAACTGATATGCGACTTGTCCCACACGCTTGAGAACTATGTAAGGGCCATAAAATTTGGGTGCTAGCTTCTGACAATGCTCGGCCTTGAGGGAAGTTTTCTTATATGGTTGCAGTCTCAGAAACACCAGATCCCCTTCTGCAAATTGACGTTTGGAGAGACCTTGATCTACTTGTTGCTTCATTCTATTATGTGCCATGACCAAGTTCTCTTTAAGGATACGAAGGATATCCTCTCGGACTGTAAGTGTTTGGTCAACCACCTGGACCTTCGAGGTACCCAGTAAGTACAAGAGAACTGAAGGTGGCTTCTGTCTATATACCGCTTCAAAAGGAGTCATGCGAGTGGCTGTATGGTATGTAGTGTTGTACCACCATTCGGCGAGGGGTAACCATTGATCCCACTGGTGTTGTTTTTCAGAGGCAAAGCACCTCAAATATGTTTCCAAACACTTGTTGACAAATTCCGTTTGACCATCCTTCTGGGGATGATAAGCTGAGCTGAGATGCAATTGTGTGCCTTGTAGCTTAAACAGTTCTTGCCAAAAATTGCTTGTGAAAGTTGGGTCTCAATCAGAAAATATAGAGTGTGGCATGCCATGAAGCTTGAAGACCTGGTCCATGAAAATTTGAGCCACCATGGATGCAGTAAATGGGTGGTGAAGAGCGCAAAAATGAGCATACTTGGAAATGTGATCCACCACCACCATTATGACTGATTTATTCCCCGATTTGGGTAAGCCTGTAATAAATTCCATAGAGATATCCTTCCAAATAGCAGGGGGAATCGGAAGCAGTTGGAGGGTGCCTAGAGATTTGACTGTTTCTCCCTTGTTGCGTTGACACACTTCACATTCAGTGACAAACTTACAGATGTCATGTTTCATACCATCCTAGAAAAAAGAATGTTTGACTTGGTCATATGTTTTGGTGAACCCTGAGTGCCCCACTGTGGGTGTAGCATGAAGCTCAAAAAGTATCATGGATTTGAGATTGGATTGTTTAATTAAATACAAGCGACCTTTATATCGAAGCTCATCCTGGAGCTAGGAGTACCCTGGGGGAGCCAGAGCCTTGTTCTGCAATTGCTGGATCAGATGTGAACTTTTGGGATCTTGAAGCCATTCTTGGCACACAGCTTGGAGACAATCAGGTACAATGAAGGAAAGAGAAAAAAGGGATCCTTCGTCTTCATATTTCCAGGACAGTGCATCCGCCATGACATTGTCTTTGCCCTTCTTGTAAATGATCTCATAATCATATCCAAAGATATTAGTCACCCATTTTTGTTGATCCTGGGAGGAAATGCGTTGTTCCAAAAAGTACTTGAGGCTTTGATAGTCGGTCTTAATTTGGAAGCGTTGCCCCAAGAGATAAGGACTTCATAGCTCAATGGCATGTAGAATTTCCAACATTTATTTTTCATAAATGGGTTTGCTCAAATTCCTTTTAGACAGTTGCTTGCTAGTGAAGGCCAAAAGTTGACCCTCTTGCATAAGGACAACACCGATTCCTTTCCCTGAGGCATCACATTCCAACACAAAGGTCTTTGTGAAATCAGAAAGGGCCAGAACTAGAGTGGTGCACATGGCCGTCTTCAAGGTTTGAAAAGCTTGAGCAGCTGCTAAAGTCCAAGTGAAAGAGTTATTTCTTAGGAGAGCCATGAGAGGTGCTGCAATCTTTCTGTAGTTCTTAACGAACTTGAAATAATACCTTGTTAGACCCAAAAATCCACGCAATATTTTGAGAGTCTTTGGGTGTGTCCAGTCTTGCATAGCTTCAATATTTTTCGGGTCCACCCTGACGCCATCTTTTCCCACCAGATGACCGAAGTATTCTACTTCTGAGGCACCAAAAGCACATTTGGACTATTTCAGGAAAAGTTGGTGCTGAGAGAGTAGGCGGAGAACTTGATCCACATGAGTAATATGGTATGTCCATGTTTTTCTATAGATGAGGATATCATCAAAGAAAAATATGACAAAATGATGGAGAAAAGGGCGGAAGACATGGTTCATGAGGCTCTGGAAGGTGGAGGGGGCATTACACAAGCCAAAGGGCATGACCAAAAACTCATAGTGGCCCTCATGAGTGCGAAAGGCAGTCTTGGGAATGTTGGCCTCTTTCATATGTATCTGGTGATAGCCTGAGCGAAGATCAAGTTTGGTAAAGAATTGGGTGCCACTTAATTCATCCAGGAGGTCATCAATAACATGAATGGGAAATTTGTCTTTGATGGTTAGTTTGTTGAGAGCATGGAAGTTAGGACACATTCTCCAAGAACCTTCTTTCTTCATTACCATGACGACCGAAGATGAGTAAGGGCTCATACTAGGACGGATGACGCCTGTAGTAAGGAGTTCCTGGACCATTTTTTTAATTTCAATTTTTTGTGCAAAGGGGTGGCGATATGGACGGATATTGGGGGGAAGGCTTCCTGGGACAAGGGGAATGGAATGATCATGAACACCACGGGAAGGAGGGAGTCCTTGGGGAGTGGAAAATACCATTTGATGTTTAGAAAGGAGGGCTTGGAGGTCTTGGGGCACTGGGGGTGTTTCTGTGGCTTGTATGGCATGGAGTTGGGCAATGACACCATAATGACCTTTTTTGAGCAGTTTTTCCATGCGATGAGAACTAATGACCTTAGGTGAACCCACAGTGATGCCTTGGAATTTATATTGGTGTCCTCCTTGGTCGAATTGCATGGTTAAGTTCTGAAAATCCATGAGAATGGGACCCAAAGTCCTTAGCCAGTCTGCACCCAACACAATGTCACAACCGCCTATGTCAATATCAAACATATGGGATTTTAGGTGGTAGTCACCAATTTGGAGACACACATTTTCATAGAGCCTGCCACATTTCATAGAACCACCATTGGCAATCATGATTTGGAAATTGTTGACAGCATGGATGTAGCAATGGGTTTCTTGGGCAATGTGGCGATGAATAAAATTGTGGGTGTTGCCACTATCAACTAGAATGACGACCTTTCAGTGCTTGATGTAACCGATTAACTTGAGGGTTTGGGGGGCAGAGAATCCGATGAGAGCATTGAGGGAAATGATCAGTTCCACTTTGGGAGGGTCAGAGGGAGGGTTTATGTCAGTGATTTTTGGTGACTCGGGCACAAGGGGAGGGTCAACATCCTCTTCTGGAATATCCTTAGAGATGGCCATAAAAAGATTTTGTTCCTTACATTTGTGGCTTGGGAAATATTTTTCATCACAATTATAACAGAGGCCTTTGAGTTGGCGTTCAGCCATTTCAACCCTGGTCAATTTTTGGATCTTTAATGGGGTGGAGGGAGTAGTGGGGTTGACTAGTTTAGGGCAAGGGATAAAGGAAGGCTTATAGTTTTGAGAGGAAACAATTTGTTGTGCTTATTTATCGTTTTTAGTAGCCTCCACCCAAGTTGTAAGTCGATCCATGAGGACATGGGCCCGAATCTCCTCCTTGAGGCCACTAATAAAACACTCTCGAAAGAAAGGATCAGTCATGCCCTCTGTTCGAAAAGCCAGTGCTCAAATGCAACTATGAAGTCTTCTACTGTTCCTGATTGCTTCAATTTTGTCAAATGGCCCAAATGATTGGTGTCAGTGTCAAAGAATTCATAAAGCTCAGTCACAAATTGGGTCCAAGCAATATACCCTTGACGGGAAGTTTTTCTCCATTGCCACCATTACCAGCGTTCTTGATCTAGATGGAGAACACCATACCGAAGTTTGGCCAAGTCATCTGTAATGTTGTAGAGAGAGAAATAATGTTCCATTTGGATGACCCAACCAGTGGGGCCCTAGCCATCAAATTTGGTGACATCCACCTGCAGAAGGCGTATGTCCTGTTGAAAGTGATGGGGTTGAAAGGAATGGGAAGAATTTTCACCTTCAGTATTTGTATGTGCATCAGGAAAAGAGTCATCGGTAGGGATCTTGAGTTTTGTGCAGAGTGATGCAAAGACAGATTCAAGTTGGGTGGTCAGCTTGTGTTTGACTTCCGCCATTGCAGACTGCACAGATGCATTTACAGATGCATTTATGGTGGTATTGATGGATGTATCACGGGAGGCAATAGTAGCACTGAGTTGTTGCACTTCTTGTTGGGTCTTGAGGAAACTAGATTGCAAGGTGTTGAAGTGAGACTCCAGTTCTTGGCTACTGGTATGGGCCATGAGGATGGGTGAACTGAAAAGGGAGCGGACGAGGTCAGAAATTTTTGCAGAAAAATGATATGGATGAATGTGATAAGGGAGAAGAGATGAATCTAATGGAATAGGTCTCAAATAATGGTGAAAAAATTTCCAAACTTTTTTTTTTTTTACAGCTGCGGGGTTATACTTCGGTCTGAAGAATGTTGTAGTGCTGAAATCCCCAAATTCTTAACCAGAAAGAAATGTGTATTTACTTGGCGACCTGAACACAGATGCGTGGCAATATATCTCACCGATTTAATTTGTTTATGTTTATGTTTATGTTCCCCAAGGGTTCTACAGACAAGGATTTGACATGTGATATAGCTCTCTGATATATGTGCGGGGTCCAACAGTAGTACTCGGCCCAATATTCTAGGGCACTAACTAAGGAGGATAGATCGTACCCTTAGCTGTAGTACCCGACTACCCAGGTACTAGAGAGTATCTTCCTGAGTGTTGTTCTCGGTGACACTATAGCAGTCTAACGACCAATAGGTTTATCTAAAGAGGGCTTCAGAAAATCTAGGCCGATCCATACACAGGTGTTGTCTGATGCGCTACCACTCGAAGGGGTACCAACAAGGGTTACAAGGGTGGCCAACAGATGTGCGCTTAAGAACCACTTGTATTTCCTGCATGTATGAATCCCTCAACTGCGGGTTTATGCACGTAACGACATATCTTTGTGGCTTAAAGACACTGGAATACGTCTCTACCCTAAAAAAAAAAATACCCACAATTTATGCCAAGGAAAGTGCTCTGATACCACTTTCAAGATACCAGATCTAAAAAATACATAGAACAAAAATAAAATGCTAGGAATGGCAGAATAACAATAATATAACTAGCATAATCATCCAAAATAACACATAAATAATATGAGAACAACAACTGAAATAGCACTTTGATTCAGAAAGCAATGTTCACAGGCCTCTTCGAGGGGGCAACCTCCAGTCGAGCAACGCTCTGTTACAATAATCTCCAAGCTAGGGTTTTCATACCCTTGACCCTTATTTATACTAAATATGTCTATTAAGAGAAGCATCTAGAGGAAGATCCTTCTAGAAGCGAAAGCTTCTATTAGGTCTTCTTACATCCACTTTATTCTATTTTATTGAAAGGCCTTACTAATATTGACCTTTATTACATCCGAATACATTTATCTACCTATGTGCGGGTTAGGACCTTAACAAGTTTGACCTAGAATTCAAACATGCTAAGTCCAATAAATCCTTGGTGTTTGTCAAATTGAGATGCGACCTTCCCTGTTCTGAGACGGAAAATGTAGCAGAGGATTCATTACCCGATGAATCCCTTTTTCTGATCAGTTCTAGTGACCTTTGGTATGGGGATATCATTATATATCTCCAGACTCAGACTTTTCAGCCCAATTTGTCTAGTACTAACCATCGTCAAATACATTACCAAGCCCGCCAATATATTATCCTCGGTTATACTCTTTATCGTCATGGGATTGACTCTGTTTTTCATCAATACCTCACTTTTGACAAAGCTAAGAAAGCCTTGAATGACTGCCATTATGGAGCATGTGGTGGTCACATTTCTGGGTATGCTACTGCCCAAAATATCTTACGAGCTGGGTATTTTTGGCCTTCTTTATTCAACAATTGTATTATTGTTGTCCAAAAATGCTACGCTTGCCAAACATACAACAACAAAATATGATCACACCCTGCTCCTCTACACCCTGTAGTCTCTGTTGGACCTTTCGTGAAATGGGGTATCGATTTCATGACATGTCACCCTCACTCAGTCGAGGGGCATGGATACATTATTGTAGCCATAGATTACTTTACAAAATGGGTAGAGGCGATGCCTACATTCGACAATACAGGAAATACTGCAACACTATTCATTTTCAATCACATCATTGCTCGGTTTGGTGTTCCTCAAGCTATCATTATTGATTACAGTAGCCACTTTAGAAACTTCATGATGTCAGAACTCACCAAAAAGTTGGGTCTTCGCCATGAAAACTCAACACCCTATTACCCACAGGCCAACGGCCAGGTTGAAGCAATAAACAAATTTCTCATTACCATGCTTCGACGAATGATAGGGATTCAAAAAACTAGTTGGCACACGATGTTGTTTTCAGCATTGTGGGCTTACCGGACATCCTTCAAGTTTGCTATCGGGTTTACACCTTTCCAATTATTTTATGGCCTCGAATCCATCTTGCCGATTGAATGTGAGATACAAACTCTAAAGATAGTCATTGAACTTCTCCAAAACACTTTTGCTGAAGAATAATGTCTGTTGTATTTTATACAACTAGATGAAACCCATCATGATGCCACCCTAGTTATAGAAACCTAGAAGAAATGCGTCAAATCCCAATACGACAAACATGTCAAGCCACGTGTTTTCTCTTAAGGGGATCTAGTTCTCCTTTATGAACAAGATCGATATTTTCTAGGAGCCAGAAAATTTGAGGTTATGTGGTGAGGTCCTTATATCGCCAGATGAGTGTTGGAGAAATGAGCCTACGAGTTAGTGGACTATGATGGTATCCATTTGAGTGAACCCAGAAATGGGCTTTACTTAAAGAAGTACTATGCTTAGGTCATATATGCATGAGTTCTTGTATTTTATTGTATCATACTTTTGTGTGTTACTTTAGTGTGTTTTTTTCGTTATCTGGTTTCTACCCTTGACCACTTACCTTGTGTTGTGCTTGGCTTTCAGATGTCGAAGTCTTCACTACCCCACATTGGATTTGCCAATGGCACTAGTCATAGTACTCGGAACCTTGTTTCTGTTGCATGGGAAATTTATGCACCTACAAATGAACTTATCAGTCTATGAGGTGTTTGTCTCAGTCGTGTGACCAATAATATCATAGAAAAGAGCGTCGTCATCGAATTGTTGACTAATTCTATTTCTCTTGGTATCCACCACCTGGTTATATGACTTGATTCGTAGCTAGTAGGGCTGCAGTTAAGTAATGTCTATGCTATCCAAAGTCTTACTTTATTGTGGGTATATATACGAATTCACCTCTTGGAACGTTATTTTGATTATATCGAATATCAACACATTCCTAGATGTCTAAATACATTAACTGATTCTTTAGCTAATTATGTGTTAGACAGACATTTGAGACTTTTATAAAACCAATCACACATCACATGTATTATAGAAAACAAAATAAGCCGATAGAAGCTGCATCTATCTATCTATCTATCTATCTATCTATATATATATATATATATAACGATCAAAAGTTTTACAAATTTTTTTGTCCAACGACCAAAATATCAAAATACGAAGCCCATGGATTCTACAATTTATCATCACAGATGATTCTCACGATAACATATGACGCTCACGATAACATACAACTACTCAGGCTACCCTATGGAGAAGTTGACTAAGAGACTCAGACACGCCCACAGTATGGCGTTGATAGCACCTTGGGATCTCCCCAATAGCGATGTCTCAGACATCTGTGGTTTGTCCCTCTAAGTTCTATTCAATTTCCTCGTAGTCCTCAACATCCCATCTTGCTACTGGAGCTACTTCTCCTCATCTCTGAATGGGAGATGTTCCTGGAGGTCGATATGGCCCCACATATGCATCATCAAATTTTTTTTTTTGATTAGTCCTTGGATCGAAAACATAAAAACATTTAAAAAACAAAATGTGTACTTCTTACCTAAGTCACCCCATTGAGCATCTTTAGGAAGAACCAAATCTTGATCTCCTCAAAAATCCAAGCCGGCATATGCATAGTCATCGATCATCAGAATCTGGGACCTCAACCATTCAAAAAATGAATCGTTATATTTTATTATAGGCCTTGCTACATGCCGGGCCATGAGGTTACACCACCTCATAATCCTCGGATCATGTGGGGCCGGTAAACCCCATTCTACCTGTAGACGCAGTAGTGGGACACTCTCAAGGAAGAATGACACCAAAATTGACCCATACCCAAACTGTTTCAGGTTACCTCTTCTCCTCTTTGTCAGTTGCCTCTTCATACTACGGAGAACTGCGCCCGACCAATTGAAAACCTGAGGCTCTAGGAACTCTATTGCATACTGGAATAGCTCTTGAGAACCATGTGCAGAGTTGTGCTCCCGACCATGCGTGCAATGGTAAACAAGATAGTTCGTAAGGTCAGATCCTGGACCCCCCATATGGTGAATTTACCCTTGACTCTCTCCACTTTGGGAACACAATATTGGTGAACATACTCACTCATAGGCAGTCCACCGCCTCTACCTCCGGTCAGAGTCGCATGTTATCCACGTAGTGACAACCCCATCAAAAAATAGATATCCTCGATATTTAGTGTGAGCATGTGGACCCCTACATGAAATACCTATTGATCCACATCCCACATGTGGACCAAGTACTCTAACAACCTAAGTTGGGATCTCATGCCCAGGATCTTGAAAAATTTTAAGATCCCACATTCTCAGAGGGTAGCAACTGTACCCGGATCATTTTCGGCAATGGAATCATCTTCCTCATGTTCTCTTTCCCTCCATTCCAATATCGTGATGTTCAATATTTTCAATGGAGCCATGAGAATGAAGTTAACAACTCATTTCAACCTCTTGAAAATAATTTTTTATTGAGCAAAAACATGCATAAAAATCCAATTTTTGGCTCTCGCAAGTGAATCTTTCACACAGCGCAAGATTCTCATAGGTGCACTGAAGCCCACCTGCAAGAACGTTAGGTTCTCGCAGGTCCCAAATGGCTCACCTGCAAGAGTGCCTGAGCGCACCTATCGGCCCCAAATGGAACCAAAACACTAAAATTTGCCAATAAAAATCAATTTTAATCCATGAAAAAGTTGAAGAATCAGGAGATTACCTCATTGGCTGAAACCATTTGCCGAATGACCACTTGTACCTCTCGTAATCGATCAAATAAATTTGGGGAAAAAGAGGTGTGTTGGACAAGTTCTTGACAAAGTAACAATGAAATGGTAAAAAGGGCTTTTTACCCATATTTATTCACTTTTTACTATTTCTCATTAATTTTTTATATTATTTTTATTATTTTTCTTAAAAACCTAATGCCCTAATGGCCTTGTGAGCATGGTTTTTCGAAGATAGATGACCTAGAAGCCCGAACGATGGTGTACGAGTATTTTGTCCATTTTTTGTCACATGTACGAATACCTTTTTAGGGTTTTGTAGGAAAAACCTCGAGCTCAGTCTTCATTCGTTCTAGCACTCGAAAATACATGAGAACGCAACCAAGTATACTTTTGTCATCTTTTCGTACTCGTCATGTTAACACAAAAAAAATAAAAATAAGGGAGTATCCTTGCTCTTTTCACGCTCCATAAAAACGAAAAAGATTGTCGAGCGATCTTGTTCTTTTCATGCTCGTAAAAGTATTTGAATAAAACGTTCGATGAGCGATAGTTTATCACTTTTTCGGTCTCATCAAACTAATTTACGAAAAAGGAACTGGTAGATTTCTCTTTAAGTGTTTTTCAGACTGTCAAAACATGAAAAAACCCTGAATTTTATATCTTTGGACTTGTTAAAAAAACATCGAAAGGCCCTTATGGGACCAAACCACTCCTTCCTAGGGTTCGTTAAATGTACTCCGGGGGACTCATCTGAAGGAAGAGATTACATTGACAAGCATATGTTATCCTCCTCAATCTTGTGTAAAAATAAAGAGGTACTCACCAGAAATGGTAGGGGAAATTTTGGGAAAGGGATATGCCTTCTTATTTGTATTAGTGGCAGTAAGCGTCACTCTTGAACATGACATCCCATGTTCATCATTTGAATCCGGGTTGGGAAATCCATTTGTCTTTCGCCTGACTTGCTACAAGGTCATATATTGGGTCGTCTTTGAGTCAATGCTACCAAGATCACCGTCGTATCGTTCATATGTTCAAGAGAAGTCCAAACAAGCCTTCCATTGAGTCGGCCATCTGCAGTTGTCAATTCTTACCGTGTCGGTCTTCCCTGTGTCCATTTCAAATCATATTCATACTTTGACTTACCCTAAAAATCTGTTACTTATTTCATGTCATTGATGAGGTATACATCAAGGCCCTCCTGTGACAAGTCTTTTTCCGTCGACTCCAACTCATTATCCGGGAATAAGACTTAGAAATCATTTAGTACCTTATAACATGCATGCCTTAATGGCAGGTCTCTTCGCTTTCAATAGTGAATTCACATCATTGGTCCCTGATTAAGAGATTTCACCGAGTGTTCGACTTCGACTCATTTATTCACATTTGCTCGGATTGTACTTAGGTACCTTGGGATTCATTGACATCAATAGTGATTTCCCTCGCACTTGTTAACAATTTTCATCAATGACTGGTAATCAAGTGGTTTCTACCATGTTCGACTTCGACACATGTAATCACATGGCTAGATTTGTACTTTCAGATGACGGGATTAAAGACCTTGGGTCTCATATTTTTGGTCTAGGTTGCGATGGAGTATTTATGATTTGTATCGACACATAGATCCACTTTTTATTTCATGTGGCTATTGTTGGACACACCTACCACACTTAGAGGGGGGGTGAATAAGTGTGGGGCTCTTTTTCCCAAAACTTCCCTCTTGCACAAAAACTCATCAATTAGCATTCAAGATTTATTCATTACCCATTGTTTTCATTTACAACTATTTAGATGTGAGAACATATGAACAACATATCATCAACAAGTCATTACCACAATGAACACAAAGAACACAAGATGTATGTACAATTTTATTTTTATTACGGACTACAATCCTTGGGGTTTATCAGCAACAACTGAATAGAGTACAACTCTACAAGAGCAC
>ML777263.1:1394970-1406988 GCA_009831015.1 Picea engelmannii | reverse complement strand
GTTGCCACTATACAAAATAGACACATGTCATTGGCTTGCCACATGTTCCACCAAACTAGTGAAAACCGAAACAGGTGGCCGCCTTTTATACTTTCGGCCAAAAAAGGCATCTGCCACTTTCCCTACCAATTGGAAACCAAAGCAGGTGGCAGATTATTGTCTTGACAACGTTGTCTTTGCAAGCTAGAACAAACTAACAACTTCTAAAAAAAGAAAACTAGACATGATATATGCAGAGTACCAATGCAAAATAACAAGAAGGAAGAACCATCATTTTAGTGGTGGAGCTCAAAGGAATGCACGAAACTAATCATTGGCACCATGGGTTCTGTCATTTGAAGCTCTAGGGAGAGTGTCGTCGTTGGGTTGTAGCATGAAAGGATGCGCACAGGTCAGGCATCACTATTTGGCTGGTGTATTCGAGAATGTGTCGAACAACATATCAATCCGATTGTTGATGAGGGTGTCCCAATGAAGTTGGTCTGCCATGTAGCTTCTAAGATAGAAAATGAGCTCTAGTTTCTCCAGGCTGAAGAGGTTGGGGGGAGTTGGCTCAAATTTTAGAATTGCATTCAACAGTGGAGGCGTCGAGATGGTGAAATTCTCCTGTGCAGTGTCAGTGGCTCCATCCTTGTCTGCCACAGCTCCTGCATCTACTTTATTGGTGTTACCATGGATGTAAGCACCTGGATCTGTGTGTAGGAGTTTCTCCGGGAATTCCTCCTGAACAATGCATGTGGCGACTTCTATGGCAGCCTGAGTACATGTATTAGCTTTGTTGTTGTTGTGGCACAAGTAATCGCCCAGGACCATGTAGAGGAGGGATTATGGTGGAACTTGGATAGGTTCCTCCAGGAATTTCTCCTCGACGTAGGCCATTGGTGGATTCCGTGGCCTCACGGTGCACTGAGTCCTAGCAATGGACAGGGCCCGTTCCAAATTTTGTAGGCATCTCTGTCGGGCAGCATAACTGTACCAGGAAGGTCCTTGCCTCGACTTTCCTCTCTCTCTCTCGGAATGACTGATCCAGGGGGGCGAAGAATCCACTGAATTACAACCAAGAGAACCCACTGTGCAATAACCCAATTCTCAGAACGAGCAAGGTGACGAAGCTTGAAGGAGAAATAGTGCAAGCCAGGGCTGAGCGAGAGAGATATTCAAGGGGCGGACATGACTGTTGTAATTTCCCACATCCTACCATTAATCCACAAGACTGCCATTAAACTGACGCGAGGGAAATGTCCTCCCTTCCTATGCAAATAATTAAGGCCGCACTCCATTAAAGACCGAGGTGAGGGATGATGACTAGCCATATTTATGGCAAATTTCATGGGAGGGTTGTGTGGCCTCCTTCTGCTACATGGCACCTCATTCGGGATCTTATTACTTTTAAAATGTCTCAATATGGCATAATATTAAAGTTAACCTCTTTAATTATGAATCTCCAATATAACTTCTTGGATTTTTATTCTTTAATGTCCAAATTCCACAATGTTATTCAAGACTACCATATTATCATTTTTTGTAACGTCGAGACATTTCATTGTAACCCAGCTTACTATTATTTGTTATTTTCACAAGGTCACAAATATTGATGTCAACCAAATAATTAAACATCTCACTCGAACATATAACCCTTAATGAATGCTACACATTTACATAACCCTTTATGGACATTCCAATGTGGTGTAACCACAGACTAACATAGCAATTTAACATAACACAATGAAGATGAATGTCACGATGCGACATAATCATTTGGGAACATCACAATCCAACATAACCCTTGACTAATATCACAATGAATTTCACAATGCATCATGACCATTTAGTAACATCTCATTGAAACATAACCCTTAAGTAATGTCACAATGTGACATAACCCTAAATGAATGTCGCAATTTTACATAACTATAAACGAACGTAGAAATTCGACATAATACAATGAAGATGAATGTAACAAAAAGTGATATATTCATTGGGGAACATCACAATCCAACATAACCTTTGAAAAATGTCACAATGAATATCATAATTCATCATGGTCATTTAAGAACAACACTAAAACATACCCCTTAAGGAATGTCACAAGTGACAAAACACTTAATGAACGTCACAATGTGACATGACCATAGACGTATGTAACAATTTGACATAACACAACGAAGATGAACATAAAAAAGATATATATTCATTACGAAATATCATAATCCAACACAACCCTTGTTGAATGTCACAATGTGACAAAACCCTTGACAAAAGTTGCAATATATCAAAAGTCAACCATAATTCTTTGGCGAACATCACAATTCAACATAACACTTAATGAACTTCGAAATCTAATAGAACCCTTGATGTCCAACGAGTAATGTGGTGACCATAACCCAATGTCGCAATGTGTCAAACATAGCCTAATATAACCCATCGTGATCGTCAAAATGTGTAAAACATTAACCAACGTCACAATGTGACAAAAATAACCTCTTGTTGAAATGGGACGAACAAAATATGATGTTGCAATGCAACATAACCCTTTATGAACGTTGCAATGTGATAAAATTCAACCATAATTAACCATGGTCAACCATGTCCATAGTGAACCATAATGAATTAAAGACAACCATGCTTAACATAGTCAACCATGATCAACATCGCTATATAAAAAATTCATTGAAGAACTTCATAATCTAACCTATCCCTTGAGGATCATCATATTGCGACATGGCCATTGAGGAACATAGTAATTTGACAAAATTCAACCAAGATAAATGTCGTAATACGACATAACCATTGAGTAACATTGTAATTGAGCATATCCTTTCATGAGAATCATAATGCAACATAACTCTTAAAAAATACTAATTCAACGTAAGTCCACCAATATGAATGTTGTTATGTGACATAACCATTAAGGAGCATCACAAATGTGACATAACCCCTGATGAATGTCGTAATGTGACATAACCATCGAGGAACATAACAATTCCATAAAATCCGACCAAGATGAATAGCACGATGCATCATGACCATTCAGGAACATCCCATTGAAACATAACCCTTAAATAATGTCAAAAGGTGGAAAAATCCTTAGTGAGAATGAAAATGTGATCACAATCCTACATAACCTTTTAAGAACATCACAATGTGACATAGCCCTTCATGGGCATCACAATTTGACACAACCATTGAGGTACATAGCAATTTGGCGTAAGTCAACCATGATGAACATTACAATGTCACATTACCATAGTAATCCGTGTTTAAACATAATCATCATGGTCAACCATGGCTAACCATGTTGATCCATGGTCAACCAAAGTGAATCATATTCAACTTAATTCAACCATGTTTAACCATAGTCAAACATGGTCTAACGTGGTCAACCATAGAACCCAAAATAAACCAAAGACAACAAAGGTCAACCATAGTAAACCAAAGTGAACCACTGTAATCCAAAGTCAACCATAGTAAATAAAACATAAAACAAAGTTAACCATATCTCAACCATAGTCATGCATATTAAACCAAATTCAACCATGGTTAATCGTGCTCCATGATGTTCAACCATAGATAACCATGGTTAATAAAAGATGACGATCGTAAATCATCGTTAACCATGTCATCCATAGTCAACCATAGTGAAAATGGCTATCCATACTCAACATGGGCATTCATGGTCAACCATAGTCAAACATGATCAATAAAATACAACCATGAACAATAATAGTTTAACATAGTCAACCATGCTCAACCATAGACACCCATAGTCAACCATAGTAAAACATGGACAACCATAGTTAAACGTGGTCAACCATAGTTAAACGTGGTCAACCATTGTCAAACATGATAACCTAGAGTCAACCATAATCAAACATAGTCAAAAAAATTCAACCATGGCCAATAATAGTTTAACATAGTTAACCATGGCCAACCAAATTCAACCATGGTCCACCATGTTCAACCATAGACAACATGATCAACCATAGTCAAATGTGGTCAACCATAGTCACCCATATTCAACCATAGTCAAACATGTTCAACAAAATTCAACCATGGCCAATAATAGTTTAACATAGCCAACCATGATCAACCAAATTCAACCATGGTCCACCATGTTCAACCATAGACAACCATTGTCAACCAAACATAACCATAATAAAACATGATCACCCATGGTTATCCATAGTCAACATAGACTCTCTGGTGAACATTAGTCAGCCATAGCCAAACATGGTCAATGAGATTCAACCATGGCCAATAATAGTTTAACATACCCAGCCATGGTCACCCAAATTCAACCATGGTCCATCGTGTTCAACCATAGAAAACCATGGTCAACCAAAGATAACCATAATAAAACATGATCACCTATGTCATCCATAGTCAACACAGACTCCCATGGTGAATATTAGTCAAACATGTTCAATGAAATACAACCATAGCCAATAATAGTTTAATAAGGTTGACCATAGTCAACCTTAGTCAAACAATTTTACCATGATCACCCATGGTCAACCATAGAGAAAAATTGTTAGCTAAATTCAACCATTACCAATAAGATTTTTACATAGTCAACCACGCCAACCAAATACAACCATGGACCACCATGTTTAACCATAGACAAGCATGGTCATCCATAGACAATTATGGTCAACCAAAGATAACCATATTAAAACATGGTCAACTATGTCATCCATAGTCAACCACAATCAACATGGTTATCCATAATCAATATGGAAAACCATAGTAAAACATAATAAAGCGTGGTCAACCAAATTCAACCATGGTCATTAATAGCCAACCATGGTCAAGAGAAATTCAACCATGGTGCAACAAGATCAACCATACCATAGACAACCACGGTCATCCAAATATAACTATAATAAAACATGGACAATCAAAGTCAAATTTGGTCAACCAAATTCAACCATAGTCAACCAAAATCAAACATGGTCAACTATAATCAATCATAGTCAAACATGCTCAACCAAATTCAACCATAGTAAACCATGGTTTACTGAAATCAAATATAGTTAAACATAGTCAAACATAATGAACCATGACCAACCAAATTCAACTCTAGTCAAACATAACCAAACATGGTAAATGAACCATGATTAACCAAAGTCAACTCTGATCAAACATAACCAAACATGATAAACCAAAGTCTATTATAACAAACCATAGTTTAACATGATCAACCACTAACTTATCGCTCTTTAATTCTAGTTGTTCTTTTCCGGGAGCAATAAGTCGCTTTACCGAGTGAGGTTCCAGAGAGAAGCCAGAATAGCGAATCAAAGAACATAACAGCTAGAAGGATAACCTTATATATATAGTATTAAATTAAGTAAGACATAGGGTAAGGTAGGAAATAAAGGTAATTCTTCTCCTTAATCCAGTCAATCCAGACTGTAGGGAGTGTTGATCTGGTATTAACGAAAGAAAAGGGAGTTCAGAATGCGCCTAGTTAGATATGCTGGTATTCATTTCTATCTTATACAATATAAAAGGTTAGACTTATTTCTTGTCGAGCTAGCCTGATTCTATTATAAAGCTTAATTTCCTATCCCGTTGGTAGAGCGAGCCTGACTTACTTAAAACTATACCTTGGGTCGAGCCTTACTTAAAATTATACTCTTGGTAGAGCGATCCTTACTTATGATATTCGATTCTACTATTTATTTTCCTCTCCTTGAGTGATCCAGTAAGAAAGTGAATCAATCAACCATAATCTTGTAGTTCTTATCCAGTATTCTTGATTAATTCTAGTATGGATGATTAAGTAATCTCTTTCATCAGAGTTCTTCTCAAGTAAGGCAGGCTAGGCAAGAAAGAGTGGACCAGGTGAAGGAGCTATAAGCTCCATTACCGAGTTATTTTCTAGAGCTAACATAAGCTTTTGAGAGTGAGGTGAATAAGGAGCTCTATCATGAAAGTTATTATTATCTTCTTAATACAAAATAGAAGTAGAAAGACAACCCTCTCTGAGCGAGAAATCAAAGGAGTTAAGAAAGGGATAGGTCCTGCCTATTTCGAAGTTGTTGAACTATACCAACCCCTTGATTGTGGATCCAATTATCTTGTACAGGGATAGGAATAGATTGTTGTGAGTCATTTGGATATGGTAACACATTCCTCGATCAGGGGTAAAGGTTGTGGGTATCGTCGTCTGGTTGATTCTAGGTGGGGTATTGGTAACTATAGGCTTCATCTGCAGGTGCCAGATGAAGGACGTTTGGTTTTTCTTTCTGTGATTACGTCTACAAGGCATCACAAGTGCGACATACATATTTAAGGAAAGAACTAAATTCACCAGTCTTAAATGACATGCAGGACCAACTGTATGCTTGACTGTAGGCATTACATTCTTTCACGACATGGGGAGTAGCGTTGAATGCTTCTGATTTAGACACACCAAAAACATTTCCTTTGATGGGAGAAAAGGTATTGTGTTTGAGAGCTAATATCCAAGGTGGGAAAAGCAGCAGTTACAATTTACTGAGTTGCATTTGTAGTTTATTAAGTTCATTTTGTTTTAGTTTCATCCGTTGACCTAGAACCACCAATTGCATAGGAAGCAGGAGAAACAGAGTCAATAACATAGCCAATTGATCTATCCATTAGAATTTAAGTTAGCATCGGAACCAGTCCCATATCCAGAAAAAGATCTAGTAGCGGCTTCCCCTCGCTCGTTCCAGGAGCAGATCCTGGGGATAAAGTTCCAGATCCTTCAGGTGAAGTTCTCATGCCAGGTGACCTTATTTACTTAGCAGTGGAAGTGGGAGCATAGGTAGTAGAGTCAACCATGGAGGAAAAGGCAGTCTCATCATAACCAAAAGCTTCAACATTGTCATTTATGAAATAACACTGTGAGTATTAGTCACAAATAAAATATCGAGACTTCTCTGCATCAATCAAACTAATCAATTGGAGAGCCTGATGATAATAGCGGATAGTACGCACTATCGAACCGAGGGCTTTAGGCAACTCTAACTAAATTTGGGTTACTCTGGCTACTAGAAGGTATTCTCTAAACCCATCGGAGAAAGCAGGTTCACCAATCTAGCATTAGGTTAGACGAAGACATGCTAGGAAGGATTTTTACCCTTATGCTCTATCCATGGATTTTGGCTTGGTGTTTGTAAGTACATGGACATGTGTTGTTACTGTAAGTTTTGGGATTACTTTTCATTTGATTTTTTTATTTGATTCTCTTACTATTTGTTTCCTCTTCTTATCGAAGATGAATGAATCCATATTTGCAATAAAATCTCAATTTGTTGGAGTGAAAAGGAATAATCCCATTTTTGGAAGTAGGAAGTGCCCTCCAGTGACAATTTCCATTGGGGAATTCATGGATATTTTAGGAATGGATGATCCTCCCCAATAGGCTATGCATTTCTTGATTCTTGTTTACCCCTTTCTTTAGCTTCACTTTTCTTTGCTTCTTCTGCTTCCGAGGATTTGAAATTTTCTTCCTTTCAATGAGCTTCAACTCTTTTTGTGGCCCCCTTCTTTTCATTTCTCATTTGTTATAATTATGCTTCCTTTTTTCTCCCTTCCTCTTCCTTCTTTTTATTATCCATGTACTCTTTCTAGTTGTCTATAGCTCCCTTTATACCACTACTCATTCTGACTGCTAGCTCCTCTAGAGATGTTGTCCTTCGATAGAGTTATTCTGCTTTCCACTCTTCATTCTTGTATGGCCACTATATTTGTGTGCTTAATAGTGGCGTTAAATCACATTATGGAGATCATGCCTTCTGAACCTCTCTGCTCCAAAATGGAATATGTCCAATTGTAGAACCAATTTTCCTGGTATAAACTTAGGCAAGAGGCGTGGAGGCTTGGTGGCTTGGTAGCTCCAAATATTCTAAGGTAGGTTCCTTTTTTAGTCACACACTAGTCACTAATGGCACTTATCATCTGCATAGCCTTTTTGGTCATGCATTGTGTTGGTTCATGAAAGATCAGTGTGTATAATGGTGCCATGAACTACTCACGAATCTTGGTATATTGGATTATGTATTTGTGTTCCCAAAGGTATTGGAAATATACATAGATAGGCTTCTCACTGGGTAGCCATTACCATCCCATAATATTGCCTGCCCACAAGAGTATGTATCCAAGGCGGGGTAGGTTACATAAGCACCTATCTAAGGGAAAAACCTGTGGGGATTCATAACGACTTATAATAGTGAGTAATTCCCAGGATGAAGACTGACCCATCAGCACTGGAACTTATTTCGGAATGAATCACTATTGGGGAGCCCAGAAGAAAGCACCTATGGGTGGGCCCCACCTTATTGATTTAGGTAGGACCAGGAATCAATCAAAACTGATGTAACAACCTCCTTATTCTATCCCACTTCATCTTTCAAATAAAGAAATACCGACAATATTCAAATAGTTAGTGATTCCCACCCATGAATCTTGAACAACCCTACACCTGCTCTAGGCAAGTTCCAGAGGATATATTCACCTGGCCAACCACTAGTCTTCAAACCAAGCAATCAATAAAAAAGGGATTTTGATTTTCCAATTTTCACATTGTAAATGTTCCCCCCCACAACTTCAATTGAAGGGTTTCTTTCAATATCTCTATCTACACCATCAAAGAACAACAAATGTGCATCTTCCTCCTTTATTCTAGATGGAATGGGGAACATTGAGACAAGTCTATCAAGCTAGCGTGTTAGCATTCTTGTAACTCCTAATGTGGCTAAGTATGTTATTCCTAAGAGATACATTTGCATGCTCAAAGATATATTCATTTTACCATTTAGGTATAGATAATGAGTAGCATAACATTATGATACCTTCTTTCTATAGGCTACCATCAACCCTTGAATATAGCTTGTTTTTAAAACCTCCATAGTGAACATATTACCAATCTCAGAAGTGATTTCCAAATCAATTCTCAAGAATCTACAAGCTGGTTTATAGAAGGTAAAGGGAAGTCATTCTTAGTACTTACATTATCTTGATCCCTAAAATTCATATAGACACAAACATATCTATTCTTCTTTATTATTGGGATTGTATTAGCTAATCAGTCGAGATAGTCAACGGTCTAGATGAAACCAACATCCAAAACCTTTTTCATCTCTTTATATACCAAGGCATTCATTTTTGGGTAGTGGCAACATAGATTTTGCTTCATTGGCTTAGAATTTTGTTTAAGAACTAGATTGTAGGATATGAGGGACTCATCCACATGTATGAATAGTCTTAAGTGAAAACATACTATAACTCTGTAAGTAGAGGATCCCTCATTGAGTATTTATAGGTTATCAAGGTGCAACAGTCTGAGTACTACTTTACTTCCCTATTGGAGCTTCATGTGAATGAACCATTCCTTTACGGTATGGCCAAGTAGGTTATGGTAAGTACAAAACTGAAACCCATTGAAGTGGAAATTTCGGTATTGGGGGTTCCAACTGGACTCACCAAAAGAAGGTGTAAACTCCTGAGGTTACGGGAGTAGCTTACTGGGGGGATACTTTTAAGTAGACTGTCGATTGGATTTCCCTTGTTAGGCAGGTTGAATGATATGAATCAAATTAGGTTGATGCTTCATGATATGAACTAAAGGGATAGACATATTAGAAGTTGAAGGGTTGGCTTATGTAGGTGATGTGGTAACCTAGTGAGCAACAGAGGAAGGGGGCTATGGGAGAGAAAGAAAATGACATGTAAACTCAATAATGCCATCACTCATCGTGTTGCGTAGTATACGTAGGTTTATAAGCTGCATTTTGGTAAACTATGGATTTAAGTTTTGGGTTAGGGGGTTTTCTAAAATGTCTCTAGTTTAATTGGATATTGGCTCCATCTAACTTCAAAGAACGAAGGATTTCTTATTGATAAGTTGCAAGCTAACTCTTGGCTAACTCTATCTGTAAGTCAACTCTAAGATCCCTAATGAAGAAGTTGTAGAGTTTTCCCGGTCATAAGTATTATAAAATAATTAGATCAATTGATCCTTGAACTTCAGCTATATATTTATTTTTGAACACCAAGAGGAAAGATTGGGACAACTCCAACCCAAGTAGACCACCTAACCTACCCAGGTTAGCTGCTCTCCTCGAATGTGTGTAGACTATTGTGTGGGTCTTGCCAAGAGAAAATCTCTTGGCAAAGCAAGAAGCAGCAAGAAACTAAGACAAATAAGATAGGTAGATATGAATTCTATGAAAACAACAAACACATAAAACCAAGGCATCAATAACAATAACTACTAGCACTCATAATTCAATAGCCAACATATACAAAATTTAATGATCGATACTACATATACACAATTTGAAGACTCCATCACACAAATTATCTATATACATGAACTAGGAACAGAAGAACCAAATCATGGAATCACATGCATTAAACAAAGACACATCATTAAGATGAGGAACCCAAGACAGAATAGAAAAAGGAATCAAAATCCACTTCTTTGTTCCCTATTTACTAGGCATAACACCTCAGAACACCAGAAACCATCCGGACTACGAAAACATGAAACGAGAACTCAACGTTGTAACTCAACGCCATAACTCATGTGTGGGACTTGCTAGAGAGATTTTATTTAGATGGCATAGGGAACAAAGACACTTAGGCTAGATATGAATTTTAGAACAACAAGAGAACCCAAAGAAATAACATAAAACACAAAACATAAAGGCCAGGGACAAATAAAAAATTAGCACTAATAAAATGAAACGATAACAATAGTGATAGACACAACACCAAGGGTTGCACTGAAACATATAATTTGACTAGGGTTTGTACTAACAAACCTACCCTCACGTATATATTTATATAACAACACTAGGGGTGAGGTACGAACCTCCCCAACATTTATGAATTTCATCCTTATTGTTTTAGAAAAAGAGACTATTGTTTAAGAACAATAACTCTTGTTTAATAACTTAGACTTGGCATGATGGAACACCAATAACTCCTTCATCCAATTAGTACACATCGACGTAATCAACTACTTAGTCAATTGACGCTTACTCACCACCTGTTTTCACCCCTAACCACCACCTAGAATCACATCAGAGTTCATGATGCTTCAAACACACAAGAACATAACCCAGAACACCTAGATACGCTCACTAGGGACATAAACACTTTGAACCACAAGATTAAATCTGGGTTAGCCGAACCATGGGAACCTACTTAGACTAGTGTTACACCTCAAAATTACTCACTCTGATAGTGTCGCAAGTGTCGTCATTACGAGTGTTGTAAGTGTCGCATCTTGTCCGCAAGTGTCACACCTTGACCACAAGTGTTGCAAGTGTCACAAACACCATACTTCCATCTTGCATATGTCGTGCCTCTAACGAAATCATAAATACACTTAAGACACCTCAAAGGTTAGTTTGGAAGAAGAGAAATCACTTGACAGGAAGTACAAGCCTTTTGACATTGAGAAAACCACAAAAAAATGGATTTTGGAGAGGAGCGCTCCCCTACCCACTATCAGGGAGTGCTGACACTCCTTGAGCCTCTTTGGGGGAGTGCTTGAGTGCCCTGTGCACCCTTTTGGGGGAGCGCTACCCTTTTTTAAGAAAATTATAGGTTTATTGAGGCAAATGAGGGAAGAATCCCTCAATTCCTTAAGGTAGTTGGATTCGAATAGATGGTCAAGGCATGATCTTAGGGGAGATCCTCAACTGAAGGAGAGGAATCCTCAACTCATCCCAAATATCTCTCGAGTGGTTGGACCTCTCCAAGGTTATATAAGGATACCTTCTCATGGTGAAAGGTACAAGGAAGATTGAGAATTATACCTAACTTATGATCTCATAAGAAGGTATTGACAATGGAGATTGTGAATTACATCAAACTTATGATCTCATGACTGAATTGTCATCAAATAAATCAGTGGAGATTATTTGACCAAAGGGGTTGGACAAGGAGAACTGGAAGAAGCTATTGCACCTTCATTCAAAGGATTGTAAGTACTTTTACTTGTTCTCATTAATAATCAATGGTTGGTCTGTTTCTTTC
>ML777263.1:1383856-1394870 GCA_009831015.1 Picea engelmannii | reverse complement strand
ATTCAAAGGATTGTAAGTACTTTTACTTGTTCTCATTAATAATCAATGGTTGGTCTGTTTCTTTCAAACTTGTGCTTGTTCCATATGATTTTTTCTGTAGTAGATGGATCTATTTTTGAGCTAATATCAGTAGAGTAGGAAGTATTTTGTACCGTTGTTTTTCCTGCAGGATCTATCAAGGAGCTCAGGATCAAATCTCATCCAGGACTTTGCAAGGACAAATGTCGCTAATAAGGAACATATATTTCTCCTTCTCTTTCATTTATTAGCTTGATTAGATCTAAAAGGAAGTCAGTGTCCATGTTAAGCACTTTTTTGTCTTGGTCTTAGGAGTCTAGAGACCAAGAGGGAATCCACTTGTCCGCAGGGGGATTCACCTACTACAAAAATTGGCAACTCCACTGGGGAGGAGATATGATTTTTGTTTCCATTCCCAGATCTTGTTTTGGCCCTTTGTCTACTGATTTGATCTTATCCACATTGTCTTTTTATTCTTAGATTTGTTTGATTGCCTCATTATGTCATCAGGATCACCCTCATTGACTGAATTTCCTTCATTTTTGAGTTTCTAGGATTTTTTCTAAGTTTTTGGAGCAGAGCGCCCCCCCTCTGTTGTTGTCAGAGTGTTAGCACTCCCCTTTAGCCTTACACAGAGTTTTGGAATGCTCTGGTACCCCTTACACCAAAGCGCTACCCCATTTTTGTGAGAAATTCTCCATAATTTTCATCTTCTAAAGCTATTTATGGGTTTTGGCATTTGGTCAGGGTCCCATACTCTCAGTCCATCTTGATATTGGCTTTCAAACACCCTTATTTCTGAGAATTCATCCTCTTTTGTTTGGGATTTTTACATCTTCTTTCCTTGCCTTGAAGCCACTCTTTGTCTTTGTTGACCTAGAGTTAACTTGTTGTTTTCTTCTCCTTTATCTGACTGAGTGAAAACTTTTGTGAGGAAATCCAAAGGTATGTGAACTTTTCATTTGATCTTTGAGGTCAAATTTCCATAATTTTCTCTTTTGTTTGAGACTTTTGGTTCTTGTTTGCAATTTGGTTATCTTTGTCCTTCTTGTCTATTTCACGACAAGAGTGTTTTTTTTGTGTGTGTGAAGTTTTCTTTTGATTGTTTAAATCTTGAAGTCTGATTGAAATTTAGAAGTCTTGCATCTGATTATCATTCACATATAAGCAAAAGGACATATTTTAGTGATTGGTTTGGATATTAGAAGGCATTTCTGAAATTTTTAGCATTGCATCGGATTTGAGTGAGAAAAAAATTGATTGAGGACATTGCATATTAGTGTTTGATAGTGAAAACAACTTTCTCTCTTTCCCTTAAATAGCCATTCATCGAAAGAAATGATTGCTTATCATTTTCTTGTGCATATTTTTGGGGAATTGATTCATCATACCATTAGTTTCATTGTCATGCACCCTTTGAGTAAATAACAGCCATAAAATCAACACTAATTAAAAATTATCTAGAACATTTTTGTTTTTAGGATCTTCCACCAACATTAGACTAGGATTAGCACTTTGGATTAGGCTGTGAGTACAACTCTCCAAAGTTTTCAAAATGAACATTAGCATCCTGAGATAGGAAGAGTCAAATCCAATTGTCGTATAGGATTTCTGGGATCCCCCTCTCACACAGGGGTTACACACGAAATCGCATTTGGGTGAGTTACGAAGATTATCCCTCCATGGTTCAACTGTTTGTAGTGGTCGGATCGTATATTGGGGGTCACTTGAAGGTATACCCACGATTATGTGCGGGAGCCTCTCGAGTTGATTTTGGACTTGTTATCCTACCCATACGTTCAGATCGGATTGTCGATTGTACCCGCCCAGGGGCTAACTGCGAGTTGGTGTTCGTAGTTTCCATAATCCTTAGGTACTTACACGGAGTGACAGTGAAGGGAAGTCTCACTGTACCTGGGATAGACATTGGTCAAACCCACTCGGGCTCCTTGGAGGGTAAATCCACAATTACTGCGTGGAAGCTTGCACCAAGGTGAAAGTCCATTAAGTAGGTCACCATTGTAATTGTTCCACCATATCCTAGCCCCTTATTGACTTGGTCACGCGACATTGGATTTCATCACCAACTAGTATGATCATCGAGAGAAGTTTTGTTTGCTTGGTTTTGATTCCTAGATTTTATTAGCGTATGTTGTTTCTTTTTGTTAGTTGGCCTTAGATTTTCAACATGTACTGTTAGTCTCCAAAATTGAGCCTGTAGATGATAAAGGTCTTCGTCGATCACGTAGGATGCAAGGGTTTCCTCTGGAAGGCTACCAACCCTTACCTCCTAACCCTCCAGAAGAAAATTACCGTGGAGAGGTAGAAAATCAATCTGACGCTGGAAGTGTTGTTGCTCCTCTGTTAGATAACTTAGAAGGCGCTTTGGTTATGGTTTAGAATCCCACTCCTCACACTACATTTGTGTCATTAACCCCTCTCGAACCACTTTTTCTTCATTTAGACTCCCTTGGGAACGTCATAGACAAAGAGGTCCCATAGTTACCAAAGAGAGATTTTACCGAAACATATATGGGATCCACAGAACCAACCTTTGGTGATGAGTATAAGACTCTTGTTCATCCTACCACTGCAATAGATACAAATCCCACACCTGCTTGTTATGTATGGATGAATTCATCAGGACCCGGTCTCTATGAGTATTTTGAGTCCTTTCGACAACCCTTTAGTCCTCATAACCCTCCTATTGAAAGTGGACCATCTGGTCAAACTATGAATCACCCCATCGATCAAGTCATTAACCCTATTGTTGTGTCAGCACAAGTCTATCCTAATGCTGGACTCATCACCTCTACTCATTCCTAAGGCACCTCGATCCCCACCCCCGATTTTACAAACTTTCACTCTACAACTCCACATGTTTTGCACGATCCTGCTGGGACATATTTTCACCCAAGAATGCAGACCCTTTCCAACCAAATACAACCGACCAGAGGGAAACCACCATCTAGAGGACCTATCCCTCCTGGAAGACCACCATACTATGGTGAGCCTACCCCTCCCAAGGGACAACCCCCTTTTCATATTCTTCCCGGAGGGAAACCTCCCTTTTCCAGTCATACCCCGGTCGTTAATCCACCGCTAGCAGGGAGGCAACCTTTGTCTGCTAGAAACCCTTCACAATCATGGGGAGTATCTTCCGGAGGCACATTTACCCAACCCCATGCTTGGGGGCACTCATATCATAACCCACAAGGAGGAGTATGAAATCTTGTTCCTTCCGGACTGTCTTATGGACAACCTTATCTAGGCGGCATCCCAAACACCACCTGGAGTCCTCAAGGACAACAACCTTATCCTCCCCATGGGTCTAATGTGTATCCACCTCCAGGATCTACTCCTTACCCTCCTTAAGGGCACAATGTTCATCCTCTTTCTGGGAAAATAAATCACCTGGATTGTAATGATCATAACCCATCGGGTTATGCAAATGTTTCTCATCCATCATAGAATCATGTTTATCCTGGCCAACAACAACCATATGTAGGAGGACCTACTAGTTACAACTATCCACCTAACCCAGTTTATGGTCCTATTGGTGTTCCTATGCTACACCAGTGTCATCCGCAAATTAACCGACAACTACCTTTCCTGGCGACTGTGGATCTCTTAGACTTGTCTCGGTTAACTAATGATCCTATTTTTCATTCACCGTTTTGGCCAGTTATTCCAGCTAAACTTCCTTCTGATATTCCGAAATTTGACGGAAAATATGGCAAAGATCCAAACAACCATGTGATGACTTTCCATTTGTGGTGTTCATCAAACTCCCTCATGGATGATTCTATACATTTGCATCTTTTCCAGCGACCACTTACTAGCTCTACAACAAAGTGGTATATTGAACTACCATGTGCTTCTTTTCATGATTTCAACTCCCTTGCCATGTCTTTCCTCACACACTTTCAACTACCTATTCGCTACGAGACGGGTACTAAACTCTTGACCTCCCTTCGTCAAACTGACTCCGTTCATATCTCTGACCATAATCATGAGTAGAGACGACGACGAAGGATGATCAAGGTAATCATTCCTGACATATTATTGGAAAAATGGTTTACTAAATCACTTTTACCCGCAATCACTCGCGATGTCGCTATGGGTGGTGCGGTCACCAAGGAAGAAACCATTTCTCGGGCTCAGTACTTAGATTTGGTTTATTCACAATCTGGTACTTTGTATGATTTTCTTCTGAATGATGCTCGAGCTAATACTGATCCATCCAAGCCATCATCCTCATCTCATGCGGACGGTGTTATCAGTTCTATCAAAACTCAATCTACTTCCCAGTCGACGACACTCTCCTCTACCTCCCCCCAAACTCAAATCTCTGAGGTGAATGCAGTTCAATCTTCCCCTTCACAACAATCCGGCGGTAAGAAGAAAACAAAAAATAAATCAAAAAATACAAACAACAATGAACAACGAAAAAATCAATCTCATACACCTGCTATCGAAAAGCAACCACAACGGAAACTGAAATTCCTGTGTATCATTTGTGGTGGTGATCACTACACTCGAGACTGTCCACATTGCAATGAAGTGGCCAAATGTTTCTAGGGAAATTCACAACCTGCTATGCTTACTCATCCTTTTCCACAACAAAAATCCATGGTTGCTCAAACCCCCTCTCCTGGGGGCAGTTCTAGCCATCCTCATGATGAGGCCTCGATGAGTGCACATATTTATATGTTTAATGGGATTAATTTTAACACTCATTATAAGACATATGACACACCAGGTAACCCTAACAAAGGAAAATACACTAACGGTACCGGTACTTTACCGGATCCATCATTGTCCTCCGTTAGTCCTCCATCGATTAATCCTTCGTCTGGACCACTTCAGATTGAGAAACCTACGTTCGACTCTATATTAAGCCCTCCTAAGAGCACTATCCGCAAAGCTACCTTTAATCCTAGTTCACGTGCCGCCCAAAACTACAACATTGTTGAATATTTGGCTCAAGCATCGTGTGCTATGTCTGCGTTAGAAGTTCTACATCACTGCCCTAGTCAACGTAGAACCCTCTTGGCTTATATCGGCACTGTTGATTCTGAGCCTTCCAACCATATCATGTTTAACCTGGACAATTATGCATCTCGACTCTCCGACCAACTTTCTTTCCAAGTTGATGTTGTTGTTCGCAATCAACAAATCCACTGAACTATTTTGGATGAGGGAGCCTCAACTTGTGTCATGTATTTAGCGTGTTGTAAAGGTTTAAAATCACCCACACTTAACAAATCCCAAACGATGTTATGCGCCTTCGATGGGTGTGGTTTCCATCCCCATGGGCTTTTACAATCCCTGCCCATACAATTGGGTGGCAAAACTGTCACTGTTGATGTCGAGGTAGTCGATGCTCCCCTCAATTACAACTTGTTACTTAGAAGAAGTTGGTTTTATGCTATGACTTTCGTTGCCTCGTCGGTCTTTCGATGTGTACAATTTCCTCATCAGGGCAAAATTTTCACTGTTGATCAGTTGGATTTCTGCATGATCGATGCTCGTGCTCCCACTACCAACAATATTCCTTTCTTGGGAGACCACAAGATCACGTATGAAAGCATTGGTGTTGGCTTACTGAAATATTGTAGCCTCATCGGTACCTTCCCTACACCACTTCCACCGACTACACATCATATTGCCACCGTCGATATGATTTTGACCGCGGCTTATCAATCTTTGGAATCATCTGACCCTTGGAATGTACCTAGTCCATTGGAATTTGATGCACTAGGTGACACCGTGACACTTAGTCCAGCTGAAAAATCATACGTTTCTATCCAATCCGCTTCTCCCTCATCGAATGACCAACATATATTGGCACCTGATAGTTACTCGATGCCATCACGATTAAGTTCCTTGTCATCTGCAATTGACTACATTTCCCCAATTTTTCCTTATGATGAATATATTAAGGAAATGTTGAGCATTGACGAGGTACCTCGGGATGATAACCATCATCGATCCTCTTTTCTTCCCCCTCGCGAAGAAATTTGGGCAGATATACACTCTATCTCCCCTCCTGCTGTCGATTTTCCATCGTCTCCCATGCTTTCAGCTTACGATGATTTGGATCTGGTAGTTGACATGGTGATCTCTTAAGTAGGGCTATTGGAGCCTGATCTCCTTAACCCTATCACGACCCTCGACATGTGTTCCTTCTAGAGTGATTTTCTTCCATCCAGTGAAGATCTCTTGGAAGCCATGACCGAGTTTTGTCCCTTGACATGGTGTTCTTCTCGAGCGTTATTTTCTTGGAAGCCATGATCAAGAAGAGTCCACGAGAATAGTTTATTTTCTCTGTCGCAAGCTCGTTAGAAAATGAAACAGAGGCCTTGAGCATAGTTTTCCTCTCTGTAGCAAGATCGTTAAAAAATGAAACAACAATTTGGGGATTGAACCCAGAGCCCTGAGCATAGTTCTTTTCTATGTCAAGCTCATTAAAAAATGAAACAGTCACCTCTCTTGAACCTTCATTTCATCCACCCTTATCATTTTTCTCCATCTAGTAGAGAAATTGGTGACAACCTCAAAGTCAGTGAATCAATTGAATATTGGAGGGCATGTCTCCAGCCTTTGATGATCATTCTAGAGTTAAGTCACTAGCATTCAAGCTGGGGGCATACCAAGCTTAGTATTTGTTCTTTCTTGTGCTCATAAATACATGAGAATGCAACCGGGTAAAATTTTATCTCTTTTTCGGACCCGCATGGTTACACGAAAAAGGAAACCCCTGGAGTCTTCTTTAAACTCTTTTCAGACTCTATAAACATGAAAATATTGACGAGTGATCGTACTTCCTTTCCCACTCGTTAAAAGGTTTTAAAGGGCATCTTTCGAGTGATAATTTATCTCTTTTTCGACCTCGCGAGACTAACATTATGAAAAAGGATGACATTGGAGTCGTCTTTAAGCTGTTTTCAAACTCTCTAAATACGAAAAACCACTGAGTTTACCTTCTCTGGACTCGTTAAACAATCATGAATTGAAGGGCCCATACGGGACCGAACCCTTACTTCTTTCAGTTCGCTAAACAAAGGAAGAGGGACTTACCGAAGGTGAGTCATATAGAGAATGTGTTACCCTCCTCGAGCTCATTAAATTAAAAAGAGGTACCCATCTATCTGGATGGGGGGGGGGAATTGAAAGAAGCAAGCCGAGCATTTTTTTGAGAACACTACCAGTAGCCCTTACAGTCTCCCTTGAACACGGCACTTCGAGAACACTACCAGTATCCCTACATTATGTTTTAGTATGTAATTTCTCTTTTTGTGCATGTGCTCTTTTAAAAGACACCCCTCTCATTTTGGATTCTTGTATCAAATCCCCATTAATAAAATCTCAATAAACAAGTTATATGACATGTTCAATGTTATTGTGTGTTATATGATCATGATTTGGAAGTGGTTTCCTCTTAACAAATCACCACTTCTTGTCATTTCTTAATATGTTTAATGATATGTAGAGGGTACCTCCATGGATTTAATATTTGAAGATGTTTAACTATTTGATGCTTGTTTTAACGATCTGTTATATGTGTCAGAACTGTTGAATTCTTATTTTCTCAACACGTTATTTTTTTCCATAAGATATCAGATTTATTCTCTACAATATCTTATACTCTTATCCTATATTTCTTCTAATTCACCATTTCCCCACTCTTAAAACTAAATTGTCAGAAACACTCGTGGACAAACTCCTCCTAGAGTTGAAATTTTTTAATATATGGACTGAGACTTTTTTAGGGCCGAGAGTTTTATAAGATAGAGAGATAAAGTTACCCAATTTTTGCATAATTTTCTTTGAGTGCAAGCATGGATTTAAGGTTCACCTTGAGTCTTATCCCCTGAGGTGCCTCAACATTGTCCCATTGCCAGCCTAGAACATCTCAAGGGATAACATCCAAAATGGTATTGTTTCTCGGGACATAATTTGAATATATCTTCCCTAGAAGTACATCATTGCAAGCTATGCTCATTTACGATGAACAAGCTTCAAACACCTGGATGTTAATATTTCACCCGATGACTCCATAGAGAGAAAATATGGCATCTATCATAAGGCATACCAAAAGTAACCCTGATCCTGAGCAGGTTCCAGTATACTCAAATCCAGAAAAGCTTGTGACCCAGAGAAATATTAGAGAATGACATATATATTCATCTCTAGGTAACCCTAATTTAGAAATATCTCATTCAGTTGTTCATAGAACTTATGAATCTGTAGATCTAGTTGATGTTCCTTTAGATGTACACTCTACTTTAAATTTTACCTCGGAACCTTTGATAGATCTGCAAGATTCACCCCTAGAACTATGTCAAGAAGCGAATTCTTCTCTTTGTAAAACCTTCTTGAAAATCCCTATTAACCCTCTTTATTTTGAAGCCAATAACCTCATTCTAAAAATTTTTATGGATGATATAGGTGGAGGAAGAATTGGGGGAAATCAACCACCCCACCGCCTGTAAACCTATGCATCACTACTATATATGGCCCACTAAATTTACCCCAACATGTCCACAAGAATTACCTAAATCATTTGCCCAAATATGATGGGGAAAAGGCCCATTCTACTAAAGAACACATAGCATCCTTATAAGACTTCACACACAACATGTTTGTTGAACACAACAATGTCTTCATGAGGATTTTCGTCCAAAACCTAAAGGGAGACTTCATGAATTGTTTTAGGCAGATTCTTGCTACTTCAGTTGATAGTTAGTAGGCTTTAGAGTCTACGTCCATGAAACAATGGGGTGAAAAAATAGATATTCTATACTACCTCACTAAGTTTGGATCGCTCAAGAAGAGAGCTAATGAGCCTATTGTTAATATTAACAAAATATTTAACAATTTGTATAACAAGATCCCTAGGGACATAAAGCCTTCACAACCAACAACCAAAGTTACATATGTTGGTGCATTTGATGCTGACTTCAATATGATGTTGAAAGAAAGGAGAGCCCCAACTCTGTTGATAATACAGGATGGTGCAATAGACATTGAAGGGAATATGATTGTATCAGGTAAAATGAGACAAAATAAATATCAAACATAAATAAAGAAGTATAGATAAGATTGTGATCCCTAAAATCCACTCAAAGATTCCCATTAAGATAGGATGGACGAAATTTCTAGACTAATCATAAATTTGACAAACAAGATGATTAGATTTGATATGGAAAATGGGAATTTAAAAACAATTCCTCAAGAAGGTGGGATTAGGAACCCTAATCAGTTCAAAAGACCTTTTAATCCTTAAATAATGAGAAGGGAAAGAAGAAATGAAGAACAAACCATCCAACCCCTTGTAAGAAACAACAATGAAAACAACCTTATTTAAGAGGTAATGGAAGAAGAATTTGTTGAGAATCCAGAGGAAATACACTTGTTATAGGGGGGAAATAATTCCATGCATATAACTCATTATGACTACGAATATTCTCTTAACAATACGAAACAAATCCCTAAAAGTGAATCAAACAAATAAGTTTTTTCCTCAAGTCTTGTCAAGGATAAAGTCAAAGAACTAACTAATATTCCCAAGACTAATGAGGTTGGGGAACCTTCAAAAATAGAAAAAGAAGTTAAAGAATTTGAGGAATCAGTTCCACCTTTTAACATTGAAAAGGAATTGTCCAAGATCAACATTCATGTCCCACTAGTGTAATTGGCTCATAATCCTTCATATCATAAGAAAATTGAGAAAATTATACAGGGAAAAGGATCAGCAATCCCTCTTGATACAGTGAATTTGCAAGATGAGTCCCCCACCATAGTTTTCGGCCCTCACATAGATGACAAGGAAGAATTTTTTGCATATTTCTATGTAACATTGAATATCCATGAAAAAATGTTGCATAATTCTATGTGTGACTCTGGAGCATCTCATAATCTTATGCCCAAAGAAGTCATGGAAAAATTGGGATTGGGGATAACTAGGAAATATCATGACCTCTATTCTTTTGATGCCATAAAAGTGAAATGTGATGGGATAACCAAGGATATGGTAGTCACTTTAGCTCATCTTCCTACTAAGAGAATTATGATGGATGTAGTGGTGGATGATGTGCCTACAAACTATGGCATTCTTCTATCAAGAACATGGGAACGCAAGCTGGGAGGTACTATGAATATGGAAATGACGTATGTCATTGTACCGGTGTTTGGAGGAGAAAACAAAAGGTTAGATAGAGAGACAAAGTTTTCCTATGTAGTTAGTGATCAAAACAACCTTGTAAACCACTCAATCTACGTTGTTTATGAAGATCTTAGTTGTTTCATCCTCAATGTCAATGAAGAATACAACGAATCCCTAACACTCATCGATCCTTTGGTAATTCCTACTGAAGAAGTAGGTGGTATATGGAGAATGGTTTTTTATGGGACATATTCAAAAGGAGTGGGAGCTAGTGTAGTACTCATTTGTCTCAACAAAAAAGAAATTCATTTGTCCTACAAACTAGAGTTTGAGGCCACCAAAAATGTAGTTGAATACAAAGCTCTAATTCTAGGCTTGGAAGAAGCAAGAAAAATGCAAATTACTAAGATGGTGGAATTTGGAGATTCAAAATTAGTGGTGCATCAAATCAAAGGTGGCTACCAAACAAGACATCCTAGAATGAGAGCATATATAAATCAAGTATGGGATGTAATTGACAATTTTTATGAAGCCTTTCATATTTTTTTTCATGTACAAAAGAGAATGGGGAAACCCACTGGGCACTTCCCCTCATTTCGAGGATGGTACCCGGGGTAAACCATATTCTGTAGAAATCCAAGGCTTTTTCGATAAATTGCTCATTTAAGAGATCAACATGTCACTTACGGGAATTGAACCTGAGTGGGGGAAAAACACCCCTTAGCAAAAACCACTCAGGCTAAGCCCAATTGACTTTTTTTACATGTGGTTCATGACACCGAAGACCACTAACACTCTACGTCCATGGAACACTCCCCCCCAAAA
>ML777263.1:1363625-1383697 GCA_009831015.1 Picea engelmannii | reverse complement strand
GGATGTCCCCCAACTGCAATATGAAATCGATATGAGGTATAGACCATCCATCCCTGATAACATCAAATAATGGAAAGTTTTTGAATATGACCAACAAATCAAGAAGTTCATGGAGGTCATAGATGAGTTTGCAAACATAAATGTTGACTCAGATGATGAGGAAGAATCTAATCCAATGATCGAAGGAGAAATTGAAATTATCACTCCTGAATTTAGAAAGTACATGGTTGAACATAAGGTTCTTCAACTCAAGAATAATTTTATTCCAAAAGGGTTGGTACCATTGGAGCATATATTTGATATAAATGATGTACCTATGAAGCCAACAATTCTCCCCAAGGATGATAACACTAAATATTTTAATGTGGTGACTGAATAAGAACCTAAGTACATAAAGATGTCAAAAGAGATTCCTACTGAGAATAAGGAAAAATACTTGCAGTTGTTCAAGGAGTAAATGAATTTTTTTTCCTATAAATATGAAGACTTAAAGACTTATGATACCAGCATCATACAACATAGAATACCCCTAAATACTGGTACTAAATCTTTCAGGAAGAAACTAAGTAATGTTAATCCTTTGTTACTACTGACCATTGAGAAAGAGGGGAGGAAATTAATGGATTCTCATATCATAATTCCCCTCAGGTATCCTGAATGGGTGGAAAATTTGGTCCTAGTCAGGAAAAAGAGTGGAGAGATAAGGATTTGTGTGGAATTCAAGAACCTGAAAAAATTCTCCCTTAAGGATAACTATTCCCTTCCTAAGATGGATCACATACTACAAAAAGTAGTAGGAGAAAATAGAATTTCCATGATAGATGGTTTCTCAGGATATAACCAAGTGGCAATGCATTTTGAAGATAAGGAAAAGACATCCTTCGCAACTCCATGGGGAACCTTCATGTAAAATTCCTTTTGGTTTGATTAATGCAGGAGCTACATTCCAAAGAGAAATGGATATAACATTTGTGGGAGAAAAATACAAATTCATTGATATCTACCTTGATGACAATGATTGTATTTTTAGAAAGAGATGAGGATCATATCAGGCATTTAAGACAGAATTTTGTGAAGTGAAGGAAATTTTTCCTTTCTCTAAACCCAAATAAGTATCATTTTTCCATGACAGAAAGAAAGATATTGGACCATATAGTATCCAAAGAAGGGGTGAATATATATCTCGAGAGAGTAGAGGCCATCAAACAAATTGCCTTTCCTAGGAACAACAAAGTTATACAATCCTTCTTGGGCATAATTAATTTCCTGAGGGTATTTGTCACAAATTTTGTTGAGATGGTAAAGCATATCACTAACATGTTGAAGAAATATCATGAGGTGAAGTGGAATATTGAAACTAAGGAATATTTTCAGTGAATCAAAGAGACATTGGGAGAATCTCCAATTCTCCTTATCCCAAATTATGATAAGGAGTTATTCATTTTCTCTTTTTCCTTAGAACATGCCATAGTTGTTGTGTTGTTGCAGAGAAATGAAGAAAATCAAGAGAAACCCATAACATAACATCTCGATGGATAAAATTATGCATGGAATAAATAAAATCATAAATCATAAATAGATGTACTACGATATGTATGGCTGAAAAACTAGGCCAAAACTTATGCAGTGGAACATACATTTCCCATGAGAAAATTCTATGGAAAATATCAAAAGAATATGTACAAATATTACAAAGATTTTTTCATGTCCTGTGATGCTTTCGGTGAAAGGAATTATCCCTCCATTCGATTTGGGATATTATGTTATTCTTCTTCAGTCCATAAAATATCACTATCATAATCATATGGATCCTACGAATCTTTAGGGAAATCGGGTAATGGGAATAAATAAAGATAAAAACATATATCCACACTCGATACTTTGAGTAGTGGATGACCATCTTGTTGCAGAAGTCATTCTTGAACAAATATATAATCTCGATATTGAGTTCAATATCATGTTGTACTACTCCCAAAACCTTACCATCTTTCTTAATGGATTTAGTGATGAGTTCAAATTGAGGTGGATTAATTTATTCAATATTTGTCCATGTAGCTTTGAGGATAAAATTAAAATTTGATTTCTTTTGGGTCCAATCTTTTCTTGCGAATAATTTGTTTAATAATAATTTTTTCCATCAAGTCCAAGCATGTTGGACAAGGTTGTTGGCATCAACACAGATTGCAATCTTTCCTTTGTCTTTTTCCAATTGTTGGATTAGTTCATAGGAATCCCAAGTCAAGGAACCCATTCCTATGTCATAATAACATATTCCATCATTATCATATTCGATCCAAGTACCAACCCATCCTCTGCTTGGTTTCTCTTGAGCTTGATTAAGGCTGAAATAAGAAGTCCTGGCCCATTTTTCTAGGATCGTGATTTTTTATGGGAATTCTTTGATTTATTCAATAAGAAATCTATCCATATGCATTTCAACAACTTCTCTTGTAATAGTAGAAACTAGTTATTGTCTTTCTTATTCACCTGTGTGTTGGGTATGTGTTATATTCTTTGCATGAGTAGTAGTGTCTAAGCGTATGCACTGGGTGCACTGGGGGGTTAGAGGGGGGGCCGCTAGGCCCCCCCTCGGGGGATGCGGGCGAGTGGAGCCCCCCACACTAGAAAAACTTTGTGTGGTTTTTTTTTTTGAACACCAAGAGGAAAGATTGGGACAACTCCAACCTAAGTAGACCACCTAACCTACCCAGGTTAGTTGCTCTCCTCGGATGTGTGTAGACTATTGTGTGGGTCTTACCAAGAGAAAATATCTTGGGAAAGAAAGAAGCAATAGGAAACCAAGACAAATAAGACAACTCGATATGAATTCTATGAAAACAACAAACACATAAAACCAAGGCATCAATAACAATAACTACTAGGGCTCATAAGTCAATAGCCATCATATACATAATTTAATGATCGATACTACATATACACAATTCGAAGACTCCATCACACAAATTATCTATATTCATCAGCTAGGAACAGAAGAACCAAATCATGGAATCATGGGCATTAAACAAAGACACATCATTAAGATGAGGAACCCAAGACAGAACAGAAAAGGCATCAAAATCCACTTCTTTGTTCCCTATTTACTAGGCATAACACCTCAGAACACTAGAAACCATCCAGACTACGAAAACACGAAACATGAACTCAACGTCATAACTCATGTGTGGGACTTGCTAGAGAGATTTGATTTAGATGGGAGAGGGAACAAAGACACTTAGGCTAGATATGAATTTTAGAACAACAAGAGAACCCAAAGAAATAACATAAAACACAAAACATAAAGACCATGGAAAAATAAGAAATTAGCACTAATAAAATGAAACGATAACAACAACGATAGACACAACACCAAGGGATTCACTGAAACATAGACTTTGACTAGGGTTTGTACTAACAAACCTACCCTCACCTATATATTTATATAACAACACTAGGGGTGAGGTAGGAACCTCCCCAACATTTATGAATTTCATCCTTATTGTTTCAGAAAAAGAGACTATTGTTTAAGAACAATTTAACTCATGTTTAATAACTTAGACTTGGGATGATGGAATACCAATAGCTCCTTCATCCAATTAGTACACATCGACATAATCAACTACTTAGTCAATTGGCGCTTACTCACCACTCGTTTGCACCCCTAACCACCACCTAGAATCACATTAGAGTTAATGATGCTTCAAACAGACAAGAACACAACCCACAACACTTAGAGACGCTCACTAGGGACATAAACACTTTGAACCATAGGAGTACATTTGGGTTAGCCGAACCACATGAACCTACTCAAACTAAACCCCCTTGACTTTTTCTCTTAGCAATTCAGAATTTTAACACTACACCCATCACCTACAATTACACCTGAGAGGTAGAAGTAAAGATTTCAAAACCACCAACAAGTTGAAAGCTTTTCTACCGGAGACGGGAAGGGATCAATTTCTAGGGTTCAATTTGAAAGTTTTTAACTAGGAAGAAGCGCCGGGTAGGTCACTCAACAAATCTTCTATTTTGATCTTTGGAAAACCCTGAGATTTAGGGGAGATTTATATAATAACAACAGTACGCGGGGAGACTAGGAAACTGACACCGAGGAGACCTGCCTCCTAACTTTTATACCTTTTGAACTTGAACTAGCCCACCACACTTCAACCTCTCATTTTCTCTTTGAACACCCTAGGTTAAGCTTGGGACACACAACATTGAAGAACATCATTCGAGGAGCATCAACAACACATTTTAGAACATAATATCACCCTTGGTTTTGATCTTTTAAGAAGGCTTAGGTAAGAAGATTTGGTAAGGTTAGATTCTTAAGGGATTCTCTAGCCATGTTAGACTCCTTAGATCATGTATACTCCTCGGATTACCATTTCTCATTATTTGTTGTTTGCTTTTCGTGGAACTCTTAGTCACTGAGGAAGGGGTGAACCCTATAGCTTTATGCAATTGATATGGATGGGAAACCAACCTCACGAGGTCAACCATATTAAAATATCATAGATGTTTTATTATTAATTATATTAAAATTTTAATTCACGCGTAAATGAATCCTATAAAATAATTAATATAAAATGATTAATATAGATATATGACCACCATTAGTTTAAAACTAAAGGTAAGGTATCGATTTCCAACTAACAGAACCACATAAAAGTGGTTAATATAGATGTATCGACGCCATTAGTGTTTTAAAATAATGACGATTGGCATATATCACTACTATATAAAGAAATGGGTTAGAAGTGTGGTGACTTTAAAATCTGTGTGATAAAAGAGTCCACCTAGCTCAAGAGGCGCCTGATTTCAACTCAGAGATAAAGAACTTTCAACGCTGTCGCCACCCCGTCTCTTTTATATTCCAACTGGATTGACCATTAAATAGTCAGGCCGAGCTCCTCTGAATAAGAGGATCGAGTCTTTTCTGGTTTAATATTTTTTTCGTGGGCTTTCCTGTTATACTGAAAATGGAGCTCTGGTCTAATTTGGGGTCGATCATGGCTGCCATGATATTCATACGAACCATAGCCAAGGAATACCTTCCCGTGGCATTCTACGCTTTTTTTTCAAATTTGCTCAGCAGTCTCATAGCGATGGTATCTTCTGAAATCTCAGTTGTGATAGAGGAGAACGATGGGATGGAGGTGAGCGAAGTTTACGAGGCAGTGCAGACTCACCTGAACGTAAGGTCGTCTTCGGCTGCAAAGAGATTAAGACTGAAGAAGCCTAAGAATAACAAGGAGTTTACCTTCAGCATGGACAGAGACGAGCAGATAGAAGATGAATACGAGGGGATCAAAGTGAGGTGGGTCTTCCACAGCAGAGAGCGCACTCAGCAGATCATTTCTTACGGGGACAACATTTCATATGAGAAACGCTATTACGAATTAACATTTCACAAGAAACACAAGCACATAATCTTCGATCAGTATCTTCCCCACGTCATTGCCGAAGCTAAAACGTTGGAGATTAGAAGCCGCTACCGGAAGCTTTACACCAACGCTGGAGATTCCGTGGACCGTGACTTCCGAAAAAGGGTGTGGACTCCCATTGTATTCGATCATCCGGCGACTTTCGATACTCTGGCTCTTGAACCAGAGGTGAAGCAGGATATCCTGGACGACCTCCAAAGATTCTCGAGGGGAGAGAAGTACTACAGGCAAGTTGGGCGGGCGTGGAAGCGGGGTTATTTGCTCTACGGCCCCCCTGGAACGGGCAAGTCGAGCTTGATTGCCGCCATGGCTGACTTTCTGGATTACGACATCTACGACCTAGAACTGACCCAAGTGAAGAACAACACGGAACTGAGAAAGCTTCTCATCGCCACCACCAACAAATCGATAATCGTGATAGAAGATATCGATTGCTCTCTCGATCTCTCGGACCGCAAGAAGAAGAAGAAGCCACAGAAAGATGGCGAGGAGGACGAGAAGCCGTCCGATGACAGCGAAGTGACTCTCTCGGGGGTTCTGAACTTTACGGACGGGCTGTGGTCGTGTTGCGGAAGCGAGAGATTGTTCGTTTTCACCACCAACCACATCGACAGGCTCGACCCGGCGCTTCTCCGGTCTGGTCGGATGGATAAACACATTCTCCTTTCCTTCTGCACTTTCGGGGCATTCAAGATTCTTGCCCGCAATTACCTCTCCATTGAAAACCACGAGCTGTTTCCAGACATCCAAGATTTGCTGGAGGCCGCTCAGATGACTCCTGCGGATGTAACTGAACATCTCATGAAGATGGCTGACCATCCCAGCCGTGCCCTCGAAAACCTAATTCAGGCTCTTCGCGAGGCCAAAGAAAGAATAGATACAGCCTAGGGCAGCATTAAAGGATATATTAACATAGCTTACTTTTTTTCTTCTAAATAATTATTAAATACATGTTTTAATAATAACATTAATGTTTTAATAGGAAATAAAAATAAATTCAATATAAATATAAAATATTATTATAAAAATATTATTTATTTAGTGAAATGGAAAATGAAGATGGTATATTTATTAATATAAATATAAATATGATTAGATATTTATAAGTGAAATGGAAAATGATTGTAATAATTGACTAATAATATTTAAAATGTGAAATAATTTTTCATAAAATAAAAATTATTATAAGTTTACAAAATTTTATTCCACACCAATTAAAATCTTTATTACATCATATTCTTTATCATTATACTATCTATGTGGGGATAACAACCTTCTTTGTTACAAACTCATATACTTGAAGTAGACTCGAGCTTCTAAATACATCTATTCATAATTTCATAAGAGGTGCTCGTAATACTCATGGACATGTTTTCTTATTGCAAAGTCTTTTATGATCTATGGGTTTACGAGTTGGTGCACGACGAGAGCATACTTAGTATTTGGATAGACTCATTAATTTGTAGATTGAGCTCAATTTTGTCACCTCATATCACATGAGAGTGCGGAGGGAGAGCATACTCTATCACTCGACAACTCAAAAATCAAATGAGAGGTGAGAGCCTTGTTTTATAGTTTATTGAGCTAGTAGTTGGAAACTTAAAACTTACAAGTGCAAATTAAAAGCATCCAACTAATTATTGGGAATCCAAAGCATCGTTGGTAGATCGAAAAAAAATTTAAGGTATTGACACCATCTAAGTATTGGATTAGGGGCATGCATGACTATGCATGTTATCTCGTCCCTTAGTGGTTCAAAGGACATATGGGGACCCAAATCTGAAATACAATAGATAAACTAATAATTACACATTGGAGTATCACATTACTTATTAATACCATATTTGATCATGTCATTGATATGTATGTTGTTCAAGGTTTTAAGGCCGAAATTGGGAAAAATAGAGGCATAAGGAGATCTTACAGAGCATCTCCTCAATCGAAAGAGATAGCATATTGTCAAGTGACCTAGAGAAATTTATAGGAAAATCATGCCCTAAGGACCCAAGGCTACGTTTTAAGCACCTCGGTGCTTATCGGGAGCTAGAGCAGGTCTAATTATGCTCTTGAAAGTCTTAAACCCTTTTCGAACAAAGGAAATATCATGAGATCAATGCCTAGTAATCAAGCACTAGCTAATGCCCAGGGTCTCAATCATCAAATGGTAGTAAGCGAGCCAGATCTATGACATGTGATCAATGTTGCATCATGAAAGTGCACGAGAGATAACATGCATATGGGGTGTGACGAAGGTTTTAAGAGCCATGTGTTGAGAATTGAGTGGTGTCGCCTGACAAGAGCACGGAGAGTAAAACCACTCCTCTTGGGTTGCGATAATGGTATTCTAGTTTTTCCTAACCGCCTATCTACCCACTCAACGCACACTTGTTTGCTTATTCAGTGACACATGGAACCAATGCAACAATCCACCTAGCATGCCTGGAAATATCAATGACATCATAGCATGCCAATAGGGTATTCATGAGAGCCAATCTGGGATTGCCACATGTACATAGAAGGCCCACTAGAGACTTCGGTCAACACATTAAACTCAACTACACATAGGTCGAGTCCAAAGCCACATAAGCACTGACATATATAAATAGGAAGTTGCCACATGTCTATGGGACTATAATGACGTTCGCATGACATCACTCAAAATTTCACTCTTCCCCAAGCTTTTAAAAGGACTAAGCCACTGGGAAGGTTATGTGTGATCATAAAAAGGAATGAGGAGGGATTATTTCAAACAATTGAAAGATATAATGATGGTGTGCCAAATCATTTGATGGATTAAAATTCTCTCAACATGACATTTGGCCTCACATCTTCATGTCCTTGATAATCATCACACTGTCACTTACATTTGATGGAGGACAATAACGATTTCCAACATATGCACACCCACACAAGCTATAGATCTCTAAATATCACACTGGGTGTAGCGAAGCAGTATTGGTTTAAATGAACAATTTTCTCATGAATGAGGAATTCTATAAAGAAATATAAGGAGTTCATTTTTAAGGTCAACACTTTAGGTAATTTAAGAGTTTCTTACAACCAAAGTTGTTTGATTAAAATCCTTGGCCACAATCAGATATTAAAGGTAGCAGGATTCATGAGATTCATCCCCTATGTTATGTTTCAGTATGTAATTTCTCTTTTTGTGCATGTGCTCTTGTAAAAGACACCCCTCTCATTTTGGATTCTTGTATCAAATCCTCATTAATAAAATCTCAATAAACAAGTTATATGACATGTTCAATGTTATTGTGTGTTATATGATTATGATTTGGACGTGGTTTCCTCTTAACAAATGACCACTTCTTGTCATTTCTTAATATGTTTAATGATATGTAGAGGGTACCTCCATGGATTTGAATATTTGAAGGTGTTTAACTGTTTGATGTTTTTTTTTACAATCTGTTATATGTGTCAGAACTGTTGAATTCTTATTTGCTCAACACGTTATTTTTTTCCATAAGATATAAGATTTATTCTCTACAATATCTTATACTCTTATCCTATATTTCTTCTAATTCGCCATTTCACCACTCTTAAAACTAAATTTTCAAAAACACTCATGGACAAAATACTCCTAGAGTTGAAAGTTTTTAATATATGGACTGAGACTTTTTTAGGGCCGAGAGTTTTATAAGATAGAGTGTTAAGAACTTTATTATATCAAAACCCTTGAGGTAGGGCAACACCATACAATGGATCCTATTATGGAAGGGATCCTCTCATGTTCACTTGCCTCTTCGAGGGAGCATCCTCCTATTGAGCTACCGCTCCAAATACAATACTTCACTTCATGTCTCATTACATTGCTTGAACCCCTTTATATAGTGCTACCATCACCTAAGAACATTCTAGAGGAGGAATCTTCTAGAAGTAGAATCTTCTAAGAAGTCCTCTTACATTTATTATATCTGACTACCCATTTATTATATCTAACTACCACAGTGGGCCTTATTTAATAATATAGTGGACCTAGTCCACCTTACATTGAATGACCTCCACTATTATCACTATGGGCCCTCTGCCCCCCCCCCCCACTACCTCTCTATATACCTTACATTTCATCCCCCTTATGAAAGAATTGTCCTCAATGCTTGATATACAACCATATACCAGGGTCCCATGGATAATTGTGGACCATAATGCTGAAGAAGACTGGAGAACCAAAGGAAAGACACCATGCTGATGTAGTCTGACCACCATTGTAAGTCAGGGTCCCATGTCCAAGTGCTCATGTGAACTCCTCATGGAAGATTTTGGAACCCAATAACCAACTCAAAATGATGCTCCAAATACTGACACCTGTCATGTGGATCCAAATAACAATATCCATCCACATAGTGGAAAAGGGTCGTAGCAGAATCTGGAAGGAATAATACCATTGTAGAATATGCAGGATGGACACTGGTAATAATCATTGGCTCTCAATTTGTCACATTGATGCTCTCTACAGAAGGTGGATTAGAGTCATCAAATAAAATATGAAAGTGGTTTTCATCCCTGAAATGACAACTATCCATATACCAATCATCACAATCGGCCTCAAAATCATACCAAACATATATTTCTTGATTATATTCATCACTGAGGCTCTCTATAAGAAATATCTCCTGCATGTTATTCAATGAATCTTGAATACTACGAAAACTATCATTGAGACCATCTATGAGGCTGTATGTGAGCCCATGTACAAATGCATCCAATCTGTCATCTAATGTGTGAAACAATTGGGCTTTAAATGATTCAAGAATTTCTTTCAGGGTTTGAGAGGAAATAGCCATCTGAGCACCCTATGAACTCTTCGGTCCTACAGCCGTCACGAAAAAACCCAAAAAATAGACCCAATAAGTTTCGGTAGAAAATCGCGGTTTTTTCTGGAAAAACCCTAAAAAACTGTTGAAGTTAAAATGCTCATAACTTCACTTCCCGGACTCCGTTTCAGCTGATTTTTTTTTTGAAATTGGGTGAAATTGTGAGAGGAACTAAGATATGTAAATTTCTTGGTAAAATTAGGCCTCCAACTACTACAAAAATAAAATAAAAAATCACGCCGCCGTCTGCCAAAAAAAACCCTGAAAATTTGCAGATTTTAAAACTTCAATATATTGACTTCCCGGACTCCGTTTCGGACGATTTTTTTTTTCAACTTGGGTTTTTTTATGATAGGAACTCATATGTACAACCCTTTTTTTCAATTTTTTCACAAAAATATACTGAAAACTTCGAGAATGTCGCGGCCCTCTTTTTTTTTTCTTCTTGGAAAACAAATCTGCAAAAATAAAAAATATTTGTCCACAACGTTTGCCCAAGGAAAGTGATATGATACCACTTGTTAAGAACCCAATACTGAATACAAAATCACCACAACAGATATAGAATAACAATATAAAAAAACACAACTCTATTATATCAAAACCCTTGAGGTAGGGCAACACCGTACAATGGATCCTACTATGGAAGGGATCCTCTCATGTTCACTTGCCTCTTTGAGGGGGAATCCTCCTATTGAGCTACCTCTCCAAATACAATACTTCACTTCATATCTCGTTACATTTCTTGAACCCCTTTATATAGTGCTACCATCACCTAAGAACATTCTAGAGGAGGAATCTTCTAGAAGTAGAACCTTCTAAGAAGTCCTCTTACATTTATTATATCTGACTACCCATTTATTATATCTAGCTACCATAGTAGGCCTTATTTAATAATATAGTGGACCTAGTCCACCTTACATTGAATGACCTCCACTATTATCAATATGGACCCTCTGTGCCTCCCCCCCCCCCCCCCCCACTACCTCTCTAGCTACCTTACATAGAGAGATAAAGTTACCCAATTTTTGCATAATTTTCTTTGAGTCCAAGCATGGCTTTAAGGTTCACCTTGAGTCTTATTCCCTGAGGTGCCTCAACATTGTTCCATTGCCAACCTAGAACATCTCAAGGGATAACATCCAAAATGGCATTGTTTCTCAGGACATAATTTGAATATATCTTCCCTAGGAGTACATCATTGCAAGCTATGCTCATTTACGATGAACAAGCTTCAAACACCTGGATGTTAATATTTCACCCGATGACTCCATAGAAAGAAAATATGGCATCTATCATAATACATACTAGAAGTAACCCTGATCCTAAGAAGGTTCCAGTATACTCAGATCCATAAAAGCTTGTGACCCAGAGAAATATTAGAGAACGACATATATATTCATCTCCAGGTAACCCTAATTTAGAAATATCTCATTCATTTGTTCATAGAACTTATGAATCTGTAGATCTAGTTCATGTTCCTTTAGATGTACACTCTACTTTAAATTTTACCTTGAAACCTCTGATATATTTGCAAGATTCACCCCTAGAATTATGTCAAGAAGCGAATTCTTCTCTTTGTCAACCCTTCTTGAAAATCCCTATCAACCCTCTTTATTTTGAAGCCAATAAACTCATTCTAAAAAATCATATGGATGATATAGGTGGAGGAAGAGTTGGGGGAAATCAACCACCCCACCACCTGTAAACCTGTGGATCACTGCTATATATGGCCCCCTAAATTTACCCCAACATGTCCACAATAATTACCTAAATCGTTTACCCAAATATGATGGGGAAAAGGCCCATTCTACTAAAGAACACATAGCAACCTTATAAGACTTCACACACAACATGTTTGTTGAACACGACGATGTCGTCATGAGGATTTTCGTCCAAAACCTAAAGGGAGACTTCATGAATTGTTTTAGGGAGATTCTTGTTGCTTCAGTTGATAGTTAGCAGGATTTAGAGTTTACGTCCATGAAACAATGGGGTGAAAAAAGAGATATTCTACACTACCTCACTAAGTTTGGATTGCTCAAGAAGAGAGATAATGAGCCTATTGTTAATTTTAACAAAATATTTAACAAATAGTATAACAAGTTCCCTAGGGACATAAAGCCTTCACAACCAACAACCAAAGTTACATATGTTGGTTCATTTGATGTTGACTTCGATGTGATGTTGAGAGAAAGGAGAGCCCCAACTCTGCTGATAATACAGGATGGTGCAATAGACATTGAAGGGAATATGATTACATCAGGTAAAATGAGACAAAAGAAGTATCAAACATAAATAAAGAAGTATAGATAAGATTGTGATCCCTAAAATCCACTCAAATATTCCCATTAAGCTAGGATGGACGAAATGTCTATACTAATCATAAATTTGACAAACAAGATGATTAGATTTGATATGGAAAATGGTAATTTAAAAAAAAATCCTCAAGAAGGTGGTATTAGGAACCCTAATCAGTTCAGAAGACCTTTTAATCCTTAAATAATGAGAAGAGAAAGAAGAAATGAATAACAAACCATCCAACCCCTTGTCAGAAACAACAATGAAAACAACCTTTTTGAAGAGGTAATGGAAGAAGAATTTGTTGAGAATCCAGAGGAAGTACACTTGTTATAGGGGGGAAATAATTCCATGCATCTAACTCATTATGACTATGAATATTCTATTAACAATAGGAAACAAATCCCTAAAAGTGAATCAAACAAACAAGTTTTTTCCTCAAGTCTTGTCAAGGATAAAGTCAAAGAACTAACCAATATTCCCAAGGCTAATGAGGTTGGGGAACCTTCAAAAATAGAAAAAGAAGTTAAAGAATTTGAGGAATCAGTTCCACCTTTTAACATTGAAAAGGAATTGTCCAAGATCAGCATTCATGTCCCACTAGTGTAATTGGCTCATAATCCTTCATATCATAAGAAAATTGAGAAAATTATACAGGGAAAAGGACCAACAAGCCCTCTTGATACAGTAAATTTGCAAGATGATTCCCCCACCATAGTTTTCGGCCCTCACATAGATGACAAGGAAGAATTTGTTGCATCTTTCTATGTAACATTGAATATCCATGAAAAAATGTTGCATAATTCTATGCTTGACTCTGGAGCATCTCATAATCTTATGCCCAAAGAAGTCATGGAAAAATTGGGATCGGGGATAACTAGGAAATATCATGACCTCTATTATGTTGATGCCATAAAAGTGAAATGTGATGGGATAACCAAGGATATTGTAGTCACTTTAGCTCATCTTCCTATTAAGAGCATTATGATGCACGTAGTGGTGGATGATGTGCCTACAAACTATGGAATGCTTCTATCAAGAACATGGGAACGCAAGCTGGGAGGTACTATGAAAATGGAAATGATGTATGTTGTTGTACCGGTGTTTGGAGGAGAAAACAAAAGGTTAGATATAGAGACAAAGTTTTCCTATGTAGTTAGTGATCAAAACAACCATGTAAACCACTCAATCTACATTGTTGATGAAGATCTTAGTTGTTTCATCCTCAATGTCAATGAAGAATACAAGGAATACCTAACACTCATCGATCCTTTGGTAATCCCTACTGAAGAAGTAGGTGGTATATGGAGAATTGTTTTTGATGGGACGTATTCAGAAGGAGTGGGAGCTAGTGTAGTACTCATTTCTCTCAACAAAAAATAAATTCATTTGTCCTAAAAACTAGAGTTTGAGGCCACCAAAAATGTAATTGAATACGAGGCTCTAATTCTAGGCTTGGAAGAAGCAAGAAAAATGCAAATTACTAAGATGGTGGAATTTGGAGATTCAAAACTAGTGCTGCATCAAATCAAAGGTGGCTATCAAACAAGGCATCCCAGAATGAGAGCATATATAAATCAAGTATGGGATGTAATTGAAAATTTTTATGAAGCCTTTCATATTTTTTTTCATGTACAAAAGAGAATGGGGAAACCCACCGGGTACTTCCCCTCATTTCAAGGATGGTACCTGGGGTAAACCGTATTCTGTAGAAATCCGAAGCTTTTTTGATAACTTGCTCATTTAAGAGATCAACATGTCACTTGCGGGACTTGAACCTGAGTGGGGGAAAAACACCCCTTAGCAAAAACCACTCAGGCTAAACCCAATTGACTTTTTTTACATGTGGTTCATGACATCAAAGACCGGTAGCACTCTATGTCCATGGAAACCCCCCCCCCCAAACAAAATTCCCGAGATATTGATTACTCAACAACATGAGAAGCATATTGAACAACAATAGTATCTTATAGACCCATTAAGGGAATCACATGTCACTTACAAGGAATTGAACCTGGGTGGGGAGGATAACAACCATTCCTCCCAACCACCCAAGATACATCCAATGGAAATTGAGCCTTTAATATTACTGTCGTCTCAAGAGAATTTAACCAACAATCTAACTCATTAGAAGTAACAACCAATACTTTTAAAACACCGGATGTCCCCCAACTGCAATATGAAATCGATATGAGTTATAAACCATCCATCCTTGATAACATCAAATAATGGAAAGTTTTTGAATATGACCAACAAATCAAGAAGTTCATGGAGGTCATAGATGAGTTTGAAAACATAAATGTTGACTCATATGGTGAGGAAGAATCTAATCCAATGATCGAAGGAGAAATTGAAATTATCACTCTTGAATTTAGTGAGTACATGGTTGAACATAAGGTTTTTCAACTCAAGAATAATTTTATTCCAAAAGGGTTGGTACCATTGGAGCATATATTTGATAGAAATGATGTACCTATGAATCCAAAAATTCTCCCCAAGGATGATAACACTAAATATTGTAATGTGGCGACTGAAGAAGAACCTAAGTACATAAAGCTGTCAAAAGAGATTCCTGCTGAGAATAAGGAAAAATACTTGCAGTTGTTCAAGGAGTAAATGACTTTTTTTTCCTGTAAATATGAAGACTTAAAGACTTATAATACCAACAACATACAACATAGAATGCCCCTAAATACTTTATCCAGATGGGTAGCGGCGGCCACCCACCTTTCCATCTAGCTCAAAACAGTTTTCTGGCATTTCTGGTAATTTACTATTTTTAGCAGTTTTTTTAGGTCCTGAACTTCTGGGGCCATTTTGAGGCCCTAAACGATGTTTTTTTGGGTATGTTGCTCTCGCAAACTAGCATCAATGATGCTATTTTGTCTCGAGCATTGTAGGCCTCGGGTAGGTCTTTCCAACGAGCTATCGTGCACCCTAAACGGAGATCGTATGCAATAGTTATGACTCTGGGAAGTTGATGGGATAACTTACCCAAACAGGGCCCACTTGACTTTTGGTGTTTCATCTTCTAGGGTTAGGTTTTTGTTTTCTACCTTCCTGCTTTTGATAAATAAGGCCCTTCGGCCTCTTTTTGTAATGAGCTTGGTCACGGATGAGCGTAGTCACCACATCTTTTATCAGGGATATGCTACCACCATTCTAGCTATGTATTGTTCAACAGTTTTACAGTTTCTCTATTTCATTAATTAATAGAAGTGTGTGTTTACTGTATCAATGTGTTCTCTGCAATACTATTGTGCACACTCTGTTATTTGCTTCTTACATTCCATTCCTGCATAAATCTGAATCAATGGTATCAGAGTAGACTGCTCTTTTGTCATTTTTTCATGCATGTCACCGATGAGGTCGGGATATAAGGAGTTGGGTCTCGAATTAGTTCAGCTCAAGAGAGAAACCCCTCTCTGGCGCAAACAACTGCCCATGGTGGAGGAAAAATGAGATGACGGAGCAGGAGATCTTATCAAGATGTTTCTCGAGGAGGCTCTCGCGCGATAGCGGAACGATATGATGGAAAATTTTGCACAAATTCTTCGACAGTTGCCGACTGCCATGGAAGGAACCTCGACCAACAATCAGTTTGGAGGACCGACCCCTTTCTAGGTACAAGTTAATTTTGATATTCCCTTATTTGAAGGACAAATAGATGCAGATGCTATGGAAAAATGGTTGAATCAGCTCGAGGGTTACTTCTCGGTCCATAACTTTTCCAACAGAGAAAATATTACATTTTCACTTCTTAAGGCGGTCCCCCATGTCAAGGATTGGTGGGAAACCCTCTGTGAATAGAAAGAGGAAAAGAGGGTAATGAACCCACGCTGTTTGGGATAGAACCCACATGTGAATCCTTCGTTGATGCCCTCAAGGAGCAATACTTCCCTGTGGGGAACTATGACGACCAGTACACAAAATGGGCAACTCTACGACAAGAAAGGGACCAAGCAGTGACAGAGTACATGAACAACTTCCATACCCTGTGCACGAAGCTCGGCATCAAAGACTTCGAGCGGCACCTGGTTCTGAAATATTGCAGTGGCCTGCATCGATACATCCATATCGAGATGGAATTCCTGGACATCTTGTCATTGGGTGCCGCCTACCAGTATGCTGTGAAAATCGAGAAAAAATTTAAGCAAAAGAACAAGCGAGAGTTCGGTTCGACAAACCAGAAGCAGGGTAAGGGAAACCCTAGTTCGTAGAACAAATTACATAGCAAAGATATCCAACCCTCAGACAACCAGCCTAAGCCACAGGCGAAGAAGGGTAACTGGAAGACAAAGAAAGACATTGGAAAATGGTGTGAGCTCCATAAGAGTCCCACGCACAACACTGATGAGTGTCGTGCGAAACAATGACTGCTTACCGAGATGAAAGCGCCCGAGTTAGATCCAAGATCTGAATCAAAATCAGAGACAGATCATGGAAGGAAGATCATTGAAGCAGAACCCAACGTCACCATTTCCACCACAAAGATCCAGCCTGATGATCCAAAGGATACAGAAGAAGGGGAGCTCCTCTTCCACTCGTAGATGTGGGTACAAGGGAAGCCATTACATTTCATTGTTGACAGTGGAAGCCAGAAGAACCTGATTTCAGTAGAGGTCGTCAAGCAGCTGAACCTGCCAACATTGCCGCATCCGCAACCATACAACATTGGGTGGCTCACTCCAGGGCGATACATCCGCGTTAGCCAGCAGTGTCGCCTACCGTTCGGCATCAAACCCTTCAAAGATGAGGTAATTTGTGATGTTGTTCCACTTGAAGTTTCTGATGTTCTTTTAGGTCAACCATATATGTGGAAATGCCATGATGTGTATGAATCCAGGCCTCGTAGTGTCATTGTTACTTTGAGAAAACAACGCTACCGGATACCGAAGGTAGTTCCCACTACCGCAGTCTCTCTCATCGTAGCTAAGCAGTGCAAGAAGGTGATTTCCCAGACCGGCAAATTCATTCTCCTGAAGATTCATCCAGAAAGGAAATGAAAGACCGCAGCCACATCTACCACCTCTACACAGGGTCACTCTGCACAACACAAACAAGTAGACAAGATCATGGAATCATACCAGGACATCTTCACTTCCCCTGTCGGAGTGCCACTCCATTGTTAGGTCAAGCATTCTATTGACTTGATACCCGAGGCACCTGTGTCGAATGGGCCAATTTACAGATGTTCCCTCATGGAAAATGAAGAGATCAAGCACCAGATCAAGGAATTACTCCAAAAGGGGCATATTCGACCAAGCTCCTCACCTTGCGGGAGCCCGATTGTGATAGTACAGAAAAAGGACGGGACTTGGTGACTCTGTATTGATTACAGAGCTTTAAACAAAATCATAGTCTGGAATCGGTATCCTATCCCCCGGATCGATGATCTCCTGATCAACTAAAGGGCGCCAAGTATTTCAGCAAGATTGATCTGAAGTTTGGTTATCACCAGGTCCCAATTGAGGCGACTGATGTCTGGAAGACTGCCTTCAAGTCTCAGGAAGGCCTTTTCGAGTGGTTGGTCATGCCTTTCGGCTTAACTAACGCTCTGACAACCTTCATGAGGATGATGGATGATATACTGCGACCATTCACCAATTCTTTTATGGTCGTCTATCTCGATGATATCCTCATCTTCAGCAGAACGTGGGAAGACCACTTACAGCATATTGAGGAAGTCCTTCGCACCCTGCGACAACACAAGTTATATGCCAATCTTGAAAAATGCTCATTCGGGATGAAGGAAATTCAGTATTTGGGATACATTGTAAATGAACAAGGTGTGCATGTGGATCCAGCCAAGATCCAAGTCATTCACGACTGGTCGACCCCAAGTACCATTACAGAGCTAAGCAGCCTCCTAGGGTTGGCCAACTTTTATTGCAGGTTCGTGTTGGGGTTCTCTAACATTGCTTGGGGCTAAAGGTGGGGCTAAAGCCAAATTATTTTGGACCCCTACTCAGCAACAAGAATTTGAGGAACTTAAGCAATGCTTATGTTCAGCGCCCGTCCTTACTCTCCCGGATCTGCAACAACCTTTTGAAATTGAGACAAATGCTTCAAATTATGTTGTTGGCGCGGTCCTCACTCAGCATGGCCATCCAGTGGCATATCACAGTGAGACACTTTCAGAAACAGTTCGAAAGTACCCAACCTATGACAAGGAAATGTACTCCATTGTCCAATCTTGTTGACAATGGAAGCATTACATCTTAGGCAAAGAGACGGTTATTCACACTGACCACAAGCCCTTGCAGTTTGTGCAAACACAAGGGAAATTGCAAAATGACCGCCACCAAAAGTGGTCCACATACCTGCAGCAATTTCACCTAAGCATAAAATATAAGAAGGGAAACACCAACCATGTCGTTGATTGCCTCAGTCGACCGCCTGTGGCCGCACTCACCACAGTGCTTAACTCTTGTGGCCATGAAACCTCTGGGTGGTCTCACTTATATGACAGTGATCCTGACTTTTCGTCCACCTATCGAGCAGTTTGTGCAGACACTCCAGTGACTGATTTTCATCTCCAGGATGGACTATTATGCCACCTAGTCCACCTCTGTGTTCCTTCAAGAGAGCGCGCGAAGATGAACTGGGAAGTGCATTACAGTCGAGTCGCATGCCACTTTGGCACCAAAAAGACAATAGAAGTGTTACAGAAGTATTTTTATTGGCCAAAGCTCCGACAAGATGTCAAAAAGTATATCAGATCATGCACTGCCTGCGCCATCGCAAAACCATCCATTAAGAAGCAAGGGTTGTATACCCCTCTTCCTGTTCCCAATGGGCCTTGGGAATCTATCTCCATGGATTACATGTCAGGGCTGCCTCCAAACAAGCATGGGAATGACTGTGTGTTTGTGGTCATGGATCGCTTCTCTAAATTGGCCATTCTGTCCTCCTGCAAGAAAAGTATCTCTATCGAAGCCACTGCTAAGCTCTTCTTTGAACGCATCTGGGTACATTTCGGGCTACCCCAGACTATCATTTCAGATCGTGAAAACAGGTTCCTCAGCACATTTTGGTCCAGCCTCTGGTCACTTATGGATACCAAGCTCACACAGTCGACAGCCTTCCATCGCCAAACTGATGGGCAGACAGAAGTAGTGAATTGCATGATTGTGCATATCCTGCGGATGTATAATTCTAAACACCCCCGCACATGGGACAAGAACCTGTCGTATGGTCAACATAGCTACAACAGAGCCCTTCACAACTCTACCGGTCATAGCCCTTTTCAAGCATGCATGGGGTTTCAACCATTGGCCCCCATCGATGTAGCTCTGCCCATTGCCTCCACACAGGCAACATCTTGTTGGGCTCAAACTGAGGTTGATAAAGCCACCAAATTTGTGGAACGGATCCAACACATTCGCCAACAAGTCCATGACATTCTGGAAAAATCCAATGCCAAGTACAAGCAGCGTCATGACCAGCATCGGGTGCCACACACATACCAGGTGGGTGATAAGGTTTGGTT
>ML777263.1:1314887-1362801 GCA_009831015.1 Picea engelmannii | reverse complement strand
ATGCTACCACCATTCTAGCTATGTATTGTTCAACAGTTTTACAGTTTCTCTATTTCATTAATTAATAGAAGTGTGTGTTTATTGTATCACTGTGTTCTCTGCAATACTATTGTGCACACTCTGTTATTTGCTTCTTACATTCCATTCCTGCATAAATCCGGATCAATACTAGTACTAAATATTTCAGGAAGAAACTAAGTAATGTTAATCCTCTGTTACTACCGACCATTGAGAAAGAGGGGAGGAAATTGATGGATTATCATATCATATTGAATGGGTGGAAAATTTGGTCCTAGTCAGGAAAAAGAGTGGAGAGATAAGGATTTGTGTGGAATTCAAGAACCTGAAAAAAATCTCCCTTAAGGATAATTATTCCCTTCCTAAGATGGATCACATACTACAAAAAGTAGTAGGAGAAAATATAATTTCCATGATAGATGGTTTCTCAGGATATAACCAAGTGGAAATGCATTTTGAAGATAAGGAAAAGACGTCCTTCGCAACCCCATGGGGAACCTTCATGTAAAATTCCTTTTGGTTTGATTAATGTAGGAGCTACATTCCAAAGAGAAATGGATATAACATTTGTGGGAGAAAAATACAAATTCTTTGTTATCTACCTTGTTGACAATGATTGTATTTTTAGAAAGAGATGAGGATCATATCAGGCATTTAAGACAGACTTTTGTGAAGTGAAGGAAATTTTTCCTCTCTAAACCCAAAGAACTATCATTTTTCCATGACAGAAGGAAAGATATTGGACCATATAGTATCCAAAGATGGGGTGAATATATATCCCGAGAGAGTAGAGGCCATCAAACAAATTTCCTTTCCTAGGAACAACAAAGTTATACAATCCTTCCTAGGCATAATTAATTTCCTGAGGATATTTGTCACAAATTTTGTTGAGATGGTAAAGCATATCACTGACATGTTGAAGAAATATCATGAGGTGAAGTGGAATATTGAAGCTAAGGAATATTTTCAGTGAATCAAAGAGACATTGGGAGAATCTGCAGTTCTAGTTATCCCAAATTATGATAAGGAGTTATTCATTTTCTCTTTTTCCTTAGAACATGCCATAGTTGTTGTGTTGTTGCAAAGAAATGAAGAAAATCAAGAGAAACCCATAACATAACATCTCAACGGACAAAATTATCCATGGACTGAATAAAATCATAAATCATAACTAGATGTACTAGGATATGTATGGCTGACAAACTAGGCCAAAACTTATGCAGTGGAACATACATTTCCCATGAGAAAAGTCTATGGAAAATATCAAAAGAATAAGTACAAATATTACAAATATTTTTTCATGTCCCATGATGCTTTTGGTGAAAGGAATTATCCTTCCATTTGATTTTGGATATTATGTTATTCTTCTTCAGTCCATAAAATATCACTATCATAATCATATGGATCCTACGAATCATTAGGGAAATCGGGTAATGGGAATAAATAAAGATCAAAACATCTATCCGCATCTGATACTTTGAGTAGTGGATGACCATCTTGTTGCAGAAGTCGTTCTTGAACAAATATCTAATCTCAATATTGAGTTCAATATCATGTTGTACTACTCCCAAAACCTTACCATCTTTCTTAATGGATTTAGTGATGATTTTAAATTGAAGTGGCTTAATTTATTCAATATTTGTCCCTATAGCTTTGAGGATAAAATTAAAATTTGATTTCTTTTGGGTCCAATATTTTCTTGCAAATAATTTGTTTAATAATAATTTTTTCCATCAAGTCCAAGTATGTTGGACAAGGTTGTTGGCATCAACACAGATTACAATCTTTCCTTTCTCTTTTTCCAACTGTCGGATTAGTGCATAGAAATCCCAAGTCAAGGAACCGGTTCCTATGTCATAATAACATATTCCATCATTATCATATTTGATCCAAGTACCAACCCATCCTCTGCTTGGTTTCTCTTGAGCTTGATTAAGGCTGAAATCAGAAGTCCTGGCCCATTTTTCTAGGATCATGATTTTTTATGGGAATTCTTTGATTTATTCAATAAGAAATCTATCCATATGCACTTCAACAACTTCTCTTATAATAGTAGAAGCTATTTGTTGTCTTTCTTATTCACCTGTGTGTTGGGTATGTGTTATACTCTTTGCACGAGTAGTAGTGTTTGAGCGTATGTGTCGGGCCTGCAAGGGGGTGTAGGAGGGCAGAGCCCCCCCAGAAAAAAAAAAGAAAAAGAAATCTACCTTGGGAAACGTGACACCTACCTTGGGAAACATGTCATGTATTTAGGTGGTTTTTTTGACACATGGTTTTTGCCGATGGTTTTCTATTTCTAGTTAAGGAATTAGGATTTTGGACTAATCCAGGTCATTGGGTTAGGGTTTTGGATGCCGCTAGCTCCTATATGTATATTGTATTGTAAACAACGTAACACAATGAATGAATATAATATGTGCTGATTTTCCCGGTTTGGGTTTCCAGGGGAAAAATCTATGTGTAATGTTTGTATTTGCCACTGTATCTTTTTTGTTCTTTTATAAATATTTGTTTACAATAGACATTGTACAAGGTGAGAATTTACACTATGGCTGAGAGGATCTTAATTTTTCTTAATTATCTTGCTTCAATGGGATTCTTGGTTGGATCTTGATCTTTTTCTAGTTCCTATGGAGACATAGGGGCTTTTCCTTTGTTGGATGGTATTGAAAACATCATTGCTAAAATTGGTCAATATAATTCCATGGTCAACATGTCATCAAGACAATTCAAATATCATGGTTTATATTCAACATCAAAATCAAAATTTTCTAGCCACGTAGCCCACTTTTTAATTCTATTGTGACTATCTATTAGAAAATTTTCAAATTTAAGCATTCCTAGAAGAATATTTAAATATGTTATGATCAACAATATAATAGGATTAATATATCAATTGAAAACATGAAATATGTTTTTGACAAAAAGTAATTCTTTATGACTAGAAGGATAATTAAGTTATGGTCCTCTGAAAGATATATAGGAATATCCACATATCTCCTCTTTCCCTTCTATGCTTTCAACTAGAACCCCTCCCCATGCATGATTGAATGCTTGGTCAGTCTCAATAATATATTGGCCTTCTTCTGATGGGAGAGTTAAGGAAATGAGATTTTTAACCTTTGTTTTAATCCTTTTGATTGCTTCAGTCATAACAACAGTCCATGGAGGCAGTGATTTCTTCAATATGTGATCAAGTATTCAGATGTATTTAGATTTCCCCTTATAAAATGGCCTGACATAGTTCAAGTAACCTAAGAATATTTGCAATGGATTTTTATCAAAGATGATATCTCAAAACTGATCAAAACTCTTCAAAATGTGTTCCTGCAATAAAATCTATCATTTGCTAATGTGAAAACCAAGAAATTCTATATCTATTATTCTTATTTCCATTTTTTATGCAAAGAGAACCAAATCATGTTGAAAAAGATTCAAACTGGATTTTTGTAGGTGTTTTAGATGTTCTCAAATATTTTTTGAACAAACTAAAATATCATCTATATAGATGATCAACCATGAATATTCCTTGAACAAATATTCCATTCTTTTTTGAAATTCCCCTAGGGAATTCTTTAATACAAATGACATCACCTTCCATTGGTAATGGCCATGCGGAACCAAAAATGCAGTTATGTGGATATCTTATGGTATAATCCCAATCTAGTAAAAATCTAATTTGAGATCAAATTTGTTGAACACCAATTTACCCTTTATTCTATGGAGCAAGGAAGCCTTATTTGGTAAAGGATATCTGATGGGTTTTAAGGATTTTTTAACATGTTTTTAATTTAGCACAAGTATCATCTTACCTCTCTTCTTCTATGAATGTTTGTTCACATAGAATCCCCTACATTCCCCTGCACTTTTAGAGGGTTCTATCAAACCTTTATTTAAAATATCATGGATCTCTTCTTGGTAGGTTTTAATCTCAGAGGAGCTCATAAGTGAAACACAAGATTTCTGCAGAGAGACTTTTTCCAAAGGATCATATGTAAAGGATACAGAATATTTCTCCCTATGCCAAAATGCATTAGGAGAATCATAAGTGAAATCCTTAAGAAGTTTCCATTTTATAGGATTAAATGCATCCTGATGCATCATAGCATAGAAGGAAGCTCTTTCTAATTTAGTCAACTCATATGCAAGCAATTAATGTTGTCCAAAATATTTCATTAATCCATATTTTGTTTTACACACACCTTCAATAAATAGAGAAGTATTTATAGTATTTCCATTTATATACATTTTCATGGTCTTTTCCTTTGGATCTAGAATGAAAGGAGATACAAGTTTCATGAAAATGACACCCAATATATAATCATATATAGTACTTTCTAAGCCATGAAATGATTTTCTGAAAGACTGGTTATTTATTTTCATAGGGAAATCTTCAATTTCTCCAAATATCTCTACAAATGACCCATCTATACACAACCCCCTTGTGTATTATTTTGTCAATAGTATTCTAGAATTTATTTTCTTCTTAACAAATTTAACTGACAACCTGAATCTAAAAATCAATATAACTAGTAGGGAGCATGTTCTACAAGGAACAACCGGGATTTGATGAATAATATTGTACCAACACAAGATTGTAATCCCGATGATGACTATGTTTCTTCTAGTTCTTTTTTTACCATTGTTTCCTCTTCACTTGATTCTTCTTCTTCTTGGTTTTGTATTTTCTTTTGTACCCTCTTCTAGACAATGTGACTCTTTTTTTCTCTTCAAGAAGTTTTGAATATTCTTCATATGAATACGTATCTACTTCTATCATGACAGTTTCAAGAAGTGCTTTAAGTTATTTTATTTTTTCTATTCTAATATTATGTTTGCTTGTTGTCCTCTAATTTGTGTTAGAAATATTGTTTATCTATCTTTCCTGAATTGTTGTTTGTCATGGTGAATATCATGATGTTGGGTGTAGAGACCAATGGGAGAATAATAAATGGAACTAGATTTATAGGAAAGATCTGGAATCCTTTTATGCTCTTCTATGGCTAGAGGTTTCTCTAGTCTTCTCAGTAAACTATCTCTTTCTTCCTTAAGATTTATTCTAGTGTAACATCTTGCTCTTGTGCACAATTGATGTGACTTATTCTTTGAGGACACTTGCATGCAAGTGATCCGGTTCATTATATGATTGACTGCTTCACTTATGGATTATGATGATGAGACTGTGGATTATGATGTCATGTTATGTTATTATGTATAGACATGTGCTATTGACTGGTTTCTCCTGAGTGTACAGGATTCTTGACAGATTGAGGATGTCGATGGAATCGATGGACCTCCTTGGACTATGGATTGAGTCAGGGAGTGGACTGTATATGGTTTGGGTATTTTTGTTATTGCATATGTGACATATGATGGGGTATATTATGATGTTGTTTATGGATCGTTGACATGTTTCATTGATGGATGCATGTTGATGATTTCTTGCTAATCAGACTCACATTTGGAGTAAAGGGGTCATGCATGACAACCAAAGATATTAAGGGAGAGGTGTGGCAGCAACCTTGCCACAACCTACTAGCATTCCCAATGTGGCTTGAACTATAGGTTAACGATTACCTAGTTTGAGAGATCCACGATGTCGTGAGGGGAGACTGATACAGTAGCTCACGAAGATTCTAAGGGGCACACAATAAGGTAGCATTCTTATTCCTTAGAGACCCTTAGTCTCCCACAAGGTCGCCTGATGTAGTTTCAACTCCAAGGATTAGACGTCTACCAAAATCAGTCAAAAGGCGAGTGGCACCCTTGGAGCACATAGTGCGTCTTGAAGGGCACATCGCATAGATGAAACATGAATAAAGGCGAGTTACACCCTTGGATCACGTAGTGCGTCTTGAAGGGCACGTCACGATTTTTAAACACAGGTGAGTCAATGAACCTAGGTGCCTAGAAAACAATATCTTACCTTGACATGGTCAGCCTTAAATTAATTAAATGTATGAGTAAAATTTATTAATTTTAATTTCTTCCTTAAAAATTTGCTAAGCCTAGTTGAAATTAAAGCCTAGGTCTAAATAAGATATGAAGACTAAAAATTAATTAAAGAATTAATAAAGGGGGGATGAAGAAAATAAAAGGGGGGAAAATAAATTTAGAATTTAAAGGAGGATTAAATTATGTAAAAATTTTATCGTTGTCTTTGTGCAAAACATGCTAATTCCAAACTTAGACAAAAAGGGGAAATTAAATGCAAAAGGAATGTGGAACATAGAAAGGAATCTAGTCTAGAGAACTTTCCTAAACAAACTCAACTAAGCTTTAAGAAGGGTGTCAGTCATTAAAGGAAATTGAGGAAATAAAGGGACAACAAAGAGCATTTCTAGGAATGCTTTTAGGTGGGTGAGGGAAATTGGAAATTTAATTTAATTAATTAAATGAATTTCTGGTGCAACTAAGGGATTGGGTGACAAGTGTACGGGGGAGAATATTTTCTAATTAATTTTTAATTAAACTAATTTAATGTGCAAATGGAAAGGTCACTAAGAAGAAATCTATAAAAGAAATGGCAAAGAAGAGGAAAGAGGACAATTGGCAGGTGTAAGGTTATGCTGTCGTATTTTTCTTGACTGATTTTTCTTGTGGGAGTTGGGATACCCAGCTCAAATGGAGAGTGGTAGCTCGACCTTGCGAGGAGAGCTGGGAGCTATCTTATTCTCTAGTTTTTGTGCATGGCCCCTTTGCGACTTGGGGGGCTCAGGGGGAAGAAGAGTACCCCTAGAGTTGACTAGGAGGTACAGGTGAGGTCTCAATGATTAGCAAGAAAGGAGCTAGATGGAGTGCAAGAGCGTGACAACAACTTCGGATTCTTCACCTTTTGGCTGTAACGGTACACATGTCTAATTTCACAATTATAAAGTAGTTAAATTTTGTATGTGGATTTATACTTAGATGGAAGTGGTAATGGTTTTCTGGATCTATGTGTGTGAATTTATGGGTTCCTCACCCCTTTTATTTTGTTGCTTGTACCTTTTCCCAGCTATAGATAGCTTTCACATCCAAAACTCTGCCTTTGGGTTTTCAAATCTCTGAGAATGTTTTCCTTTTCCACCTCAGACTCTACGTTTTTTTTTATGCCAATAAAATTCAACTCCACTCTACTCTTTTAGCCATTCCCTTGATGGTTTTACTATGTGTTTGTTATTTCCCTTGGGTGCTATGTCGCTTTTACTCTGTGTGTCTTGATGGGTAACTTCCTTCCTTCACTTCTCATCTTCTATGCTAAGGGATGCCCAGGAAGAACCCACATAAAATTTACCCTCAACTCTATTTGTTTTTCGAGCCATAAACCCTCTGTGTTACTGCCTTGGTCACATAATTTTTTGGGGCCTTACACTGCCCAAGCATGTAAATCTTATGGGATTTTTCAACTGGTTAAGTGTTGTAAGGATTTCAACTCTGTAATGGCAGTATTTCCCATGTTGTCCTTAGAATACAAACCCAAAATTTAATTGAGCGTTTATGTTATGTTTATGTTTAATTTCTGAAATTTTTATTTCGAAGTATCTGATTGGTGGAACGATTTGGGGTTGCAGCATTAGCTCGACCTTCCTGGGCATCTCTGCGTATTTACACAAGATTTTAGTTATTAAACTTGTCCAGCACAAAACGATTTACTCTGCGTTTACCAGGGATAGATCTCTGTGTATTTACACAAGTTTTTGGTTCTTAAACTTGCCCAACACAAAACGAATTCATTGTTTATGCATTCATTCCAAGATTGAGAGTTCCCATTTCGGTGTTTTAAAATGAATCTTCTGTGTATGCATTCAATTCCGAGTTGAAGTTTCCACTTCTGTGTATTAAAACGGATTTATTGTGTATCCAATCGTTGCCGAATTTTATGCTTGCTGGGATCTATTTTGGGTCCCTGCATAAATTATTGAAAGGCCTAAATTAAGTTCGTGATAGAGTTATCAATTCTGGAACTGATATTTATTGGTTCGTTGTAGGTGTATTGTAATTTTCTTTTACTGCCTGTAGGGTCTTACGAGAGATGTCCACTTGATTGATTAAATTTTAAGATTTTGTTGATAATTTCCTAAAAAATGAAATTGGGGATTTATGTTGCCCAAACGTGTAGAAGGTTTTGAACTTGTTCTTTAGTGTTTTTGTCACGGTTGTCAACTCTGTAGTTGTAGATTTCCCTTTCCATCTTTTAGAAAACAATTTCAGAATTTGATTGTGCGATTCTATTATGTTTACTTTTATTTTTTGAATTTTAATTTTGAAGTATTATAATTCGAGAATGAAGTTGGGGGATATAACCATATCTTCACCTCCTAAGTGTCTTTGCAATCATTTCCTGGTCCTTCCCTTAAGGCTTAACCGTTCCAAAATCAATTCGCTGCATTTAATTTTTTATTCAAATTTCCCAAATTTTTAGTTTTGTTTCGATCTACTTTGATCTACTTTGACTCAAATTTTTTATAAGTTTATAGTGGATATCTATTATAGACCACCATTGAATTATTCCAAGTGACCCGGATTTGTTTACACATAATAATATTACTACACTTCAAATATCTTGAGATTATATTAAAAAAAATTATACCAATAATATTGAGTAATGTAACCTTTCTCTAGCTTTGAAAAAAACATCTTTAAGAATTTCACATATCATATGTTGGAACTAATTAGAATTTCTCTTATTGTATCTACAACAATATATATTGATGGGACCACCCGGAAATACTAGCCTCGATTGACGACCTCTGCTCCAACCATTTCCAGAATAAAAAGACGGACGCGCCTATGGGCTTGAGCCCTGGTCCCACCGCGCCTGCACCTGCTGCACAGTCTAACACACAGCCTGTGCCTCCTGTTACTTTCGAGACTACTCTGAATACATTTGGAGGTGTGCACCTTGGTGCACCGTCGAACTCTCTAAAAGATCCACCAGTCCTTATAGACAACTCTCAGATTTTCGACAGGACTGTTCACTCTGTTTCACAGAAGCAACTCTTGGTTGGGAACCATCAACAGGGGGGCGGACCTGAGGCGAAACTTCCACAGCCAAGACCTTCCTATCATAAACAAGGCCTACAAAAATGCCTGCACAGAGTCTGGAGGAAAAAAAAAAAGCATCCCAAACTTATACTTTGCATGGATGTAGGCCTTACAGAAGCCTACAACCTGGCCCTGTGTGCCTTGGTTGGCAGGCTTGCATATAAAGAAAAGTGTAAACAGAGCATGGATTCTTGGATATCTACTCACTGGAAGCTGATCCTCGGATATATCCCCAAGTTTCATATACTGCAGCAAGTCTAGCTTGCCTTCATTTTCAGGAACACAGAGGACTCGACTCTCATTCTGGACAGCTTCTGGCCTATTGATGGAGGAAGCCTTATGTTAAAAAGATGGAGACTTGGTTTCAATCCCACTACGGAGTTCTTCTCCCTTAGACATGTCTGGGTCCTTCTTCCTGGTCTCCCTCTCCAGCTCTGGAATCAACAAGCGTTGAAACTTATTGGAGCCTCCCTAGGTCGCTTCTTATGTGTGGATCAAAACTCCCTTGATGCCTCAGACAGAAGGATGGCGAGAATATATGTGGAACTTAATATTCAGGAAGGTCTACCAGAGATCATAGAAATCAACTGGCGTAACCAGCTGATCACAGAGCACCTGGACTATCTGGGCATCCCTTTCCATTGCTCTCTTTGCCACAGAAACGGACACTTGATAAGGGATTGTCATAAGTTCCCCCAACCTGAAATTATCTTGGATCCAGAAGAGGAGACAAATTTTGATGGTTACATCTCATCGCCCAGCCGTTTTGTGGAGGAGGAGGCTCTAATCACTCGAGAGACTATTTCATCTGATGATTCCTTAGTTGGTAAGATTCATCATCTGTGCCCCTCTTTATATAATACTCTATCTTCTTGGGACAGACTTTACATTATTGAGCAAGGAAACAATATTTTATGTTCTTAAGTCTTGGTCGCTCCTCCGAGTTTTCCTATCCATTCTCCTTCTCTCCCCCAATCTGAGCCTGTCCCCACTGTCAGCCCCTCCTTACCTCGTCCATCACCAACAACCCAACTTTCTCCACCTGATCCTCCTACTGGGGTTTCAGCTACCCATCCCTCAATAGACATAACTGATACTCCACAATCTTGCTCTTTACCAGGTTTCACTGAATTGACCCAATCAGAAATTCAGTTAGAAACATTGTACCCGACAGCTTCATCTTCACACTCTATACCTTTTGATTCGATACCTCTCCCTACTTATCATGGTAATTCTATTTATCATCCGACCCTTCCATCTGCAGAACACCCTTCTTCATCAAACATGCCTTTACCCCCAGGACCGGATCCCCATTGGTCAAGAGGTATTGGACTCGAACTATCTCCGCTGAAAACCCGTAGTGCACGTAAGAAATCTCAGACAAGACTGAAGGCATCGAGAAACACAACTATTGTTACTAATCAAAGGGCGCTTAGAGGATTAAAATCCCTGGCTAGAGGTAATTCATGATTCTTCTTTCCCTCAACATAAGAGGGGTTGGAGGACCCCTGAAGATAGCCTCCATGCGTAGACTTTTGGAGAAAACTCAGCCGTCTATTATTTTTCTGCAAGAAACTCTTGTTAATGCCTCCGCAACCAGGGAGTTCATGCTTCGACTCCGGCCAAACTGGATGATCTGTGCAGCAAGCTCTGTGGGCACCTTGGGAGGTCTCCTGGCCTCGTGGGACCCTTCTCTTTTCGAGTTTGATCCGATGCTCAGCCCGGGTGGAATTCTTCTGACAGGAAGATGTTATGAACTTCAATCATCCTTCAATTTCTTAAATGTCCACGACCCTTGTTCTGACCGCAAAACCTTCTGGAAGCGACTGGATGATCTTGGTCTATTGGCGGCAAATAACCTCATCATTGTCGGAGATCTCAACTTAACCACCAGTCCACTAGAGATCTGGGGTGAAAAAGTGATCAGAGATCCTCTCATGAGTTTTTTCAATCATCTTTTTTACAAAAACAACTTGATTGATTTGAAACTGACCGAGATTTTACCCACCTGGAGAAATGGAAGACAAGGTGCGGCTAGTATATCAAAATGACTTGACAGATTTCTAATCTGTGAAGAGCTTCTTTCTCCTTCCCGTGGCTACCGTGCGTGGGTTAGCCTTCCTTATCTATCGGATCATGCCGCCATTTGTTTACAGATTGACTTGGGTCGATATGGGGCTAGACAACCTTTTATTTTCAATCCACATTGGTTGAAGGAGGACTCCTTCAATAATCTGGTCAGATCAACGTGAGCGGATAACTCTAGTTCTCTGCCGGGAGATCCTCAAGGAAATTTGGTTACCAAATTATCCAACTTAAAGCTACACACAACCAGCTGGTTAAAAGAGAAGAAAAAAACAGAACAGGCTGCCATCATCAAGATCGAAAAGGAGATGGATAACCTTTTCCGCTTACAGTCCCAGAAATTTTCCAATTCGGATATTCACTACAGAATTCGAGAGTTGGAGATAGCCCGTCAAATTTACCTTCGAGAAGATGAGGAAAGATGGAGATTAAAGAGCAGAATGCTCTGGCTTGCTGGGGGTGATAAGAATACCCGGTTTTTTCACCGTTTTGCCAGTGCCCGTCGAGCTAAAAAACAGATTTGGGATATTGCAGAGGTGGATGGTACAACTCACCACACACAGGAGGGCATTAAATCTGCCATTGTCAACCATTTCAAAGCATGATTTCAGGTTACCTCTGCTCCTAATCTTACAACACAGGTTGAGTTAGCAAATCGATTTCCTAAAATGGTGACAAACGAGGAGGCTCTAACCTTAGAATCCCCCTGTACAAAGGAGGAAGTATTTGTTGTTCTTAAAGGGTTCAAAAAAGAAAAAAGTCTTGGACCCGACGGGTGGTCGATCGAATTATATCTCCATTTTTTCGATATAATGGGTCAAGATCTTCTGGACGTTGTGGAGGACACCAGAACTAGAGGCGTGATCAATCCTCAGCTAAACAGTACCTATATAGTCTTGATTCCTAAATCTAATCTTCCTAGACATTTCAAAGACTTTCGTCCCATTTCACTCTGAAATCTTTGTTACAAAATTATTTCTAAGGTCTTAACCAACATAATACGTCCTATTCTCTCCAAGGCACTCTCTGAGGAGCAGCTCAGCTTCCTAAAAGGAAGGCAAATTCTTGATGTTGTTGGTGTCGCCCAGGAATGCATACACAGTCTAAAGTCGAGGAAACAACAAGCCATCCTTCTCAAGCTGGATCTCAAACAGGCATCTGACTGCGTCAATTGGAACTTTCTGCACCTAGTCCTTCTAAAATGTGGCTTTGAATTAGTATTTACCAATTGGATCTTAGGGTGCATTTCCTTGGCAACCCTTGTTGTCCTGATAAATGGGGAAGTCACCAAAACTTTCCGTTGTGAGAGAGGGCTCCGTCAAGGTTGCCCTCTTTCACCCCTTCTTTTTATTTTGATTCTTGAAGGGCTTAGTATCCTACTCAAAAACAGCCAAGCGGAGGGCCATCTTTCTGGAGTTAAAATCTCGAGGTTGACTCACATTCTGCATATCCTCTTTGCTGACGATGTGCTAATTTTGACATCGGCCAGCCTTACAGAATGGACCATCATACACTCCCACTTAAGTACCTTCTGCACTGCCACTGATTTGGAGATCAACCTACATAAATCTGTCTTCCTAACACACAATGCACAAGAGCCTTTTTTAACAGACTTAAAAGATATTTTTGGTTTTGCGACTGCTGAGCTAAAGGAGGGGTTTTCCTACCTCGGTTTTTACATCAAATCCTCCGTGTATTCTAGCAAAGATTGGCACTGGATTATTGATAAATTTGAAAGGAAAAATCTCCTTTGGTGTAACAAGCTGCTCTCCTTGGGAGGAAGATTCATACTCATTAAAGCCATTTTAGAAAGCCTCCCGGTCTATTGGATGGTGTTGGCACACATCCCAGTTACGGTTCTAAAGACCCTTCGACAACTCATTTTCTCTTTCCTTTGAACAGGCAGCAAAAAAATTTATGGTTACCATCTCTGCAAATGGGAGGTTATATCAAAACCGAAGATGATGGGTGGTTGGGGTCTCCGAAATCTTCTCATCTTCTACAGGGCACTCTCAGCAAACACTCTCTGGCGTATTCTTATGAAGCCAGGTCTCTGGCACAAAGTAATCAACGCTAAGTACTTCCCTTTTTTACCTGTACATTTGTGGCTCAGATCGGCGTCTGAGAGACCCTCCAGCGGCTCTCAAACCTGGAAACACCTGTTAAAATCACTACCCATCATCCTACATTGGCTCTCATGGAAGCCTAGTAATGGTTATTCGATTGAAATAGGCAGAGACGTCCTACTGGGATTGGGCGCACACGCCTTCCTATCACCGCAGCTACTGGCGCATCTCCATCATAAAAGTATTTTCTTCCTATATCAGATTTATTCATCTAGTGGGGGTCACCTGGGCGACTCTTGGCTCAGCAGCGTGGACCTAGCTTTAGATGTCGATCTTTCTATTGAATGGGCTGATTTCATTCGCAGGTTAACTAAATCAGGCATTTACTTACAGGACTGGCCAGACACTTTCTTGTGGACGGGAGGGGACAATTTCGGCAACCTCACAGCCAAAAATGTCTACCGTGCCATAGCTACAAAGTACTGGACCAACACTTCTGATCGATGGCGCCTCAAGATATGGAGAGGAGACTCTCCACTCAAATTGAAATTATTTGCCTGGCTCCTGTTTGAAAATAAGCTATTATTGTGGCCAAATTTACAGTCCTGGGGTTGGGAGGGACTAGGTCGATACATCTTGTGCAAATCTAATTCTGAATTGGTCGCCCATGTCTTCATAGACTGTCTGTTCTTCAGATCGGTGTGGCAGCTCATTTCGCGAGCTATATTTCCCTCAACAACTTGGACTGGTCCCACCGTTCCTTCTTGTTTTCAAAATTGGGTAAAGGACACTTTGAACCCAACGCTGCTGCCTATATCTCTCTGCTGGCGGATATGGAAGACTAGAAACACTGCCATATTCAATGATAAGACTCCTTCAGCTCGCAGTGTTGCAAATTATATCATTGTTGAGATGGTATCCTACAGGAACCAGACATCGAAGACACCTTCCAGCAGATGTATTTTTAAAGTTCCATTTGATCGGATTGTGGCTTGGTTTGACGGAGCGGCACAACAAGGCGGCTCTCTCTGTGGGGCGGGAGGGAAAATTGTAATAAACTCACACACATGTTTCCGGTGGACTCTAAGTTGTGGAACTGGTACCAATATGAAGGCTAAACTTTTAGGAGCGTGAGCGTCTCTTATCCTGGCTAGTCGTCTTCACATATCTGAGCGTCTACTTCTTGGCGACTCCAAAGTTACAATTGATTGGTTGAACGGGCTTGCAGATTTACAGGTGGTGGACCTTGAAAGCTGGAAGGAGAGAACTCGTGCTGCAACAAAACTTTTTAATAAACTTTCCTTCTCTCACATCTACCGAGAACAAAATAGTGAGGCAGATATCCTTTCTAAAAAAGCTATGTTCTTGCCTTTGGGACACATTTGCTATACAAGGTGGGAAGAAGGCAATGAAGGACCACCTACATGGATCAATCTTTGACCGATCTTCCTGTTATGAGTGTTGGTCTACCTCGGGACATGTATTGGTCTCGGCTATGATACACCTTTGATTTGTATGGACAGCCTGTTTTACATGCTTTGATCACATTTCTCGTGTCTATCATGTATGGACAGTTTGATTTTCTCCACATTTTGCCTTGTACAATCTTATATCCTTCTGAATATAAAGCGCATTTTTTTCGTTGAAAAAAAACAATATATGATGTGGCATTTACTTTGAAGTGTACACAAGTGATTCACGGATAAAATACGTTGGCACATCAATCAATAATGATATATGTGGGAATGTGCTCTTTATTGAGAACAAACATTGGCATTTACTTTGAAGTGTACAAAAATGATTCACGGATAAAATACGTTGACACATCAATCAATAATGATATATGTGGGAATGTGTTCTTTATTGAGAAGAAATATAATAAGTTAATAGTAAAAAAAACACCATATTTTATTTAAATTTTTTATTTTTATAATAATAATGAATTTTTTTAATTATTTTGTTTTATTTTATAATTTTATAATGGTGTTAAGCTATTTTCTCTTAATTTATATATTTTCCAAGTTTGTTCATTATAATTTAATAAAAACAAAATAATATTTAATTAAATTAATTATTTTTATAATAAAAATTAATCATATTACTAATTAACAATTTATATATTAACTAACAAAAGAATATGAAAGCATTTATATTATCTTGTTTGTGTAATTTGATAATACCTTCAAAGTGATCATTCACATTCACAAACCTTCAAGGTGATCATTCACATTTACAACCAAAAACAAGTCTATAACATTTTTTTTTCAAAATAAATTTACAAAGTATAATATCAATTTCACATGCACTCTAGAAATTACTCTTTTTTGGGTTGTGAATGATCATTTTAATTTCACATGCACTCTATAAATTACTTTTTTTTGGGTTGTGAATGGTCATTTTAATTTCACATGCACTTTAGAAATTACACTACTTTTTTCTTTTAAAAAAAAAAAATAATGTGTTTTTTTTAAATAAATTTATATCAATTTCACATGCAATCTAGAAATTAATTTTTTTTCTTTTGTTGTAAATGATCATTTTAATTTCAGAAGCACTCCAAAAATTACATTATTTTTTTCTTTAATAAAACAAATTACTTTTTTCTTTAATAAAACAAGATAATATATATGCTTTCATTAATATATGGTTAGTTGATATATAAATTGTTAATTAGTGATATGATTAGTTTTAATTATTAAAATAATTAATTTTATTATATTTTATTTTATTTTTAATAAATGATAATAGATAAACATAGAAAATATATAAATTAAGATAAAGTAGTTTAAAATAAATTAAATGATTATTAAATTATTAAATAAAAAATAATAATTTAAAAAAAAAAACATTATTTCTATAAAAAAAATTAATAATGATTATACGTTAAGTTAAAAATTTTAATAAAATATGTTGGTTTTTTTACTATTAACCTATTATGTTTTTTCTCAATAAAGTGCACATTCCCACATATATCATTGGTTAATGTGCCAACATATTTCATTCTTAAATCACTTTCATACACTCCAAAGTAAACGCCACATCATATATTATTGTAGATAATTCTATTTTCCTTCATTCTCACCACCTTAGATCCTCGTGGACTTGACAGTAATTGAAATTCTGATTAGTTCCAATATATTATGATATGTGAAATTCTTAAAGATGTTTCTTTTCAAAGTGAGAAATAATGATGTCTTTATTCTTATCTTATTAGAGATTCCTTAAGGTTCCTTGTGCTTCTTGGGTAGGGCCCGCTCAAGAGGCACAAGGACCCTATTGTAACTTCTATTTCTTGCATGTTTTTGTGTTATTAGTTAGTCTTTTATTTTCCTTGAAGAATTATATAGTCATGCATAATGATATTTGGTTTTTGTTAAGCCGTTGTAAATGTTAGCTTTAACATGTCTCCTATAAAAAGGGTTGGAAGCCTATTGAGATGTTTAAAGGTTATTAAACAATGATCAATATATTGCTATCAATAGATCAATAGATTAATAAGCAAAACACCGTAGAGAAAGGCAGGGACTTATGAGTCCCCTCTTCTTCCTTGGGAGGGCTCTTGAGTTCCCTAATTGAGAGCTCTTCTCTCCATACAATGGAAGAAATGACAAATGGTGAAGAAAAACAATTCCTATTCCTTGAAGAGGTGAGAGGAATGGCATATTGCAATGGTGTTTGAAGGCTTCAAAGAGAAAAGAGGATTCTCAAAGAAGAATTCTTGTAGCATAACGATACTTTGAAGATCTTATTTTCTTGGCAAACCTATGGCTCTTATTTATAGCATCCATTCATGGAAAAATGTAATTGGTTCGTAATGTGAACAAGGGGCCTTTTAGGCCACCCTCTAGACCTTGACCAACCTCCAAGCTAGATTTCACTCAGATATGAGTGTCAAATCGTGTTGGGGGTCAAACTAGAAGTGGTTGAGGGGCCGACAAGATCCATAAATGTGTTGTTCATAGAAGTGCACAACTTTTTTCGTAGACAGTCGCATATTTTGTGCACAGTGCACGTTGAGGCCTGTGTTAGCCTGCGCACTATGTGTGCGCTTTCTTTGGTGAATCTACGCACTTTGATTTGTTGACCCAATTATATAGTTTTTTTCCTTCTTGATGGATTTTGGTGTTGTATGTGGACTAATTGTTGCTGGCATTGAAGTGTTTCTTCAACCATTGTGTGAAATGTTGTGGACAATTTTTCAGTGATAACAGATGCCCCCTTATGTGTGAGGTTAGGAGCATACATATAGTCGAAATACATCAATATTTCTTTTGATGAGAATGCCATTGTAAAGAAGAGTGAAGAGACGAACTACATGATCCAGGTGGATATTGGTGGCCACCCACCTTTTCCAACTAGCTCAAAACTGTTTTCTAGCAATTTTGGCAATTTACTAATTTTAGCATTTTTAAACTTTCGGGGCCATTTTGAGGGCCTAAATGAAGGTTTTTTGGGATTGAGCTTCTCAATTATATTCAAAGGCATGATTAATCCCTCAAAATTAATCTCCTCGACAATAAATTTCCAACGGGCTATCATACGCCTAAAACGGATATCGTATGCAAAAGTTACGACCCCGCAAAGTTGATGTACTAACTTACCCAAACAGGGCCCACATGAATTTTGGCGCTTCATCTCCTAGGGTTATGTTTTTGGATGTCTAGGATTTTTGGCATTTCTATTTATTTTAAAAGGCCTTCAGAGCCTCATTGTAATCATCTTCTTGCGAATGCGAGTAGCTGTCACATCTCTTCTCAGAGATAAGTTGCCACCATTCTAGCGAGTCTTTCACTTTGTATTTTTACAGTCTCTGTATATTTATTTTGTTAATAGAAATCATGTATTACTGTATCTCTGTGTTTATGGTTGCATCTCTGATACATTTTTGTTATATTATTGGATATATGTGATATCTCTATGTATTTCTTTATTATATCTTCGCTCTCATTTCGTGTCAAAAATAATCTGGATCAGTGGTATCAGAGCAGGTTGTTCTTGATCATTTTTCAGTGCATGTCCCCAACGAGGTCCGAGTATAGAAAGTTGGGTCTCAATCTTGTCTCTCTTGAATACAATCTCTCTTTCACGCCCAAGAAACCCTCCATGGCGGAAGAAAAGAAAAACGATGGAGCAGACGATCCTATCAATTTGTTGTTTGAGCAAGCTCTCACGCGACAGAGGGATGAAATGATGGAGAATTTTTCCCACATCCTTCAACGTCTCCCGATAGCATCAGGCGCATCTTCATCAAGTGGCCACTTTGCAAGCACCTCGCCTTTTAAGGTACAGGTCAATTTTGATATTCCTATATTTCAAGGTCAGATAGATGTGGATGCCCTAGATAAATAGTTAAATCCGTTAGAAGGTTATTTATCTGTTCACAATTTTTCTGACAGAGAAAAGATCATCTTCGTGCTCCTTAAGGATCTCCCCATGTCAAACATTGGTGGGAAACTTACTGGGAGCAGATTTCCACAGAGGAGTCTGGAATATATGGGGTAGAGCCCACTTGGGATTTTTTTGTGAATGCGGTAAAGGAACAATATTACCTTGTTTGCAACTATAAGGACCAATACATGAGATGGACCACACTGCGGCAAGAGAGGGGAAAAGAAGTGTCGAAGTTCACCAATACCTTCCATACCTTGCGCACCAAGTTGGTTATCAAAGACTCTGAGTGACATTTGGTTCTGAAATACCGCGGGGCTCTACATAGATACATCCAAACTGAAATGGATTTTATGGACATCTCATCACTCGGTTCTGCTTATCGATATGTTGTTAAAATCGAGCAAAAGTTTAATAACCAGAACAAACGGGAGTTTGGATATGCAAATCCGCAACAACCAAAGTATGAGAAAGATGGCTCTAACAAACAGTCTCTCGAAAACCAGTCCAAGCCACAAGAAAAGAAGGGTCATGGGAAGACAAAGAAGGACACCGAAAAATGGTACGATTTCCACAAAATCCCCTGGCACAACACCGACGAATGTCACTCAAAACATTCATTGGTGGTTGAGATCAAAGACAAAGAGTCGAACTCTGATTCAAAATCTGATTCTGAAAATAATGGTAAAGGACAGATCATTGACGCAGACTCCACTGCTATTGTCGCGACCGCAGCAATTCAACCAGAAGAACCAACAAATCCTGCAGAGGGGGAGTGAATTTTTCATTCACAGATGTGGGTGAAGGGGACCCCACTGCATTTTATTATTGATAGCGGAAGTCAGAAGAACCTCATCTCAGCAGAGGTCGTCAAACAGTTGGGATTGTCGACAACACCACACCCGCAACCATACAACATCGGGTGGCTTTGCCAAGGACAAGATCTTTGTGTCAGCCAACAGTGTCGATTGTCATACGACATCTAGCCCTTCAAGTATGAGGTATTATGTGATGTTTCCCCATTGGATATCTGTGATGTTCTCTTGGGCCATCCATATATGTGGAGACGCCATGTTTTTTATGAGTCTCAATCCCACAGTGTCATTGTTTCTCTAGGGGGTCATCTCTACAGAATACCAGAGGTAATTTTGAATATTGTTCCACCTAAATAGTGACACAAGGTAGTATCTCATACTACAAGTTAGTATCTCATACTACAATATGTTCAAAAGGGGAACAGAAGGACACGACAACCACTACAGCCTCACCCCAAGCACCTTCTATCCAACGGAAGAAGATCGATGAGGTTGCAGCAAAGCGCAAATATTCCTTCTGCACACCGTCCCTCATGTAGCTCAACTTGTTGAACAACCTCAGCCTCAATAGGTTTGTGACATACTTTCACAAACTGAGCAGTGCAGCATCTCCAGCAAGGCAAGTAGCTCACCAAGATGCAGATTCAACAAACGCTTTTCCCTCTCCCCCGGGAACTCAACGCAATGGAGACCATTGCTTCCTAAGGAGGGAGGATTGACCCAGGTGGATATCGATGGCCACCCACCTTTTCCAACTGGCTCAAAACAGTTTTCTAACAATTTTGGCAATTTACTATTTTTAGCAGTTTTAAACTTCTGGGGCCATTTTGAGGGCCTAAATGAAGGTTTTTTGGAATCGAGCTTCTCAATGATAGTCAAAGGAATGATTGAGTCCCCAAAATGAATATTCTTGACGATACCTTTCCAACAATCATACACCTAAAACGGAGATCGTATGAAAAAGTTATGACCCTGGAAAGTTGATGTACTAGCTTACCCAAACGGGATCCACATGACTTTTGGCACTTCATCTCCTAGGGTTAGGTTTTTGGATGTCTAGGGTTTTTGGCATTTTGATTTATTGTAAAAAGGCCTTTAGAGCCTCATTGTAATCATCTTCTTGCAAATGCGAGTATTTATCACATCTCTTCTTAGAGATAAGATGCCACCATTCTAGCGAGTCTTTCACTCTGTATTTTTACAGTCTCTGTACATTTATTTCGTTAATAGAAATCGTGTATTACTGTATCTTTGTGTTTATGTTTGCATCTCTGATACATTTCAATTATATTATTGGATATCTGTGATATCTCTGTGCATTTATTTATTATATCTTCGCTCTCATTTCATGCCAAAAATAATCTAGATCACTGCGAGAGAGATCCGTCGGACAGAGAGGGAAAACTGTGGGACCCAAACCTTTCTCAAGGGAAATAAAATAAAATATTTGTACAAACGAGGAGGGCATGCCCCATGATCATGTCATGAAACCAAAATGTGGGATTGTAACTGATGATGAATGTTGATGTAGATAACTGCAGCGCGCTCGGGAGCGGTTGATAATGAAAGATGACAGTTATGAAAGGTGAACGGACTCTGAAGTGAGGCAAGGATGACTGTAAGAATTGTCGATGACTCATAGGCATTGATGGCCTAAAATATGCAGAGGTCTTTGGCTGGTATGAAACAACTGCAATAGTTGCATAGTAAGACCCACTGTAACATGAGAGTTTGTTGAATTTGAATGTTATGGGAGTCAATGGAATCAGAGAGCAATGATGATTCTCTATATGTCATCTGAGACTCCTCATTGAAAAGGTAATGAGAGTCAAGATATTGTCTCCCTTATGGAAATTGTGTTGATGTCGACAGGAAGGGAGACATGACTCCAAGAAGCAAAGGGCTTCATGAAATCCACTGAGAAATATATGGTATCAAGTACAGACGGGTAACATGAACGAAGTCAATTTGAGGTGGGACTCAAAACTGCCCTTGGTTGGGGTGTTGAAGGATGATTGGCAACAACCCTAAAACTGAATCTATCATTAGGGGGACAACTAGATATGGGGTTAAATTGTGCCAAAGGCAAACAAAGTGGACAAACTCAGAGATCATGGGTATATGGACTCGGGATACTCGGGGTTTTTGAACAATGTTGAAATGAAAAGAGAGGGGATGCCCCAACCAAGGGTGACATGGGTTGCTTTGCCAGGAAAAAGAAGGCCATCAAGGATGATGACGAAAAAGCTATGAATATATTGAAAACAAAGGCTTTTTACAATTACCAAAGAAATAAAGAATAATTTGGGTTGAGTATACAGATACAGAAACGGGTGCCCTAGTGAAAGATGGCTTGGCCTGTGAGGGCGCAAGTTTGTGAAAGAGAACTGGTGGAGGGTGGGGGCCCCATGGGTGGGTTTCTATATTAGGTAAATGGATGGAGGACAATATAGATGGGAAAATAGATGGTGAATGAGATGGAGGGATAATGATACCATGGAGGTGCAGTCAATAGAACCAAGATGATATGACCTCGGAGTCTGTTGGGAAGGTTAGAAATATGATGAGAAGAAGTATGGGGTTCATTCTCAGAAATTCAAAATACGATCAGGACTCCCATCCCTAGGGGGTGAAATCAACATGAGTGTCAAGCTACCACGAGGAACTATGAATGGGACAACTCATGTGGGGGAGAGTACTACCAGTTGACAGTACCCAAATGTGATAGAGGTAAAGATACTGCAGAGCCGGATGTAAGGACCTTAAAGGTAAATGTCAGAGGGTGTGACTAGGATATGCAATTGATTTACAGAGGGAATAATTACATGCCAGCTTCGAACATATACCTGAAGGGGTTGTAAGCTTGTTGAACAAGTACCTGCACACATGAAAACCAAACACCCATTGTGAGCATTATCTTATGATAAAGAACATATAACAGCTATTTGATAAAATTGAAAGTGAGCATGTGTACCTGAACGTGACATGAGAAAAATAATCCTATGGGGCCAAGTGAAGATGATGACCTGGGGAATGTGAATGTGTAGATGGAGGGACCATGATCCCATGGTCAACAACGGATCGGAAAATGGAGGGTTTGGGCTCTTGTAACACAGTGTGGAAGTTGGGGAAAAGGGGCTATATATGGCTGGTGGGGCCACAATGCTACCTCATTTGTACCTGTCACTATTGTTGAGATGACAAGATAGTTGTTAGGAGATTTTGATATTGCGAGAGTGTGAGGTTGTCGATCCGGGAGTGGCGAGAGATAGGTTAGTGGTCCTATCATCCCGCATTTTGTGAAATTCATAGTTTGTAGGTAGGGGTTGTACAGAGGGTCATACAGGGGATTTTTAAGGGTAGGGGCCCACCAGTGCACAAGAAAAGGAGGAATACCCATGCATATGTGCACGGGTATAACCCAATTTCCCTCACATAATGTGTGGTTGTGTTGGACACAACCATGCATGTGGGCATGAGGTTTAGGTAGACAGGCATGCATGAGATGCATGTCTTTCTGACTGACAGCTACGCACTCGTGCGCATTTGTTTCTTAGACAGATGTGCATTATTTCACAGTTGTGCAAAGAACAGGTGTGCACCTGTCTGGGTGAAATCCGTGCACTATGGGCAAGGCTAAGGGTATGTAATTTTTGATATTTTGATGCTTTTTAATGGATGATGAGGTTGACCAAATGTTTCTATGTTGATGTAGATGATCATATGAGCACATGGCGCTATGTCGCTCCACTGGAGAGAGCATGACTAGGACCAGTTACGGGAGGCGGTGAGAGAGAAGTCGAGCATGCAGAGACACTTGGAAGCCTGCAAGTTGCTCAAGTTCTTTGAATGCCCTTTGATATGATCGCAGGAGTTCCTGCTACAGTATCTTATTGGGATTTGGAGCACTGATATGGAGTGCTTCATAGTGAGAGAGGAGCAGTTGACATTCTCTCTGATAGAGGATGTATATTTCTTGACGGGGTTCCCATTACATGGGATGGCCCTGCCTGTTGAGCCGCATCTGCCAAAGGATGATCAGGTGGAGACCATGGCAGCTCGCCACTGTACTAGGACAAACCCTATGTCAGATTCGATCATCTGCATCAAGGCCATCAACGACTTACTGACTGAGTGCATCGTCGCGATGGTGGTGAGGATATACGGATCCTTGGGAACTCAACGGATCACTGGTGGTCAATTGAGGGTAGTGGAGAAGGCCCTCGATGGGGACCTATTTGCATGGGGTGTGCTTATGCACACTAAGATGATGGGGCAACTGAACCGGTGTCAACGAGCAGACTCTGATGATTTCACTTTCAGGTTCGTTCTGATGGCCTGGTTTTTAGAGAGGGCACCTATGTTTTTCTCAAGGATCCTGCTAGATCCCACAGGGCGACAAGAGCCGTGACCGATGCGGTGGGCCCACGTGTTGGCCCGACATGGACGCAAGGAGGGTGGCCATTATTTCATGGCCACGGTGTCTTGAGTGTGGCGCCATATGCCATAGGTTTTTTTGAGGTATCCATACACGGGTATGGACTACCTCCATGATCCAGACATGGTGTTGCCTCCTGGGAGGACTGGGACCAGCAAGGTACTTGTTATAGTTTTATGTTTTGTGATTTTGATAGATAGCATTGATTATATATGTATATGGATGCTAAAACTATCTCTAGTGTTGGTTTGTAGTGTGGGACCCTGAGGACAAGAGGAAGAGGTTTTCAGGGAGTCGGCTCACCGAGGGTCGGCTCGATAGGCATCGGTAGAGCCGAGGGTGGGACAAGGGTGGTGGCAAGATGACATTGGTGTTGGACCAACGAGAAAGTCATGGGGATATTTCAGGCTCATGCTAGAGGATATGTGTCGATGTTTTGAGCGAGTTCTATAGGGTGTGCCTGAGGGAATGTGGGCCCACATCTAGGACGAGGAGGTCTTGGAGTAGTGCATGGGAGTACCAGCAGAGTGGCAGGCCTTGATCCATCGAGCAGCAGTTGCGAGGGCAACGATGACTGGTTGGATGCCTCCTGGACCTAGAGGGCCCCCAGCTAGTGGGGTGCCTCCAGCTAACAAAGGACCTATATGTACGGTCTTGGGAGCCCAATCTTGTATAGGGTACTTGATACCCATTTTGTACTCATAGGGGTGAGGGGGTTCATGGGCCTACGGGGGATTGTCCATGTATATTTTTTGTAAACACTGATGACCTTCATGATATATATGTGTCGATGTTTCGAGCGAGTTCTATGCTTTATGTGTCGAGCGAGTTGATCATACGTGTCTCTATGCTTTATGTTTTGTTCTATGATGCATTTTCTATGTGTTGTGAAAAATGTATGATGTTATGTATAAAATGTCGTTTAATGTGATAAATTTCAATCTAATACTAGGTTAACCATGTGATCTGCTACTTGATTAAGATGCCTTGGAATATGTGTAAATGTGATGGAGTCAAAGTTGCAAGATAGGAGTCTAACTTGCATATATTTGTGAAAGAGGAAAGGATCGTGAACATGATATACATTGTTGAGTTGCAGGATGAAAAGCTGGGAATCTAAAAGAACGTTAAGGTGACGAATGTGGCGGTGACTGGCCTCAGTGAGGAGACCAATGAAAACATCATATTCATCTTGGTTGTTGGTGGTCGAGCCCAAACATATTCCACTAGAGTGGAGAAGAATATGTGACAGGGTATAGAGGGCCCAAGCGGTCGAAGCAAGATTCTGGGTCCAGCAGCTGGCATCGTCAATGTAACCGATGTGGTAGGCTAATGGATGATGCATCTATCAATAACATGGATGATAGATCAGACATGAGGAGTGGGGGCAATAAATAAGACTAAAAACTCTACAAATGTGTACAAAGAGAAACCTAAGGTAGGGGAGATATGCTTAGGCATAAAACTTCTTTAAGTACAACCCATTGACTGGTTCTTTGAGAGGGTATCCTTTTGGAGAGGCCAAGATGTAGGCTCCTTTAGTGAGGCAATGTTGGATGATGAAGGGTCCATGCCATAATGACTCGAGTTTCCCATGTTCGAGAGTATCATGGGTGATATCGTAGGCTAACACAAGATCGCCTTCTTTGAATGAGCGAAGGTTGACATGGTGGTCGAAGGTGGCTTTGGACCATTTTTTATCTGCCTCATTGTGTTGTAATGAAGATCGACGATCTTCATCAATCGACTCTAAGGTCAGCAAGCACTGCTCCATTGGAGCAGTGTCAGGTAATAGCTCAATGGCAGTGTGTAACGTGGTGATTTCGCACTCGATAGGGAGGGTGGCTTCGATCCCATGGACGAGGTGGAACGGTGTAAAATCGGTGGCAATTTTGACTACTGTGCGATAAGCCCATAAAGAGGAAAACAACATATGATGCCAGTTGGTCTTATGTTTGTTGACAGTACATTGTAGCATGGTTTTGAGGACTTTATTGACCGCCTCTACCTATTCGTTGGAATGAGGGTAGTATGGGGAGGCAAACTCATGGGAGAAGCCTAACTTTGAGGAGAGTTCTACATAGATCTCGTTCTCAAAGTGCTTACCATGATCGGGCACGAGCTGTATTGGGACTCCAAATCGGGTAATGACATGGTTGAAGAAAAAATGCATCGATGTGTCAGCGGTGTTGTTAAATGTGGGCATGGATTCGACCCATTTGGTAAATTAATTCACCACCACAACAATTTACTTGTGTGCATTACTAGATGGAGGATGGAAAGTCATGCACTCTATGCCCCATTTACAAAAGGGGTTGGAGGTGATGACTCGGTGTAGAATATTTGGTGTAGCTCGTGATTTGTTTTCATAAAGCTGGCATTTGTCACATCACTTGACAGCATGGATGTAGTCATGAAACAAAGTGGGCCATAATTACCCTGCTCGAATGATTTTTTGGGCGGTGGACATACCTGAGAGGTGACCACCGCAAGCATCGTTGTGGCAATTGTTCAATACTCTGTCAGCTTTGTCGATGGTAAGACATTGTCGAAGAATGCTATCGACCCCGCGTTGATAGAGAATGTCTCTGATGAGGAGGTATCGGGGGGCCTAATGGAAAACGTGTCAATGATCATCTCGAGAGAGATGAGACCCAAACTTATGTACGAAGGTAGACGAGGAGGTCGTCCTACCAGGGGTAATCAAAGGGGATGAAGAAGAGGTGTTCATCGGGGAAATCCTCATTGATGGGGGTAGATTTGGCGTCGGAGGGAAAAGTCGTAATGAGTTCGGCTAGGACTAGGGATTTCTTGGTTTTGGGAGTAGAGAACTCCAGATCGTATTCCTGGAGGATAATGATCCATCGAGAAAATTTTCCACTAATATGCCTTCGACTAAGCAAGTACTACATGGGGTTGGAATCTGTTATGACCTTGGTAGTTCAAAGAAGAATGTAATGTCGTGGTTTTTGGACTGCGAGGACAACTACTAAGCCGAGTTTCTCATCATGATTATACTTCAAGGGTGGCCCTAAAAGGTTTTTACTAATGTAGTAAATTACATGTTCACACCCATCACCCCCTAATTGGATGAGGACTCCTTCTATTGAGACAATTGAGGCTAACAAGTAGAGGATGTAATCATGATCATAGTATGGGGGACTAATCAGAGGGGCATTGGATAAGGCGATTTTTAAATCATAAAAAGTTGTTTGAGCATGGTTGCCCATCAAAATGGGATATCATGACGTAGTAAGTGGAGAAAACCATGTGCACGAGTGGCGTAGTCTAGCAAAAAGCAACGAAAAAAGTTGGCTTTGCCTTGTAGGCTTTGTAGTTGGCATGAATTCCTCGGTGGTGGAATTTTTTTGATATCTTGGACCTTGAGGGGATCCAGAGTGATGTCATGTTGGGAGACAATGAACCCAAGGACGCGTCTGATAGTGACACAAAATACACACTTGAGGGGGTTCAAGTGGATATTGAACTGGCGACATCGTTGGAAAACGATGTGTATGTCATGTAGATGTTGGGTTCTCTTTTTGGACTGAGCAGTGAGGTCATCCAAATAAGAAAGGATGATGCAAGCAAGATCATGAAAAACATAGGTCATGGCCCGTTGAAACGTAGCACTGACATTTTTTAGTCCAAAAGGCATGACACGATAAGAAAAGGTACCCCAAGGGGTATTAAAAGTGGTTTTATACTGATCTACTGGATGGATTTGGATTTGGATTTGATTGTAGCCGAAGAACCCATCCATAAAGGACAGTGCCTCGTGGTCGGCATAGTCATCGATGATTTGGTCGATGAAAGGGGTTGGAAAGTTGACTTTGGGACAAGCGTGGTTGAGATCACGAAAGTCTGTGAAGACACGAATAGTGCCCTGTTTTTTGTTAATGAGGACAAGGTTGGAGACCCACGAAGTGTACACAATGGGGTAAATGAACCCGACGGCGCGTAACTTGTCAATTTTGGCTTTGATAGCCGCAGCTTTGGATGGGTGAAGGGGGCGTTGTTTTTTACGAATAGGGGTGACATCTGGCCAAGTGTCGATTCGATGTTCGACTATAGACGGATCGAGGCCGGGCATCTCTATATATGACCAGGAAAAAATATCTCGTTATTCCTAAGAGAGAGCTTTGTAAGAAATGAGTTCTTCAGGGGAGCATGCGGTGCCAATAGTGATTTCTTCTATGATTCTCGGTTTAATGGAAATGTCAATTTTGAGAGTGGGGGAGATGTTGGCCATGTTTCCTTCTTCAAAAGCATCTGGGGTAGGGATAGGGTTGTTGAACCAGTCTATATGCCCTGAAGGAATAAAATCCTTGGTTTTGATTGCGCACATGGAGGCTTGGATAGGAGGGTGAAAGGCCTCTTGTGAAAGAAAAAATGCTCGATGATGGAGCTCATTCCATGGGAAATCGGGGGTAGTGAGTTCCTCTAAGATATCTTCATCGCAGTGAAAAATGCGAGAATACAGGGGATCCTAGGAGGTGACAGGGGGAATTGTCAATGGGTAAGTGTTATTGTCCTCAAGTGGTGAGGACGTAGACGGGATATCATGTATAGGTTGTGAGGGATTGCTGGACATAAAATAAATGTCCTGTTATTATGGATGGTACCTCATTTGCTCGGGGACTAACGGTGAAATATATCGAATATCAGTAATGTGAGCCTTAGTAGGGAGTGGCTGAGTGGTCTCTAGCCGAGATTTTTGGCGTACTGCGGCTAACGTTTGGAAAAATTGAGGAAGATCCTTCTAGAAGTGGAAGCTTCTATTAGGTCTTCTTACACTTGACTTATTCTTCCTTGTTTCTAGGCCTTATTAATATTGACCTTTATTACATGGAAATATATTATTCTACCTACGTGAGGGGTTAGGTCCCTAACAAATTCACTATTGTCGAAATAATTGACATGGGCACTCAGAATAAACTAGGTAGATAATATACCAAGAAAATACAATGGAATCTTCCTATTATTATAGGGAGATTTATCAAATACTATAAACCACCTATCCATCCAATCAGCTTTATCGAAGGAGGGGATTGGTTGGTTCTATGCTCAATAAACAATTGGACAATCATCACTTTTGTTATGTGTAGATCTTTCATCTCTTCCTTTCATATGTGATAAGGAAAGAGGACATGGTTCTCTAGTATTCTTAAGATCACCAATTAGATTTATAATTTCATGTAAACATTGTTTAATTTCTATATATCAGTCTCCTTAAGGTGGTTGGGGGTTAGGGTTTGGGTTAGGACCAATTTTATTCCATAGCTAAATAAAAACAAAAATAATACTAAAACTATGTAAATTTTATGATTTTACAAATCTAAAAATGATATTTCCAGTAAAACCTACCTATAAATGAGAGTTGTTTTATAATAAATTTTGAGTACTAATAATGTCAACCTCCCTCTTTTCATCAAGATCACATCATCACATCAAAACTTAAGGAATCAAAAACAAAAAGTGTACATATATTGAAGGGAAAAAAAATGAAAAAAAAATATGTCAAAGAAGGAAAAAAGAATAAAGAAAAGATCATAATAAGAAAAATGTATAGAGAAAAAGGGTCATAACTATTTTGTATATTTTTTTACATAGAGAAATGTGCATGCATGATATTAAAAATGACCACACTCCTTCTTAGTATATGCACATATTTTGACATGAAAATCATACATGGATTATATGCACATATTTTGACATGAAAATCATACATGGATTCAAGGTGGATGGAGGTTCAACAAGGGCTAATGTTATTTAATAGGATTGCATAAGCATTCTCAAACCATATATGTTTTTCTTAAATTCAAAATGTTTGTACACTTACATTGAAACAATTTTGTGAATTTAATAGGATTGCATAAAGATTCTCAAACCATATGTGTTTTCCTTCCATTCAAAATGAGTGCACACTTGCATTGAAATAATTTTGTAAACGAGTTTCAAACAAAGAAATTATTTCAATAGAAGTCAATTATCAAATCAAAATGCATTTATTTCAATAAAAGTCAATTATCAAATCAAAATGCATATGGATATGGAGGTATCTCTAAACCTGGAAAAGTAAATAAACAAATAAATTTGAAGTTTAATCAATTATCAAATCAAAATGTATTTATTTTAATAAAAGTCAATTATCAAATCAGAATGCATATGGATATGGAGGTATCTAAAAACCTTGAAAAGTAAATAAACAAATAAATTTGAAAAGTCAAAAATGTGGGATTATTTTGATGGATTATGTAAATGTAATCCAAATAAATGTGAAATATGAACTTAATTTTTATAAAAGATAATATGTAATTAATTTTAAAGCATTACTAAAAGAAAAACTAAAAATAAAGTTGAATCATATGTGCACTTTGGTTATCGTTGAAAATTCGCATGAGAATAGATCTAAATAGATTGCAAGTAGTAAGAGTCTGTAAATTCCATATCTTTGTAAAGTAAATTCCATGAAAGTAGATGGCATATTCTCGCCAACAAATGACCAATTGGACAAATAAACAAACGTACAAACAAGCCTAGGATCGTCTTCTTCTATCCATCTCTGCTAAAAACTGGAAAAATAGGTCGAGTATTTGTTTTGTTTCATCTTCCATTTAGCTGACCATTCGGGTCGAATTCAAATTAGTTCATGTTAATAAAGGAATTATTGTTTTTGTGCTGCTGTGTAAAAGTGATGAGAATTTTTCCCAATTTTATTTATTTTTAATTCTTTTTATTCGATATATGACAGACAAAACAAAATAGAAAATAACAAAACTTGTATTTTACTGATTTTTTTTATAGGTATTTATTGGATTCAAAATAAAATCCGAGATCACCGTTTAATTATCACTAAAACATATTAAATAACAATCCAGAAAGTGATTTATTATGTGAATATATGTTGGAATCCTCATTTTAGAGAGTATAATAACTTGCTTTCTCTCTATATAGATAAGAAATGTTTGTGAATTCATATTTCAATTTTATGTTTTCAACAAAAATAATTAGTGTTTTTAATTAAAACATAAACAAAGTAGCAATCATTTTTATATGTGGTCACTGTATATTTTGGAAAGGTTTTTTTCCCTTTTTAATAATGAAAGAGTGTGTCACCTTTGTGACATTAAGAAGGTTGAAGATGAAAAGCAGTGTCTCTTAAATTGTCCAGCCTAAACCCATATTAGATCTCATTTTCAAAATATTTATCACACTACCAACTTTTCTAACCTCTTAACTCAACAAAAGTATGGTGATCTTGGAAAGCTTCTCTTAATGCTTTTCGAGCACAGAAACAAATTTCTAAAGAATCCCGAGTAATCACTTACCCTCTTAAGGTCTGATAGACCAATTCGGTCAGTCTTAATGGACGTTAATCATCATCATCATTATCATTTTATTGGTCTTTATATTGTTTACAGTTATTTATAAATTTGTAATAATTATGTATTTATTGATCTTTATATTGTTTATGGTTATTTATAAATTTGTAGTTAGAGAACTAATAGTATGGATAACATTAAGATAAAATAGATTTTATTTATTTTAAAAATGCAAAATCTATAAACAAATTTAAAAAGTTTTAAATAAAATATAATCTTGTAATGTTTTTGGATATTCTCAAACATCCTCCTATTTATTTTTTCACTCTAAAAATTTGAGGTGAAAGAGAAATCAGAAAATGATCCTGGAGCTATATAATTCTTTGACTTGGCAGGTATTTGTCCACACACCATGCAACGAGTTCTTTACAATCAAAAACCTTGGGAACACACCTATCACTAGCGATTCCAGATGCTCAAATTACATCTTTTTGTGCAGGAGGAGAAGTATAATATGAATATTCTTTTGACCACTGGAAGTTCTGGTCTTCACGACCAAATATATTCAAAGTATTACCACAAAGTTGTTGTCTAGTTGATGTTGCCATAGGTTGATGGGACTATTTCTTCATTTGGATAATAACCTCATATAAAAAAATTTGGAGAGATAATAATAATTTAATCCCTTGGAAAATAATGATCTTTTCGAAGCCTGCACAACAGTTGTTAGCATTAAACAACACTTAATATGTATTGGGAACGAGAGAGAGTTTGAATATGAAACTTTTCATGAACCGAACCCACGAACCCATGGTTATGGATGATCAAAAATATACTAAGTGTAGAAAGACAGTCAGTCGGACTTGCATGAAAAAAGAATAAAATATTTTGGAGCTCGGCACCCACGACAAAGATGATGGTCAAAATGTAGATCACGGAACTTGGGGTGCAAAGTGAAACCACTCAATTGAAAAATGGCTAAGTGTAGTGGCGGACTTATGACATGAGAAAGTGGATGGAGATGAAGGTCTGCCAACCCACGAACCCGCCAATCACTGAAATATGACTAAGTATAGTAACAAGAAAGGGAGAGAAGAAAGGACAAAAGAAAAAGGGAAATAAGGGGAGGTGTAGAAGAGGGAAAAGAAATGGAAAAAAGAAGTTTGAAAGATAGAATGTGGAAGGAAAACAAGGAAGCACAAAATGATCTCAACAGGTGGTTCTATGCAGTCCTGGAATTTCAAATTTACCCCGTTTGTCAACTAAAAATTTAATGAGGGTCATTTTTTTTTCATGCATGTCATTTTAAGTGTTAAGTGGATTCGTAAGCATCAATTTTTTGTGTTGTTATGTACAAATTTCATTTTTATAAATTTTTCATGTGCAATACTTTCCCCTCAACATGGAAAAATATGCACTTCCACAATTTTCCAACTTGTTTATTGGTTACATGGGCTATATTTTCATAAATGACACTTAAAAGGGTGAATAAAATTGATTCATTTTATAAATGACTCTTGAAAGGGTGATTAAAATTGATTAATTTTCACAAAATTAAAATTAGATTGCAGTTAAAAGATTATGCAAACTAAAGTAGACAAAAATTGTATCATTTCAGTCAAGAAAGACATGGTAAAAACCTTTCAAGTCATAATAACCATATTATACTATTATGATCAACGATTAGGATATGGAAAGCCTCAAATGAATGTAAAATGCTCCAAAAATAAGAAAGATTCTTTGGAAAATAAACCCTTATTTTAATTATTTATCTGCATCAAATAAGAAATAATCCTCAAAAGCATGAGGAGTATTACCTCGGACAAATACTGAAATGGCATGCTTGGTGTAGTGCGGTGCAAAAAGCACTCCAAATTCAAATGCAAAGAAGCTCTCAAATGAGACACAAGCATTTCATATCTTGAACAACAAGACGATTACGGTCGGTCATATAAAAACCCCAAAGAAAAAGAAAGCACTGTCAAATTCTCCAAAGAAAACAATCCTCCTTCTCCCACCTAATAAATCAAAGCCATAAGGTATGCAACATGACAATTTACTCCAAACGCTCAAGCACCACTGAAAAAAACTCAAATCCCCTTCTTTCACAACTGAATTCTCCAGCATTACTAATAGAAAAATTTTAAAATTCAGAACCCCAAATTTGAAGAATCTAGAAAGTCCAAAGCTCAGTCTTTTTTTGAATTATGGGACCAAAAGAACTTATCAAAAGTCCCTTGAGGGATTGATCGGAGGATAGATTCAAGTGACATTCTGATGTGTTAGGTGAATGATGAGAAATCCCATATCGACGAGGAGAGAAAGAAATAACTTATGAATCGTCCCTCGAGGAATCGATCGAAGGACATAGTCGAGTGATTCTCTAATGAGTTAAGCGAGTGATGAGCACTCACATATCGACAAGCAGAGAAATCAATAACTTTTGAATCTGCTTAAGGGAGTGCACGAAAATCGATCCCCGGATGTTGAATATTTAGACACTAAAATTACTGTGTAAAAATTTTTCGCTCTGCACAGTTGGTGACAACTTGCATTATAAGTTATACAGTATAGTATAATATAGACTTGGTAATAGCCTGTAGGTTGTAGGTACCTGAGACAACTATTAGAATTTATGATGGGTACCCTAATCAACTAAACATCAATTTGAAGACTTGAAAATTTTGATGCTTGTAAATATTGAGCTGTAGATTTCGAATTTACTTGTCAAATACGATTTTAAATGGAAAAAATGTCTTATAAGATGCTAAATTCCAAGTCTGGTTCCATGTAATGCATCAGACCAAAAAGAAATGACAATTGTTTGGATTGGCATGATGGAATATTGTATAATACAACGACCCAAAAAAATAACGGTTGTTTGGATTGGTGATGTTATCTCCATATCCTAGGGATAACTAAGGAGATAATGTCTCAAGGCCCCAAGGTTGCAGACATGGAGTACCGAGAGATAGATGGATGATTGCATCCACTTTCACATACAAAGGCCCACTTCACCACCACACATCTCAGACTCATCACAATAGTATCTGCCACACCAGCTTGCTTCTAGATGACATTGGGTCTTGATCCATGAGGTAACAAGCCAAGTATTATGGTGAGTGACATCTCATTATTTGAGGCATTTGAGTGTGTTCCATTTAAAGCTTCTTTTGTTTATGTAACCTATGCTTGGAAGTTATGCTCTTTTCCCTATTTCACCTTGGTGGTTGACATTGTGCTCTAGTAAGTGGTCACCCTTAGGGATGGGAATGATACTTGGCGGTCCCCTTGAAAATTCATCGTTCCATTCCCGATCATACTTATCATTTTCCACATTTCATCCTCTCATCTCCCCATCTTTTGGGATTTTTAGGTGTACTGACCCAAGAAGGGATTGTCCATAATTTCATAGGAAGAAGGGGTTGAAGGCCCAGAGCGAATGTAGTTGGAAAAAGATAAAATCTAAATCATAACCTTCTAGATGCTCTCCCAAAGAGGTCTTGAGAAAAATGAAATGTCTCTCCTAAAAATTCAAAGACCTGCAAAAGAAAACATATATATATATATATATATATATATATATATATATATATATATATATATCTGTCTCACATGTTGAGGGATATACATAAGTGTGCTACAAGATATACTTTACCCCCATGGCACTCTGTGTACCTCTCCCTTCAAGTGACACTATGGTACTTCCCCCCAAACTATGTGTTACCCCATAGGGAGTACCCAATTGTTATGGACCTTAATTAATTAATGGCATTAAATGGGATTGGAAAAAGAATGCATTGAAAACGAAAGTGGAGCACGCCCTCTACAAAGGCACCCATAAATGAGACACTAAGATCCCTTGTATGTCATGAACCCCATGTGAAAAACTATTTCCCTCACCCACTTCATCTTCTCCACATGGCCTAGAGGGGGGTCCATTTGGGAAACACTCGTTGACTTAGGGAATGATTCACCCAATAGGTCACTTTGTCAACCCTCCCATACATAAACTTGGAAAGTTCCATAAGGTATTTGATCACTTGTTTAATTTGATGAGATGGTTTTTGATGCACATGCTGAGGTGGCTCTTTTATTGATTTGATTTACTTATCATGATACATTTGACTTGATATCCTTGGAGGGCGTATTCATTGTTTTTGCAGGACCTTGCTTGGTGGAAAGTTTTGGAAGAATAAGCCTAGCTTGGGATTCCTTGGGGCATGAAGCTCACATGGTGGATACCATGGCCCACACATCGGGTGATGATGACAGCCTTTGGATGTTTGAAAGAAACCATGGAATATCTCACCTAGCCCCTACAAGCCCAACGGTTTTCCTTTGGAGGTCAAAATGCCACTTTGGAGGACTTAACGTCACCCCAGGGCTAGGGTTTTGGTGGTGGTGTTGTTGACTTGATTGACACTTGGAATTTGATGGAGGAGACCCTAGCGCATGAGAGGGAGGACTTTGGAGGCCCAATGTTTCACCTCCAAGCTCAAACGACTTGCTAGAAGTGCCAAAACGTCATCGTAGAGAGGGTTGACATCATCTTTAAGGTTTCTTATGTACAATTTTTAAGTTAAATTTGAATTTAATATTGTAAAGGGGAAAAATAAAGGGAAATGTCTCCCTTATTTTGTGGTTTAACCTAACTTAAGTGGACAAAAACGTTTTAGGAGTTTTGTCTAAAAAAGAATAATTTCATTTCATTTTAAACCATAACTCATCCATCTTGGAGAGAATACTTGGTTGAAATTTGCACCCTACTTGGGAAAATTCTCTCTCTCTCTCTCTCTCTCTCTCTCTGGTTTGTCACTTTTCTTGTCGAGTAAAGTGGTGTGCTAGCTCTTGGAGGCTTTTTCTCTTTCTTTGGTGATGAAGTTTCTTGGTAACTAGGGTTTTTCTTTGCATGTTCTTGGAATTGGTAAGAAAATATGCATATTGTTAGTTCTTCTTTCTTTTTCCATGGTTTTTCTTGGATATATCCTTGGAGGAAGATAAGATCATATACCCTCCACCAAGTTGTATCATTGTTGTTTGCTGAAAAAGTTATTACAAAGGTTGCTAGGAGGATTAAAAGGGCTTACACCCTCCTAGATTTTACCTTGTTAGGGTTGCTTGCACAAGGGATTAAAAGGGATTACACCCCTTGAGAAATAGGAGGCCTAACCTAGTACAAGAAGACTTCACAACCCATTTGTAAAGGCACTAATCATTTATTGAATTGGAGAAATAAAATACTTGCACTGAAATGCATGATTTTTTGAGATATTGAATTTGTTCAAGTTGGAATCTTTTATTAGGGTTATAAGTTTTCTTATTCCCTAAGGGCATCCTCTTTAAGCCAAGAGATTTGTTGTTGTAATAAAATTAAATCTACAACCATTAGAGTTGCAAAAAAAAATCTCGTTTACTTGTTGCACACTTACCAACTGCTGAAATTTACTTATAAACATCTATTATTGTTCTACTACTCATTATCTATCTTTTTTACCGATTACTTGTTGATTTTTGTGGTTGTATTTTTCTGTTGTACCAATTGTCTGCTACAACCACTTGGATGTTATAATGACTTGTTGATAACATCATATAACAGCCCTCTAATACCACTGAAGTTTGTGTTAAAGTATTGGGAACTAATCTACTTGTTATATGCTTCATTTCTCAATAAATCTTTGATGCTTTGAGTGGTTAAATATGTAGAAATTAGCTTTATTCCTTGTTGATATATACTCTTGTTTACTATTGTAGTTTGGGACAGAAATCTTAACTTGATTTTCCACATAATATTTTAGCTTGTATACTTGTCTCTTCTTATGTCTTGGGTAGGTACAACTATCTTCCGTGGGTACTCAAGCACTTGGAAACCATTAACCATCTTTGATACTTGTTCCCAACCACTTTCCACTCAGTAGTTTGACCTATAGTGGCATTATCTTCCATAACCTCACTTTCCATCTCATTTCCCCCTAGGGTCACTTGGGATTCCCCCCTTGTGTAGGATTTATCCTTCACTAAAGCAAGGGGAGGGTTTATCTAAGGTGACAATGGGTAGACTCTCCCACAGTTATCGTCATCTTGTGGATTGGGTCTAGATTTGACCAACCTATAGTTTGTACAATAAAAATTTTGTGTCATTGTTGGGGAGGATTTTGAATTCTCTTTCGTGCCATAACAACACTTTGGCAAACTTTGAACCCAATTCCTTTTCCTGTAAGATTTCCTAGTGACTCCTTTTGAGGGAAGGTCGATTTTCCCATTTTTGATGAGTTTTTCATAAAGTTCATCTACCGACTCCATTGAGGTATTACCCTAAGTAATGGAACTGTGTCATCACGTGACTTACCATGGTAATTCCAAAAGGTTTACCCTTCTATTGATGTTCGGAATATCCCTGGATGTCCAAATGATTTCTCTACAAAGTGGAGGGAAAGTTCCCCTAAATTTAATGGTGATCTAGCTCTAGAAGTCACCCATGTCGTGAATTATATGAAGTATTCTTCAAGCTTAAATGTGCTACATGAAGATGTGCTGATGAAAAATTTTGTATCTTCTTTGGAATCAATTCGAAGGAGTTGGCTTGCACACTCATGTGGTCTGAAAAGTATCCAATCTTATACAAAGCTCATTGAAGAATTTATCAGGCATTGTCGGCCAACTAATCAGAATTTGCAAGATACTTTCCAAGAGATCAAAGATGCTCTTTGCAGAGAAGGTTTTCCAGTGGATAACAAGACAATAGGTGACGAATGGAAAATTAAATATGAGTATCATCCACCCACTACAAAAGAAGTGTTGGAAGAACAGATCCATGAAGAAATTTACCAAGAAGATCTCAATCATGAAGACCCAGAGGAGACATCGGTGTCCATTATTTCACTTGATGAAGGTGAAGTTATCCTTCCTCACCTTCCTCTTGCACATGAATATGAAGAGATGATCAACATAAGTGACACAGATGATCATGTGGAAGACTCTTCTGATGTGGTTGATCATCATATTGATGATTTCATACATGTTGGGAGACGTAGATGGGGTGTGAGTTGCATCATTTTTTATGGAGATCCTATTTACAATGTTGAAGATAGCTCTCAAGAAAAAGATTTTGAGTTATCATCTTCATAGGACCAGTCTCCATGCATATATGATTATGATGTTTGGAATCCTGATGATGATATGGTTATGTTATCTCCTAATAAAAATACCTTTTTATTTTTTTCTTAGGTGATATTTTAAGTTTTTAGTCTCTTGAGTCATTTAATAAAGTGTACCCTTCATTGAGTCTAGTCATCAATTTGAGTCATGTCACATGAAGTTAATAAATGACTAAGTGGTTGTCATGGTCATTGTCCTAGGTTATATTGGTCAAAAGATAAGTCATTTTTTCCTAAGGGTGAGTCATGGGTCATATAAGTCGGTTTTTGTCCATTATAAGTCATCATATATCTCTTAAATCACTATTTGACTTTCTGTCTATCATTTTCCTTCATGATTACGAGTTTGTAGTGCATCTGAGTACTTTTGTACTGAGAGCGCTACCAACTCAGCCACTTTTGTTAGCGCAAATCATCATTTCTGCATATGGCGTGCTACAAACTCAGGGGGAAAAACCTGTTTTGTATTTTGAAAAGTTCCAAGGAAACATCTATATCAATAAGTTGTTTTCCGAGTTCTTATACCATCACCAAAGCATTGAAGACCTCTTTTACAGTTTCATCTCGCCATCAAAAGAGTTATCAAGGTTTGAAATCACAGTTCTTAGCTTTTGAGTTGCTTCTAATCATATCGGTGCATAATTGTTTATAATAGGTGTATATAAACAATGGCTCCAAGAAAGGATCCTATTCCCAGGAAGAGGTTAGGCTCTCTGGTCATATTCGAGCCCATTGAGACTACTCTGATCGAGCAAAACCCCAACCATGTGGACTCATTCAAGTGCATGGGGTGTTGGACATTTTGCAGTAAACTTGAAAGGCATCACCTGGAGGTTTCTAGGGATTTTGTGCAAAACTACAAGAGTGGAAAGACAAAGGTTGGTCCCTTGGAAATCCATGTGACAGTGGATCTGATTGCAGAAGTAACAAAGATCCATAGAACAAGGGAACAATGGTTCAAATCAAAGAGAATTGAAAAAGAGGACTAGTGCCAAGATATGCACAGACTTAAGCATAGAGGAGTTGATTTAGTGAAGGGTGTGCCAAGGAAGTGTTTTAATAGAGGATTGTGACAAAATTCTATTCATCATTCAGATGTTTTTCACATGTAAAGGAAGATACAGCTGGGTTTTGCAGTACCATTTCAAACTCCTTCTCCATTTCACTGGTAAGAAAGAGATAGACTTACCCTTTTTCCTCTTCATGAGCTTGCAAAGGATGATTTCTTTTGCACAAATAAAACCAAGCTATCCAAGCTAAAGTTGGCACACCAACTCTCAGAAGTTCATCAAGGAGGAAGCTTGTTTTAGTAGAGGAGCCTCTTCCAAGCAGTGATATAGTAAAGCGTAGTGCTAAGTTATCAAGATTCAAAGCCTCCCCTCTTGAAAAGGAAGCATTGGAGGACACAGTTTAGTTGAGAGAATCTCCACCAAAGTCAACCCCAAAAGAAAAGCAAGGACCTAGAGAGAATTGGGATAAATTGTTCAAGGATGCAAATAGATAGCTTAAAGAAGTTTAGGAGAAGAATTAGAGGTTACATCGGGAGAATGTCACACTTGGTAGACAACTGTGAAGCCAAATAAATGAACTTGCAGGGAAATGTAACTAGTTGAAGAAGAACATCAGAAGAAAGAGGGTTCAGAGGAAGCAATTGGTCAATATATACAAACAAAACCTCAGCCTAAGAGAAGAAAATAGAAATCTAGCAGAACACTTATATTTGGCCAAGAATATGCTTAGCAAGAAGAATTTGGCTATCTTCTTGAAAGAGATTACTTCTTCTAGTTCTCCCAATAATAATGATTGATTCATAGATGTTTTAAGGCTCTGTGTGACTGCTTACCAATGATGAGTTAATGTTTTGAAGCTTAATGAAAGTATGGAAACTACCTTAAAAGAGATATGTATGGTATTTTTATTCAGATGAATTCTGAGTAGTATCAATAGGATTAGTAATTGGCAGTGATATGTGTTTTGTTGAGACAGGTTCTCCATTTCCAAAAAAAAAATTCCAATTAATTTTGAATATTTCAGACAAAACAGGAAGCTACAGGAGTTTGTAGTGCAAACTGCATTTTCTCGATGCAGTGCGCTACCAACTCGCTAGCCTTCTGTTTGTAACAGTTTGTTCAAAGGTTGACCTATTTTTTAGCAGTCAAAAGATGAATCACGACTCCAGGTGTTAGCTAAGATGAAGTAAATATTTTCTACAGCTACGAGGAAGCTCGAGAGGAGCTAAGTTTTGGGAATTCGAATGGGATACCTATCCCTTAAGAATAAGATATCATCCTATCATTGTGCATCAGTTTAGATTTGATTCGATAGGTGTATTTTTAGATCCAACTTATGAGGATCTTAGTCAAGATTGTAAAGCTTATTTAAGCCCATTGAGGCATCTTTGTAAGGGGTTCGAGATTGAAGACTCTATTGTACTCTTTTGATGTAAAAACTTGATATATATTCTGGAATGATAAGTCTCTTTCATTGATATTGCTCAGATCCTTGTCTCCCTTTCTTATTTTGTACTCGTGGTTTGAATTACATATTCTATTATTTGATTATTTAATGATTGATGATTGTTATATTATCTCTACATTGATAAACAAAGGATCACAAGCCCTATGTTGGTTATATCTGACCTTTTACATGTGTTTCCAATATATATAATGTTGTTGGTATAGTAGCATTCTCCATCCACCTGAATTATATAAACCATTTGATCAATAGCTCTTGAAGGCCTTATTCTATCTAGATATGTTCAAATTGCCTTGTGTGAAGGAATGAGTGTGAGTTGTTCATCTTTGATCTAGCTTTAAAATACATCTTTAATAATTATGATTAAGTTACTAGTCTCTCTTGATATACAACCTGAAGAGACTCCTGGAGCGATAACAGGTTACAAATTTGTTCCATCCATTCGAGGATGACTTTTCTCACTATGCTCAGGGTGATATCTAGTCATCCTTTGAGAATTATGATGCATATCCTTTTGGGGATAAAGATTTTTTCTATGAAAAATTTCATCCATCTTCACCCCTGGATTTAGATGGATATCACTAGATTTCCATTCCAAATAATTCAAAGACTCGTACCAAAGAGAGGTAGTGTTTTCATCTTGGCTCCCTTCGGAAGGATTTGAAAATGAAGAAACAACATATTTCGGATGTGGGAAAAGAGTCCTTCTTAGGACCTGAGGTCGTCCCTTATATTGTTTCCTCTTCTCTATGGAATCATAAGGTTTTCTTGGGATCTCCTATCTTTTCTCAACCTTTAGGGAGAAGTGATATTATAAGTAAAGATGAATATGAGTCATCTTCCATACGTGGTATCCCAATTTAGAGATGGATTGATTAGGCTTGTGGCCATTCTTTCCAGCAAGATGTTTTCCTTCCCACCCATCTCCATGAGTTTCTCTTTATGATTAATTACATGATTACTTATGCTTATGACTATTTTATGCTTGACTTGTCTTTGTTGTACTACATTATTAATCGCAGGTGGAGATATCTTGATGAGATGGTTTCACTAGTTGTATGACTTCACCTGACATTTCAGGACCTAATCTTCAAGGCCCGAGGGCCCCAAGTAAGTAGGTAGGTCATCTTGATTTCTTGCATTTTCATCTTGATTTCTCATAATATCTTAGATGCATTTCATGTTTCCTTTTTCTCTACTTTTATATTTCTTTTATCGTATTACATATTTAGTTTAGAAATTAAAAAATATATATGAAAACTTTTATTTTCTAGATTAGTTGTCAATTTTGGAATTTCAATTTTTTATAATATGGACAAAGGGTGAGTAGAGCCACCCTAGATTTTACGATTTATGTTTCAGTGTAGAAACAGGTCCAACCAGGATATCTTGTGGTTCTCATGCACTCTATGACGAGTACATGTCCCCGAGTAGGAACCATATCTTATCCCCATTTCCCAGGGATAACTAAGGAGATCATGTCTCGAGGCCCACAAGTTGCAGACATGGAGTATCGAGAGACATATGGTTGGCAGAGTCCACTTGCACAGATAGAGGCCCACTTCACCATCACACATCTTAGAGTCTAGACTCATCACGATAGTATCTGCCACACCAACTTGCTTCCGGAAGACATTGGGTCTTGCTCCATGAGGTACATGTTATAACCCTATATTTAATAGGATCGCCTGGTGATTAGAATTTCTTCCTCTAGTCATATTGTGTTGTAAATAATATTTTATTCTGCAAATGATTTACAAAAAGAAAAGAAAAGAAAAGAAAAAGAAAAAGAAAAAATAAAAATATAAAAAATGAAAAGAGGGTATAAAAACAAAAATAAAAATAAAATACAAAACCCCATGAAATAAACTTGGTTTGACTCATATTGTATAATCATGATCAAACCTTTTAAATTTATGTTGATAGGTTAGTGAATAAATTTGGTCAAACAGTCTAATCTTTAAAAAATTAGTTAGGTTAGTGAATAAATTAACCCATCAGTCTAAGTTGGATTAATGTGTTAGTTTATCAGGTTGGGAGTTAAGTTAGTGTTGTCTATTTCAATAAAGATTTGTAAAAAGATTGTTAAAATACTTTTTATTTGAGTTAATTTGGTGTTTTTAGCCTAGGAAATAACACCTTGGTGAAAAAATAAGAAAGGGGGAGCCTAGCGCTACCCACCATATGATTTTATCCTAAGTTCTATTGTGGATATGACATTTTTTCGTTATGCGACTAAAAGGTGCACAACTTCCATCGGCGAGATCAAGCAGCACTCATATCAACGGTCGACAGTGCTTTTTGGACCCCCCGAGATTTCTTCCATTAACGGTGGGGGGAGGGGGGGGGGTCCGGGAAAGTGGTTTCCCCAGAACCGGCCCTGCATAACGTCTCAACCTCTCATCAATTCAGACACCCCCCCCAACTCAATTTCACTTACCACCTACCACCCCTCCAGAATCCTGCCTAACCACCTACCAAAACCACCCACCTCACTATGCCATCGTACCCCACTAACTCATGTCACACATCACACCCCTCATACTCGTTGGCCAATAAATGCCTCCCGCGTGATCTTTATTCATCCAGTCACCATCTCACACCATAATGTACACCTCCTTATAATGTTTAACCTCGTTTCTTCACCATTTCTACCCTATTCTCAAATCCAAATATTGTTGACACTGCACCGAATCCAGTTTTCAAGCTAACTGCCACCAAGATACATTATCGATAGACGCCATTAATCCGGGTAACTACATTTATCCTTTTTTCTCCTTCGGATCTCTGTTAGCCATGGCCCCCAAAGATAAATCCATTGAAACGTCTAAAAATCCATTTCTCCCCCCTCCCGTCAACTTGGATTGTGTTCCCCTGGCAGACAAATACTATAGAATTACAGAGCTAAAGTGTGAATTCAACTTCTTCAAATAAAACTTCTGGCTAAAAGACATTTTCTTGGATCAAAGTGATGAAATTGGACTCTGGGAGTCCAATTTTTCCTTATACATGTTTCCCCAGACCTTTCATTTTTCAGAATTTTCCCTTAAGTGTCAAGCTCATTATCTTCCCAACCAAAGGGCCATCGTATCTTTGTTTGGTGAAAACATGTTCACCATTACCCCTGAATCGATCAATCAAATGTTATAGATCCCCAAAATTGATTCTGCTAGCCCTTTCTCTATCGAAATCCTAAATGATCTCTATTAGAAATTTTCCTTCCCCAAAGAGCCCAAATTTTTGAAATATTTTTGCCAGAAGATGCCCAGTTGCCTAAGAAAAACCCTCCCTATCCATTTCCCATCTTCTCTATCAAGGAAAACCAAATTATTTCCACCCTTTGTTACCTATTAGGATATTTTTCTGAAGAATGGGTACATGAACCTATCTTAGGTTTTATTTCCATTTTCTCCACAGAAGAGAAAGCTACACTCTAGTTTGATTTCAGACAGTTTTTGGTTGACAACATACATGAGCATTTTTTCAAATTCTCAATAGATGGAATGCTCAGATATTCCTTAGTACTGGTGTACATGTTCTTATTCTTTCAATCAGATAGATTCTCATGTGCTTTCCAGAAATTGGATCAGGAAGGAAATCCTCAATCAGTGACTTCATGGACCTCACTAGTGAGGAAAAATTCTACTGAATTCAACTTTAAAGATTTCATTGATCGGTTTTATCATCGAGTGGTTTCTATGCTCAGCAGCAGAACAGAGCCAAGAATTAATGAATAAGTCTAGAGAATTCTTCACCTCTCTGACTTGGCCAAGACAGGAGATTGGTATCTGTACCAAAACCATACTGAAATCGGAGTATATGGATGTGAATTGCCACCATATAGACTGCCAAAATATCTCCCTTTTAGGATATTTTCATTAGAATATATCAGGGATATGATAAACTCTGATGACATACATTTTCTATTAGTTAAGAAGAAACAACAACTCATAATCAAGAGCCAAATCAATTCTTTCATATGTAACAACAGAGTTGTAGGAGAAGAGGCTAACAACCTCTTGAAACAGAGGAACTTCACTCGGAGATTGACATGGAATTATGACTCATTTGGTGTCATATCAGAACTCAGGTTCAAACAAAATATCACTCCTTATGCTCATGTACAAGAGCCTGAAGTAGAAACGTATATGAATCATACAGATTGGCAAGAAAATACATTGTTGGAAACAAAATAACAGCCTCCCCCTAGCCACTGCTTCACATACCAATACTCCTTAGGTACAAATAGAAAAGAGAGCCAGTAAAGAGGTTTCACCTACAGTCACAGAAGTGTCAGCTGAATATTTTCAAGTTTACAGAAAGAGGGCTAAAACTAGTCACATACCAGACATGCTTAAAGAAGGAGAAACACAGTCCACTATAGTCAAGGAGGGACCACATTCTTCAACATTCTTAGGAAGTCAGTGTATAGTGTCCACATATTGATCCAAAAAACAAATAGACACTACTTTGTTGGTTGAGTCATCTCATGAGCCAACAGGGTCAAATATCTTTGACAAATAGAAACAAATCAAGAAGAGGAATGAACTTATGCCCAGTTTTGGAAACAAACATCTATTGCCCAGCATAGACTTCTATCATCATTTAAAAAAGAGAAGGGAAGAATGAAAATGGAATTCCTACAAGCACAAGTCCCTCATCCCAAGACAGTTGTTGACTACAAGAAAACTTATTTTGAGTTTGATGTGAAGGAGGTCTATCCAGTGGACCAACTGGACATGCACAAGAAAACAAGGGATATGATTTTCTCCACCTTGACAAACACATCATTGACTGCTTCAAAATTGCAGGTGTCTCTGAATAACATTCAATCCCAACTGAAGCTGGAGAATCTATCATCTTTGGCCAAAGACAATAAGATTAAATCTCTAGAAGAGTTAGTGCTAAAGATTGGATATGATCCATCGAATGTCAAGGTAGCTGAAGAATTTTTGAAGAAGAAAAATGTTGATATAGCCTCCTTGAGAAAGAAACTGAAGCTTCCAGTCACTGAGGATGCACAAGCAAAGGAGATGGTTGAAAGTGAAGGCCACAAAGAGGAGATGTTGAAGATGATCATGGAGCAAAATGCACAGATAAAAGAGATGGAGGCTGAGTTGGACAAATTGATCAAAGAGAAAGAACGGAGTGTGCAGATGTGTTAAGCCCTAAAAAATGGCTCATTACCCCTTAATTGGGGCATATTACATTAGTAATGTTATTTTATTTATGCCGGCTTTAGTCCATTAGTTGTAATTATACATCCTAGTCTCCTATATATACCAATGAGACATTTTCATTTGGAATCATCTTGTAATTGTACATTTATGTGGGCATAAGGAGGTTTCCCCCTCAAAGAGGCTTATTATCTGAATTTATCTCTTTTTCAAGGTGTTGAGTACTTATTCTTAGGTTTTTCTATGCTATATTGATATTTGGTTCTTAACATGTGGTATCGGAGCTCAAGGTCTTGGGGTTTCGCTGCTACATCTGAGACACCTTGGAATTTTTGCTCTGACTTTTTTTCTACAATGTTTTAGAAGGAACGTCTTGGATGATATTTATGATATGGATCAAGGTACATTGGGTTAAAATTTCAGCTCCTAAGGCTTTATACGTTCAGAGATAAATCATGTTCAAGATAGGGTTTTGGAATCATCCTCAACTGAGTCATTACGGAATTTTCGCTATAAATATGTTTTTGTAACGTTTTAGACCCTGAACTCAGAAGGCTATTCACAAAAATTAGGAAGGTATCTGTGGTAAAACGTTCAGCTTCTGGGTCATCTTAAATTTGTAGATACACTCTGTGGAAGATAAGGTATCTAACTAGTCCTATTGACTAGTATCAAGAAGGTGTTCCAGGTAAAACAATAATAACTTCTTCCTAGAGTATCCAAATTGAGTGAGCCCAGTTTCATTGGATAGTGGACAGTCTGTAGTATTTCTGGTATGATTTTCAGAATTTTATATCAATTATTTTGTGCGGGGCACACTATACAAGCGATATCTCATGGAAAGGCCAAAAATCATCAAGTTGTGGGGAAGTTACCGTAAATTCCACTTGGCACATCCAATTTTGATCAGACCTCTGGCATTGCAGAGAATAAATATTAGAGAACTACAAAAAAAGAAATTTTCATACCCAGAAGGGTTGAAACTTTGGAGATACAATAGAAGAAAGATTGTCTAGCAAAACCACTTCAAAATCAAGGTTCAAAAGTGATACTTGGCCAACATGCCACCCAAAAATGAAACTTCTACACCAAATAAGCCTCCAAAAATTCCTACTTCGACTCTTGATGAAGGTGAAGAAATGTGTAGGGACATAAATGAATTACAAAATAACACAGTGAAAAAAGATGAACTACAAGGGACGATGGATTCAATTGAAGCTAAATTGGAGGCAATAATGGATACTAAGATGGATGGTTTAAAAAGGGAGATCATGGAAGGAATGAAAAATTTCCTAATAGAGAGGACACTTGAAAGAGAAAATTTGTCCCATGAAATTCATGATGAGGACACAAGGAAGATGAATCAAGAATGGAGAAACTCCAACTTTGGGTTGAAGACCAACCACGTTCCTAAGATCGATATGAGGAAGTTTGACGGCAAGGACCCAATCACATGGATACTTTATATGGAGCAATTCTTTGATCTACATAATGTGCCACATCCACAAAAGGTACAAATTTCTTCTTTATATTTAGAACCCAATCAATTTGTATGGTATCGATGGCTTTGTTCTTGCAAATCACTCGTCACTTGGACAATTTTCACGGAAGAAACGATAGCACACTATGAGGATACAAGGAGCAATACCTTCTTTACCCAATTGATAAATCTCAAGAAAAAGGGTTCAGTTACAGAGCACATTGAGAACTTCCAAAGATTGAATATAGTAACAGATATTCTAGATGAGCACTTGATTGATGTATTCATAGGAACTTTAAGGGATAACATTCAATATGATTTTCGCCTTTGGGAACCCAAATCATTGGAGAATGCATTTAGGGTGGCAAGAAATGTTGAAAGTAAAAATATGGCTATGGCTACTAGAAGGACCAATCCTAACAGCTATAGAGAGAATAATGCTCCTTCTTCTAAAACACCTCAA